>JADLZL010001721.1:0-535999 GCA_015844335.1 Chrysopogon serrulatus | reverse complement strand
CATTGTTGAAAGAATTCACCGTTGAAAAATATGAAAAACCAGAGAAGAAAACTTCTAACCAACCAATGAAGAACAGTCGAGCTGGACAGCCCGCCTGCTACAGAAAATAAACCAGAAAAGCAGAAACCGGCCGCCGGCCAAGAAGTAAACGCAACAAATGCTTAATGGCTGCTGCCTTACGTAACCCAAACTCAAGAAATAAAATAGTTGATGTTTTGTTGTTACCGAGATGACCTGTTTTGTTCACTGCAGTAAACGGAACACAGGAAAGTGAAAGTTACAACGGCAAATAAAAATTTTGATTCAATAAAAACAGCATGGTGTCCGCTTATTTGCAAGCTGCTGAAACCGAACTGAATCTCTGAAATAATTAATATTTTAGCTATTTGATTACAACTATTATATTTACCTTTCATTTATATTCAGTATACCGTGTGTGTGCAGAGTCAGCCAGCCTCCATCTTCGTCGCCGTAGTGAACTGTGGCCTCGACGGCCTCCACCCACGCCGCCCACCGTGGCAATCAGCCTGCAGTTTCCACCACCGCCCTCTAGCCTCAACACAGACGGTGCGCCCGCGGATGCGCCCCCCCGCCTCACACCGATGGATCTCGCCTAGCCGAGCACGTTAACGTGGATAGCGCCAATATTTAATAGATCAATATACATGAGAAACATATGAATATATATAAGGCTAGGGTTTTTATCCGACAATTTCTATAAGTTTTGGTGATTTATCAATTTTCAGGGATTAATAAAAAAACTATGGAAAAAAAGACTTAATTATCAAAATATATCTTTAAATTATCCGATCAAAGAATACTCCACCAAACTCTAGAAGCATCCGTAAGACAATGGAGCAAAATGAGAGGCGGGACCGGGCCGGCACCCCAAGGTGGGCCCCACCTATCACTCGCAAACATCTTTTACCGCCTTTGAGAATCAATCTTAACCCTACGAGCATCTCCAAGAAGTCCTAAAATTTTACTCCTAAAACTACATGTTTTCCAACTCCCTAAAATGTATTATGTGTAAAAAAGAAAGACAACCCAACAATTCCTAATATTACAGTCTAAAAAAATTGTTCCCACATACTTTTTTTCAGCCGCTTTTTCTTCCGGAGAAATTTCCAAAGCCGCTGCCTCTCACAGCCCCTCGGGCGGCGCTTGATCCCCGCCGGGCTGGCTTCGTCACACACCTGGGCAACAAGGCTACCTCCCATGGCCGGCAAGAGGCACCACCATGATCGCCAAAGATCCAGCACCGCCATTGCGACAAGCCTGCATATATGTATAAACAAAAAAAATCAATACAATTTAGAATGAAAAGGAAAATGTTTTTTACACAATCAAAGCAATAGCAAGCATCCATGGCTGGAAGAAGACGAACAGAACTCAACGAGAGGACCCGTAGCACCGTTTCCCTCGCCGCCTCAGTTTACACGTGCCGCCGAGCCGCCAGCCGTGGACCTAGTAATGCAAGTGGCCCGTCAACCGCTTTGCCAACAAGCGCTTGCCGTGAGACGGGTACCGCATGTACGGTCGCCGCCATGGACGCCATCGCGGGGTTCAACAACGGAGTCTTGAATTGCAAAGAGGATCGATCGGACATTTAACCTCGTCGATACGGTGGCAAGACTGCTGATCCCGCTTCCCCACTGCTGCCGACCGCTTCTTCCCGCCTCGGCGAGGCATCGATCCATTGCTTCCCGCCCGGCATCATCCACCTTCCTTCGCCTTCGTCACGATGAGGCGGGGAGCGGCGCTGGTCGACGCCTGGGAAGGATCGCTTCGCACGCTAAAGGTGGAAGACGACACTGGGGAACCCTACTCCAAGCGACGCCAATGCTCGTAAAGTTACACACGTGGAAGGGAGATTTCCACATCCCGTAAATACCAGGAGTAAGTACTAAGAGTTGTTGGAGGGAGATTTTTCTTAAATTGTTAAAAATCAAGTATTAGGAGTAAGTTTAGGGAGTTCCTGAGATGCTCTAAGGTTGGTTTGATCCAACGACGACGTGACGATATCCCATCGAGCTATAAATTCAGTGGTCGACTCCCTGAAAAAACCTAATTTATTCAAAACCAAGTCATTCAAGTTAGTTGAAGATCAAGTCATCCGCAGCCTAAAGCCCCAGTTCATCATAGCCTTTCTAGTTCATAGTTTAGTCTAGTTGGATCTAGTTTAGAGAAAGTCAAAATACATCAATCGATTTTGGATTCTAGAAGTTATCAACAAGAGAAGAGTTCGATATAGTTTTTAAAGTCTCTTCTTTCTTGTTGTATTATCTACTTGTGTATGATTATTACTAGCAACATTGATCTTTATCTTAATTTAATTATTATGTTCATTGTCTACTTTAATATATCTAGTTCAGTTGGTTTGCAATTATATTCATCCACTAGTTTGTATGGCGCTCATCAATTTGATCATACGTGAGTGGTAGGCAAGATGTAGGCATGGTGTCTATATGCATTGCTTATTTGTGGATATCCCCAAATCACGTCGGGTGTGAGGTAGATCGTGAATGTGATGATCTATTGAGTCATTTGTAGGCATTCTCCCGTGCAGTGGTTTGGTAGAGTGGGATTGTCGTTAAGAGTATATTTGTATGCATGAGGTTTCTATACTCGCTTTTTCTGTTTATGGCTCGATGTGTTTGGAAATCATAGTAATATTATTTAACGATGAATATTAGATTTTGCACTAGTCGATGTAGCTTTGATACGTAGTTAAATACTTAGAAGTTATTTCTCTATTAATTGAATTAGATGACGTTAACATGGCTATTGCTTTGATAAATTAGTAGTATTAGTGATGACTGATCAAAGGCTTATTATCATTTATATATTATTTATCTTGTGACTTATCCCTATTATGAGTGGAGTATATGACATTGGTTACGCCTCTTATTCATTACATATAAGTATTATCAAGACTATAGATTATCAGTTTAGCTATACTTCCTAGTAGTAAAATATAAATGACAACCCGGTAATACTTTATGGCAGAACCTTTCTAAATTATATGGCCCACAAGTAGCTATCATTGTCCCAAAGACCTCCTGACAGCCTATACTTGGTTACCACATAACTTATAACGCTCTATCGGGTGAAACCCCGATTAAATCATGAACAAACCAAGATCGTATTTTTGCGTAGAGACATTGTAGTATTATAACAATTTTATATAAAATACAACAGAGTAGCGGAGGACTTACATAACCATAATTTACATCAGTTGTTCTCAAACTTATAAAAACCAATGCTTAAGTTAGTACTCCTTCCGGTCTTGTTTATAAGACGAACACGCAAAATAAGATTCAAACTTCATAATCTTTGACCAATAATTTGGTGGACAACTTTTAGATAATATAATACAAACTTAATATGGTCAAATTCATGATCAATGTACCATCCAATGATCATAATATTATAGTCATAAAAATTATAGTGTACAATAAATGAATCATCAACTTGTGATTTAGGTGACCGTGCCATGTTTGACTACGCCTTATAAACGGGACCAGAGGGAGTACAAACTAGTGGAGTACCATTAAGTAACATAGTACAAGCCAAACAACAAAAGTGCCATGCCTAAGGGCCAAACAACCTACTCCTTATCAAATATATGCACAATTGTCATGCAATAAGGGCCATAGCACACTTGTTCGTGCAGCTCACCTGCAACAAGGGTAGAACAAACCAAGAGTCCCAAAAATACTCTGCAAGGCTTACCCGCCGATAAAAAGAGGTGGAGACTCAAGAATGCTAGCTGGCAGGGATCAAGGTAAAGCTTATTAAGATCTAGGACTCTTTTGCGTAAAAGCTTAGTTGGACATTTTTAATCATCATTAATTATTATTTCTACTTTCTAGGTTATCCTAGTCTATAGCAAACACTTCTCAAGCATACAACCATTATGAACCATCATTCCATTCATCTTTCCTTCTTACTACGATGATGGGGCGAGGATCAAGCTTTCTTTACCACGAAGCAACGACGATTTGAACCGCTTTTATAGCCAGTTAGGGCTTTCTAACCACACGACACATGAGGGATTCTAACCCACATATGTCAACCCAACACTCAGAGTCTCTATGTCCAGACCAGGTCCGCGTCATCTGAGAGCACAAAGACACCACCGCCCTACGCTGTCCCGGACGGTCTACCCGCAAAGGGGTACAAGCTACTCCCACCATCTCCCACTCCCCAAGACGCGGTTGTCCGTTCTCGTCATAGATCAGCCCAAATAGAAGCTTATTTCGTGAGCATGTGATTAGTACTATCACATTGATCCAAGGGTGTCGGGGCCAAACAATCGGCCTTTTGGGCCCCCGGCTAAACAAAATCAAGCAAACCATTAACGATCTCGGTGACGGCCCCGCGGCCGCCCAGCGCCGCTCCAACGGCCCAATGGGAGGCAGCCGGGCGGAGGCCCGCGATGCATAACACCACGCGCAGGCTCGACTTTTGGGCGCTGCTGCTCGTGCGACCCCCCGCGGATTGAGGACTCCCCTCGTGGGTTCGGGGAGGCCGTCAGCAGCTGGCCGCGACGACCCGCTGGCCCTTCACTATAGGCCGCCGAGGCCTGCGCCCACGCTGGGGCCACGACCTCACTACCATAATACCCACTACCAAACCATACCCCTCCTCGTTCGGCCCGCATTGGCATGGGAAAGGAGCATTCGATCGTGCATCAGGTGGTAAATAAGTAGGCATGAAACGGATGCCGCAGCGACTATTGGCCGAAAGTAGCAGGCGTGATCGCTCTTGACCGCGACCGTTAGTCGAGGCGGCGTGGCTCGATGTCTAATCACTCCTCCTGTTGATGCCCCGGACGGGCCCGGCCCATCACGACCCATCCCCGAATCGCATACAGCCACTACTCCGGATAATACTCCAAACGCTCTAATCAATCGTTTCAGCCTCTCCGTCCCACCGTTAAGGCATGGGCGACGCCCGGCGACGCGACCTCACCGGGCGACCAACGCTGCGCGCAGCAGGAAGAAGGACACCTCGACCCCGTGAAGGCGCATTTGTTTACTCCACCATTGTCCTTTTTTTTTTTTCTGCACGGCACATCCGCATTCCCTTCATGTAAGGCCGCACCTCTCCCTTCGCCTATAAAAGGGAGGGCGAGCCACTTCATCGCATGTAGAACTCAATAGCGGAAACCACCGAAACACACCACACACACGCCCACGATATTGGCACCACGCTCAATCGTAGACTTGGGAGACCCTCCCTCTCGAACCGGTTGTAACCCCTACTACGAAACCGCCACTAAGTAACACGATCCCTTCGAATCGGACGTAGGGCCTCACGCCCGAACCAAGATACTTCTTGTGTCCTCTTAGCGAACCATCCGGCATAAACGCCAAGATCTATAAATTTACTAGTTGGTGCTTTCATGAAACACCGGCGGCTTGGCGCGCTAGGTAGGGGCTTTGCGCGTTTAGCCTACAAACCCAAAAGATCCGGATGGCCAAATCCAACGATCTTCGCTTTCTCCGCACCCATGTTCGGTTTAGGAATCTCGATTTCATCAAGATTGGGGTGGATTACGACATGATGCTCCTCCCCCTAACGCCAACGCCGATGCCATCTCCGCCGCTCGCCAACTTACACCTCTACGACGACAACTCGGCCCGGCACGGTAATACCAGCCAGTCGCCTCGCCCGGCGCAAGATGTAGGGAAGGGGCCGCCACAAGAACGGGGCACTCGCCGCCCGATCACGGCCCAAGGACGAACCTTGACGCCTCCGACACGCCTACGCCCAAGACCGCCACGATCACCACCGGATCCGCACAAGGATCGACGACGACGGCCAGCTCGCCCACGGCATCCGCGACAACGACGACGAATTCCGGGATCCCAAGTGCTACTCCACTTCCTCGGCGTCCGTGACTACCTCCTCAGCGACTACGGCGACCACAAATGGCGACGGCTACAAACTCACCTGGCTGTAATTCAGGCCACGATCGGTAGACTCGTGAACTCGCCTCTCGGCTAAATTATCGCGCGCGTTACGTTTACTCCGTTTTACTCGCTTTATGTAACGGTTAAGTTCTTGTATTAATTTTGTACCACAAGTTTGTACTTAAATACGAAAAATCAACTCATATGAAACAAGGTCCAAAAACAGGACCGGGGTTCACAAGCCTGCCCGCGAAGGGATCACGGCCGCCCCGGACCGACGGAGTGAGGGGCGACCCGAGAAAGAAGCCCACCGACGGCCTAATTTCCCGAGCACGCAAAGTGATTAGGGCTTTCTCGGCCGTGTTCAAGTCCAAGGTTGATCTCGATTCAGAAATTTTTGCGAAAAAGGCATCGAAATACCACGAGCCCGTGGACGGCTTGGAAAAAGTACGAATCGGCTACCCGGATCTATGAGGCCGGTCACACTGCCGAAAAGGCCGGGAACCCGGGCCTCACTTGAACTACCCGCTAGCAACTCGCCGACACCGCGCCTCGACCCAATCGATGGGATGGCACAAATAAGTCCAGCTCCTCCGACCCCGCGCAAAGGGTCGCGTGGGGAAAGACTCGACCCCCTGACCGGCCCACGCAACGCTGGGGCCCGGGGCTCGAGGGCAGAAATGTCTGAAACGTCAAACTAAACTAAATCCTGGGGGTGAATTCGCATTTACGACCCCCAGAACGAAACGCGGCGAATACGATCCCGAAACGAATCGAACTAGATTCAACCCCTCAGCTCATGAGGGGTCGATTCCCCGAATGTACCAATCAGAAAGTTTACTCTTTCCTCGCACGATCGTTTTTGCAACTTCTCTCTCGACGTTTTAATTTATTCATGATTAAGAGAACAAAAAATTAACCAGTTCCTTAACTAACAAAATATTTTATTAATCCACCCCCTTCTTTGCATTACAAGATTTTTTCAGAAGAAAAAGAAAAAGGGGAGGGGCGAGATTGCCGACCCTAGCCTATAGCTCCCCTAAGGCAAGGAGCCGATCCACCGAGGAGAGCTCCACCGCGACTCCCGCCGCCTCCTCATACGGCAAAGATGGCGGCGTAGTCCTCCCGTGGACTCGCCGGGCGGAACCCTCGACGCCGATCATGTCAATGCCGGAGTGCGCCCGCCATCGCGAGACCGGGCGACAAGGCCGGGGCGCACCGCGCACCATTGAGGCGTTGACGCAAACTTGCGCCATCTCGAGGCGCCAAGTGACGTTGCCGGGGGGGGGCGTGGACGAGGCCCACGAGCTCAGCCCCCGATCCGGCCGCCATGGCCTCCATCTCCGCTAGAGCCTCTACAGAACACGAAGAGCGTATACCATTAGAACGCATACCAAGAAAACGCAAGATAAAGCAGAAAAACCCCCACCGGGGCTGGCACGGTCCGCCTCCTCCCGGGCGGGGTTGACGCGTTTCTTCCTCGAAGCGGCCACTTACCACCGGCCGAGGGCGGCGATACACTTGAGGGCGAATCGCGGCGGAAGCGTGAGGGGGGATCACACTGCCGCCCGGAGGCGCAGCGGCGCTGGCGCCGCCTCGAGACCGGACGGCTCCGATCACCGCCTCGGGAAGGGCGACATAACCTCGCCAAGAAATCTCGGGCAGTCCGTGACGGGCCTCAGACATCCCCGGCCCCACATTGCGGGCCGGGGACCCAACGGACTCGACCTCGCCCTTCCGCCGGTTTCACGTCCCGTCTCGGCAACGAAGCGGACGGGGAAGCAGGGAAGAAGAAGAAGAGTGGGGGGACAAGAGGGAGGCGGTAGAGGCAGGGGTGAGAAGAGGTCGAGCGCCACGACCCTTTTATAGGGGCCCGGAGACGCTAAGGGCCGCCGCGACCGAGCGGGGGGAAGATCGCCGTTTTTTCCGCCTCGACGCCCCCCGCCCGGCTGCCGCGGTAATCCCCACACCAGGCCCGAGGCAACGGCGGCCAGGAACGCGCCTCCCGGATAAGTCCCGGCGGTCTCCGAGGCCCGCCAGCCGACGCGACCCCCGGTTCTCCGACGTTCGTTCGAGGCGCATTATTGCGAGAGGGGAGGGGTGGGGCGGCACCCAGCAAAGTGCATCCGAAATTGACGCGTCCCACTACCATGGAGCGCCGCGACTTCCGTCTCCGCGGACGTGGCCCACGTCCCCTGCAGAGACTCGGGGGAGCCACCCGGTGGAGTGGCCGCACCCACCGGAGAAACCGCAAACGACCCTCCGACTTCAAGCCCCTACGGGCGTGGGGCCCATACCGCAAGGACTCGGGGGCTATTGTCGGGGGCCAAACAACCGGCCCTGTTGGGCCCCTTGGCTAAATAAAATCAAGCAAACCATTAACGACCCGTGACCGCCTGTGAAAGCCGGCCCCAGCGGGCTAGCGCCCAATGGCCAAATGGGAGGCAGCCGGGCGGAAGCCAGCCCGATGCATAACGCCACGCGCAGGGGCTCGACCCCAGGGCGGCCGTGGCGACCCGTGGGGCGAAGGACTCCCGGGTCGTGGCGGGAGGCTGCGGCCCGCCTGACCCCCCGTTGGTGCCTTCACGGAGAAGTCGCCCGAGGCTTGCGCTCCCACGCATGGGCCACGACCTCGCTACCACCCCACCCGACCAAACCATACCCCCTCCTCGTCTGCCCCGCCTGCACATGGGAAAGGAGCATCTTGACCGCCACTGTGTGGCAGCGCCGGGCATGGAAAACGGATACCGCAGCCGGCAAAATTGGCTAGAGCGAGGCGTGGATCGGCTCCTTGACCGCCTTTGTTAGTCGAGGCGTGGCGTGGCTCGACGTCTAATCACCCTCCCCACTGACAAGTTACGACGTCATTACTCGGGATAATACTCCAAATGCTCTAATCAACTATTCAAACCTCTCGGGCCCACCGTTAAGGCATGGGCGACGCTCCGGGGCGACGCGACCTCACCGGGCGACCAATACGCGGCGACGCAAGGAAGAAGGACGCCTCGACCCCGTGAAGGCGTGCATTTGTTTACTCCACCATTGTCCTTTTGTCTTTTTTTCTCGCACGGCACACCCGCATTCCTTTCATGTAAGGCCGCATCTCCCTTCGCCTATAAAAGGGAGGGCGAGCCACTTCATCGCATGTAGAACTCAATAGCGAAACCACCGAAACACACCACACACACGCCATGATATTGGCACCACGCCAATCGAGACTTGGGAGACCCTCCTCTCTCGAACCGGTTGTAACCCCTACTACGAACCGCCGCTAAGTAACATGATCCCTTCGAATCGGGATGTAGGGCCTCACGCCCGACCAATATACTTCCCGTGTCCTCTTAGCGAACCATCCGGGCATAAACGCGCATCTATAAATTTACTAGTTGGTGCTTTCATGAAACACCGACAAAGGGCCAACAACGGACGGTCCTTAACTGACTCCAATGGGACAAGCATGACTAGGCATCCTAATCGGCTTCCACTAGTACACAAACCGTGTCCCGTCGGGTCTCGATTTCATTCCTCTTTCTCATAGCATTAGAGCCATCGATCATTATCATCTTTGAAACATTTATTTTGAAAGCCTATCTCATTAAGCATAGACTAAGCATCGCTAAGCCGCCTCAGAATAAAACAGTATCATGAATGATATATCAACATGGAGAAAGGTAAATGCATCAATTTAAGATATCACTCAACTTCTATTTACCTAATGCATACATAAGCATAAAGTTATTAAAGTTTTTTAAAACACAAAGAAGGGTTTAAATGAATCCGTGGCTTGCCTGGTCGACAAAGAAGTTAGGCTCAGATGAGAAACCACCAAGGTCGGAACTCACTCCTTCAACCCGACTAGCTTCACCAACAATATGAGCCGGATCGACAACTCCTTCCTGGACCTTGCAACTACACGATAACAACATATGATCATGAGATGCATGAAATGTAACATGAACATGCGATGAAGATGCATCGACACTAAACATTGTAAACAACTCCCCTTACGAGGTGGTGGTAACAGTGTTCTTAATAAAGATCTGCATCAAGCCACTCCGACGGACCGCTATCGTGAAAGTGGCGAAGATCTGCATACCACCCCTCAAAACCGACGGCGACGACAACTTACTTACTAAGATCTACATGCCACCATTGCAAGGGTGATGGTCTTGCCAGCTGAGAGTCACCATGACTCTCCCTGACAAGCCGCAACAACGCTCGGATGAGCTAACGCCGACAAGTAGACACAAAGGTTTAGGATCATTAGGGTTAATGACTCGGGGCCATCACTCAATCCTAAAGACAATCAACTCTAAAGTGATGAAGATTACTAATAAGTTTATTAATCATTTTTATAGTCATTAAACAAGATTAATTAATAAAGACTTAATGTAAAAGGTTAATTAAGCCTTTATTAATTAAGGTATAAAATAAACTTTAATGAAAAATTAGTCTAAATGAGCTAAAAATTTTAGTGGAAGTAGATTTTACCTATTTAAGCTAAACCCTAATTTTTCATAATTTTTTGATACACGCAACCAATAAAAATCATGAACCATTAGGATTAGCAATTAAAGATGTATTTTTAGATTTCGTAAACTACACTAAACACCGGCACCCAATATTTTTATTAAATAGAGCATAATTTAGTGAGCACATAGAAATTTTTTATTTTATTTTTGTCAAGCCTTAATAATTAATTACAAAATTATGAAAATCAGCATCGTGAAATCAAAAAGGAAAAACATTTCCCCCCTCCTTACTAGGCTACTGTGGCCCGCGTAGCCCAGCAAGGGCTCCAGTCGGCCCTGCCAGTGAGGCAACAATGGTTCTCACCGTTGGTGAGGTCGCCGGTGATGAGAATCGAACCACCACACTCCTCTCTTCACGGTGAATCCAACAAGCTACTATACGACCTCTAGCTGGCACCTGTTAGTCCATTTGCCCCCGGTGTGGGTTTTGGATAATTAATGATAATCAAATTAGGGACTAACATATTTATCAAGTGATAACTGCAGGTGTTAGTCCATTGAGGAATTGAAATGAAAGATTTCGGTGAATGATAGCACCCTAAATTTTGTGGACAAATGGTGTTCCGGCTCAAGTGATTTACCTTCTTTATTTTGATTCTGAGTCATATGAAATGTCGTACTATCAAGAGGGACACAAAGTTAACTAGCTAGATGGGGAATAAAAGTGCTCATATCGATGTTTTAGAGTAGTTTGAGAGACATCGCTTCACCCACGTGCATGTAGACTTATTCTGCTCTTCTGCAGGGTGGATCGGAAGTTCCGGTCAGGGACCGGAAGTTCCGGTAAGTCTTGTTTACGCACGCTCCGATCTATGTATTTTGACTTGGCGGATGTTCTAGTCTCTGACCGGAAGTTCCGCCGTGACCGGAAGTTCCGGTCAGAGACTGGAAGTTCCGGTCGGCCCTAGTCTTGCCCTTTCTCAGCCAACGGTCAGATCTAAGAGGACCGGAAGTTCTGGTGGGGCTCCACCAGAACTTCTGGTAGGTCATTCGGAGCCCAAAGTATATATACTTTCTACCTCCGTTTCTAACCGCAATGCCAGGCAATACATTCGTTCTTTGCTCTCTCTACAGCCTCCAAGCTTTGACTCACCCACTCTCTCCCCCCCTTTGCTTCTAAGCCTCAATCTTTGATTGTTTGAGCTAGGGACATGAGATTTGAGAGCGGGAGCTTCGATCTTCGACTTGAGCACTTTGTTTTCTTGTCTTGCTGGTTGGGTTTGTGTTTATTACTCTTGGGTTCTCTAGACCCTAGCTGGCTAGGCGTTCTTCATGGTTGCCCATGTTGATTCATTTGTGAGGGCACCCCAAAGTGTTTGTATTACCCTTCATCTTAGTGGATACCTCGAGCCAAACTTTGTGGTTGCTTGAGGGAGGTGACCTATGTGGTCGGGCCTTGGTGGCCACCTCAACAACGAGGACATAGGAACTCCGTTGTGGGGATTGCCGAACCTCGTGATAAATCGTGTGTCTCGCGCGTGCTTGTTGTGGAGGTAGCATCGACTACTCTTTTATTATCTTCTTCGTATTTCTTGTTGCATTTTTGGTTGTAGGTTGAAGAACTCAATTCAAGAGTTGGTGTGACCCGAGGTGTGGAAAGCTCAATTCAATCACCAAAGATCATCAAGGAGGGTGTGGTAACAAGTGTAGCTGAAATCACAACTCATTTACTCTGATTTTGTAGCTCTTTAGGGCACTAGAAGTTCTCATTGGTTTGCACCAGAAGTTCTGGTCTAGGACCGGAACTTCTGCTCCAAACCACCAGAACTTCTGGTAGGTATTTAACTTCCGCAATTTGAGTTTATGAGTTTCAGGTTTTGCAATATGCCTATTCACCCCCTATTGATGGTCATTAAGTACCAAATATAACCATCAACTTTTGCATAAATTGATATAATCTGAATTGCAAAGCATAGTTGTAGGTTTTGATTCTAACGAGTTCCATGAGTTTTGGTGTTCTCACTTGTTTTGCAGGTGTTTGCAGTTTTTCATCAAATAAAAGTATCTCATCTAAGGAATTATACTACACCATTGCGACGGGCTCATTGATACGATCAAAACGGATATATCATTTGTCATATTTGAAGCCCAGAATCAAAAGATATCAACTCCAGATCGAAACATGCGCCATTGGGCCCTAAAAGGACAAGATGACACACAAATGAAGCTGGGCCCAAATGGATTTGGGCCCAGGCCGGCCGGCATGGGCCAAAGGGCTGCCCGGCACCCCCGAAACCCGCTCACGTCCGTCTTCTGGAAGCTTCTTCCACCGCCTCTTAGGATGCATCTCCACCGCACCTTAAGTCGGTTTGATCCAACAACCATCGTTTCTTCCACCGGGCTATAAATACAGGGCTAGACCCCCTCCTGAAACCCTAATTCATTTGTAATCTCTAAGAGGGGTTCCTCGAATGGATCAACCTCTCTAGGATTTAGACTTCTAGATAATAGTGAGATGGAGAGTGACGGAAGAGTTCAGAGGAGGTGCCGGCCTGTCGGTGCTCCCTCTACGGCTTGTACTTCAGAGGATTCAAGTTCTTCATGAGTTTGTCTTTGAGATTTCTCTGGTAATCATCTTTTGATCTAAATTTACTTTATTTATATAGTTCATCTGGTTTGTGATTCTTTTGAGTGCTTTATTACTGTACTAGTCGGAGTAGAGTATTAATCATAGTATAGGCGTGGTGCTTAGGCAAGGGTTAATCGTGAATTCCCCCTAATCTTCTGGATCGGTGGTAGATCGCAGGTATGACAGACCTGTTGAGTCCTCTGTAGTCCACCTCCCGTTGATAGGTTTGGTAGGACGTGGTTGTTAGAGTAAGATATATTTATCTTTTTAGGTGGGGTTCTTGTACTCAACCTGCTCTGATTAATGTCCCAAAGTTGAATAGTAGAAGACATAGTTTACCCAAAGTTAGAAGAAGAGAACCATAGTTATCCTCTATAGATTGCTATTATCATCAACATAGATTGCTATTATCATCAATATAGATCGCTATTATCAACCACATTAAATCTTAGCTTAGTGTCTACCTTAGTATAATCTTTATCTTTCTACTTTCATCCTTAGCCACCTTTAGTTGAGTTAGACCATAGTTAATCACACACGTTTCCTTGTGGATACGATATTTAAAACCTTCGGGTGAAGTGCTACAATGGTATTATATCTGTGCGCTTGCAGATAGTTATATTTTCTTGTGCATTTAATTAATACCAACAAGCATTTTTGGCGCCGTTGCTGGGAAAACGGTTGCTGACTTAACTACAAACCTAGCTTCGCTTTTTATCTTTTCTTTTTCTTTTATCCTTTACCCTTTTTATCTTTTATCTTTCTTTCTTTCCTTTCTCCCTTTTTGTTTTACCTTTTGGTTTAGCATGGGTGACATTCCTATCAATCAATATGCTAAACTCACGAGCGCAAGCTTTAGACCACCTGAATCTTCGGAGCCTATCTTAGCATCTAGTTATGAGCTGTGCCCGTCTTGGGTAGATTTGATTCGAAAACAATCCTTCTCGCGAGAAGGTGATGAAAACCCCTACTCACACCTACGAGAGTTCTTACTGACATGTGCTTGTATTCGTATTGGTGGCATATCTGATAAGACTTTACAATAGAAGCTTTTTTCGTTTTCTTTGACTGGAAAAGCTAAACATTGGTACAACTAAACCATAGAAAGAGTGCAAGGTGTTGGTGTTTTGTGAAAGCACCAACTAGTAAATTTATGGATGCGCGTTTATGCCTGGATGGTTCGCTAAGAGGACACAGAGAGGTATACTGGTTCGAGCGAGAGGCCCTACGTCTAGTTCGAACGAGTTGTGTTACTTAGCGGCGGTTCGTAGTAGGGGTTACAAACGATTCGAGAGAGGGAGGGGCTCTTAAGTCTCTGATTGAGCGTAGTGCCAATATCGTGGCGTGTGTGTGTGTGCGATGGGTTTCGGTAGTTTTGGTTTGCTTAGAGCCTGCCTTGTGAAATGGCTCGCCCTCCCCTTTATAGATGAAGAGAGGGAACGGCCTTACATGTCTCATAGAGGATGTATGGGCGTGTCGTGTAGACAAAGAAAGAAAAAGGACAGTGGTGGAGTAGCTGGTCTGCCTCCCTGGGGTCGGGGCGTCCTTCTTCCTTGCGTCGCACGCGTTGATCAGAAGCGGTCGTCGGTGTAGTCGTGTCGCCGGAGTGTCTGCCCATGTCTTCACAGTGGACGGAGAGGCTGAACGGTTGATTAGAGCGCTTTTATTATACTTTTCGGGACTTAATGACATTGTACGACACTGTTGGTATTTTTAACTCGCACTCCATTAAATAAGTTTTAAGTAGGATTATCCGCAAGCGCACAGATATCATACCAGTGTCACATTTTACCCGGAGGTTTTAAATATCGTATCCATAGGGGAACAGCTTGTGATGATGACAACGCCTATAAACTTAACTCTACAATTAGGCTAGATCATATCAAGAAAAAGGAAATAGCTAATGTACTCTAGTTCCAACTACCGGTAAACTTTGTATAATATCGTCTTATCGGACAAGTAACCCGAATAGGAGAAGAAACAAAGTAATCTCCTACCAAGCACCTATAAGCCTATCAGTCCTATCAACGGGACGGGGACTACAGAGGATTCAATGCAGCTATAAAGTCACCTGCGTGAGCTACCACCTATCTGGCTGATCAGGGGACATTCACAAGTAAATCTAGCCTAGGCACCACGTCTACACTACGAAATACAACTCTAACCTACGGCGTCCTATAGATCAAAGTACTCAATATGAGATGTGAACCAAAGAACGAATAAGAACAAATTGCTTACTTAAATCGGAATGGTAAATACAAAAGTACCTCAGAACGCAGCTCCGGGCGAGGAAGCTGAATCCAAACGAATACAGCCACGAAGAAGCGCCGACAGGCCAGAGCTCCTCCAGAATCTCTACTCCTCTACTCAATCTCTCTAATCTCTAAACAAAACTAGATCTAGAAGAACTAGTCTCTCCTAATTGCTACAACTAGATGAACTAGAACTAGATGAACTAGACTAGATCAACTAGAGGGACCCTAACCCTAATTATGTAGAGAATATGAAGCACCGGGGTGTAGAATGCCACTTGGAGGGGCCTTGGAGCGTCATTATATAGTCCGAGGTGGAGTAGGGGGCAAGGAACCGCCACGTCTTCATCTCATGTGCACCGTCGGATCAAACCGACCTAAAATCGACGTAGGGATGCTTTGATTGGCTTCCAAGGAACCGTGGGAGGAAGACTCCAGAAGGCGGCGGCCATCGGTGGAATTAGGGCGCCGACCGGCCCTAGGGTGGGGCCGGCCGGCCCCACCTGGGCTCCTCTACGGGCCCCACTGCTTCGGGTGTCTTCTAGACCCTTCCTGAGTCTGATGATGATGTAGTTCTGACGTGGATCAATTTCATGATAATTATGCACTAGAATCCCTCTTTTTTTCAAATTTTTCCGAAAATCACCCTAGAAAATACGTAATATGCAAAACTCGTGGAATTTGTCGATAAAGCCCTAGACTAGTGTGTTTTCTTGTTTTCCTTCAGTAAAAAGCCCTAGTAAAAGTTGACGCTAAGGAGTGTCAACAGACACGGGGGTGGGTCATGACGACGGACCGTCCGACTCACCGGGGCATTAGGGGCGATTAGACGCCGTGCCACGCCCTGCTCTTGACTAATAGTGCGGTCAAGAGCCGGACCATGCCCCTCGCCTCGGCCAATAGTGCCACTAGCACTCGTGTCCACGCCCGCACCGACGCACGGTGTGGTCAAGATGCTCCTTGCCCATGTCCTACGTGGGACTCGACGGAGGGGGGCGGCTTGACCGGGTCGTGCAAGCCGTGAGGTCGTGGCTCACGCGTGGGGTGCAAGCCTCGGTTACTTCTTCGTGAAGATGCCCGTGAGGGGTCGTGCAAGCCACGGCCTCCCGGGCTCACGACCCCGGAGTCGCCTCGTCCCCCAGGGGTCGCTTCGAGCCGCGCGGGGGTCGTGCCTCCGCTTCCGTGGGTTGCGGGGCGCGGTTCATCTGTGGGCTCTTGTTGCGGTTCTGCTAGTCCTCTCGCGGACCGTAGGAACGCTAGCCCATGAAGTTCAGCCTTCGTTGGGCCGGATGCAGATCCTTGATGGTAGTTAACTTAATTTTGTTTAGCCGGGGGCCCAACAGGCCAGTTGTTTGGCCCCCGACAGTAGCCCCCGAGTCCTTGCCGATGTGGGTCCATGCCTGTAGGGACTTGTCATCGAGGGTCGTTTCCGACTTCTCTGGCGGGGGCGCGTGAGCGCACCCGCCGGGTGTAGCCCCCGAGTCTCTAGGGACGTGGGCCACGGCCGCAGAGACTGAAGCATTCGCTCCGGGGTAGCGGAGTGCGTCGGTTTCGGGCGCGTGGCCGGACGGTTCGCCCCTAGCCATAATGACGCCTCTGGACCGTCGGGCGACCGATGGAACGCGTCGGTCTGTTGGGCTTCGGAGCCCGCGCCGGGACTTATCCGGGGGAGGCGCGTTTGCGGCGTCTCTGCCTCGGGCCTGGCATTGGAGTTAATGCAGGGCGAGGTGAGGGGGCGAGGCGTTTGGGCGGGAAGGCGGGGGGTCTTCCCGCCACTCGGCCAAGGTGACCCTTGGGGTCTCTAAGGCCCCTATAAAAGTGGTCGTAGGGCAGGACCTCTCCTTGCCCCCTGCCTTTGTCAAGCTTTCACCTTCCCGCTCCCACTCTTCCCCTTCCTTGCTCTTCCCTTGTTCTGCTGCCGGCATAGAGAGGGGCGCGCCAGCGAGGAGGGCCTGATTGGAGGAGTCGGTGGGATCGTCGGCCCGCAACATGCGCGGCCGGGGGAACGCCGGAGGCTGGCTGCTCCGTACCTGCCGTATCACTTCGGTGGGCTACGTCGCCGCCTCTTCTCGGCGGGGGACAGACCGTCCGCTCCTTCGGGCGGCGGCGGTGCCGCTTGCCCTTCGGCAATGGCGGGAGTGGAGCCGCCCCCACCGCCTCGGGACGCCCTTGAGCGTTTGGCC
Source organism: Chrysopogon serrulatus (assembly GCA_015844335.1). Classification (NCBI taxonomy): domain Eukaryota; kingdom Viridiplantae; phylum Streptophyta; class Magnoliopsida; order Poales; family Poaceae; genus Chrysopogon; species Chrysopogon serrulatus. The sequence goes on along the minus strand of JADLZL010001721.1, from coordinate 518,542 downwards.
ACCCTTCAGCGGTGGTGGAGGCGCCGAGGAGGAAAACCGCACCGCCCGCCGTCTGTGGGAGGAGGCGATCGCTATCGCACCGGTGAGGGTTTCTCCGCTTGTTTCATCTTGCACTCTTTTCGGCATTTCTCTATCTTGTCGCTTCTTTCTCTCGTGTTCCTACTGAGGCTTTGGCGGAGATGGAGGCCATGGCGGTCGCCGGGACTGCCCTCGCCGACCTTGTCCACGCTCCCACCGGCAACGTCCACGAGTGCCTCGAGATGGCGCAAGTCTGCGTCAATGCCTCGACGGTGTGCGTGGTCCGTCGGGGCGCGGTCGTCGGGCTCGCGATGGCGGAGGCGCACACCGACGTCGACTTGACCGACGCCGCCGGCTTCCCCACCCCGGTGAGTCCTTAGAGGACTACGCCACCATGTTGCCGGCGTACGAGGAAGCGGCGGGAGTCACGGTGGAGCTCTCCCCGGTGGACCAGATCCTGGCCGGGGAGCTGTAGACCTAGGACGGCGGCCTCGCTCCCTTTTTCCCCCTTTGCTCTGAAAAAAACTTCATGTAATGCAAAGGAGAAGGGGAAAATAAATAAAATCTTTTGTTAGTTCATAAGTTTCTATGCCTTTGTTCGTATTTTCGTTTTGCATGTTTAAAGTATTTGAACGGGGTTCGTAAGAAACGATCGCAAGAGGATGAACAAGTGCAAAACGGTACGTTCGGGAAATCGACCCCCACGAAATAGGGGGTCGCGTTGGTTCGTTCGTTTCGGGGTCGTGATCGCGTGCACGTTTCCTAGGGGCGCGGGGGTCGTACGCGTTCGCCCCTAGGGTTTCTTTTAGGTTTAGCGTTTCGGACATTTTTGCCCTCGAGCCCCCGGCGCCCTCGCAAACTCGTGGACCCGGTCTAAGGGTCGAGCCTTCTCCCCACGCGACCCTTTCGTGGGGTGGGGGAGGTGGGCAACGCTGCGTCTTCCCTTCGATTGGGTCGAGACACAGTGCCCGGTGAGTTGCTAACGGGTAATTCGAGTGAGGCCCAGGTTCCCGGCCTTTGCGGTGTGCGGCGTGACCGGCCTTATAAATCCAGGTAGCTGATTCGTATTTTTTCAAGCCGTCCGCAGGCTCGTGGGCTTGAACACGGCCCGAGAAAGCCCTAATCACTTCGCGTGCTCGGTAAATTAGGCCACTAGTGGGCTTCTTTCTCGGGTTAGCCCTCACTCTGTCGGCCCGGGGCAGCCGTGATCCCTTCGCGGGCAGGCCTGCGAACCCCGGTCCTTTTTTGGACCTTGTTACATATTGTTGACACCTCTTAATGTTATCTCTAGCAACGGCGCCAAAAATGCATGAGCAGAGCACCGCCACTAGAATGCTAAGTTGTCATCCCCAAAGATAACACCAAGGGGTGTGGTATTAAATCATGCCACCATTTAGAATATAGAAATAGTATCCGCAAGCGCACGTATCAAATACCATTGTAGCATTTTACCCGAGTATTACGGGTTGTCATTTTTATATTTTCCCAAAGGAAGGTCTACATGGCTCTCGTGTAAAGGTAGTGTGTTAACCAAGGGTGTAATGGATAGGCATAACCATGTCCTCGCTACTCAATGCAGGGGTAAGTCACAAGATAAATGATAAGATAAGTATATAATCATCAGCATAAACAGATAGAAACTCCTAGCTATATCATTAGGGTTACTAGCAGAACATCAAGAGATATTCCCCGGTTATTCCTAGCCGCATGTCAATGCATATTATGGTTAGTGCAATACACTTAGTAATCATAGCTAAGGTTAGCATTATATCTATTCATAGTGGACATACTAGGGAAGTTTGATAACATAGCACACCTTTCCTTCATACAAAAGCCCTACTGTGCCTATAAACGGGGTTTGGACTACATAGGACTCAACAGGATTGTCACACCCGCGATCTACCAAGCTCGGCCTATAGGGTGTATTCGCAGATAAACAACGTATAAGCACCATGCTTACACAATGTTTACCACTCACCCAACGATCAATTAGATGAGCACTATACGAACCTATGGATAAGTATAATGTCAATCTAGCTATACTAAGCATGTAACCACAATAAACAAAAAACAATATAACTATAAATATAAGTTGATAAGTATTCACCAATTCAATTGTAGCAATCATATAACTATACAATGAAAGAGAACAAAGGCGAGAGGAGGTAAGAACTATACCAAATCCAAGCTCTTGATGGCTCCGTAATCCAAGCCTCAAGCTTGCCTCCCTCTAGTTCTAACTAGCTATCTAGGCCCTAGCTAAGGAGCTCTAATTAGGGTTTCGGCCGATGATCGACTTCAAATGAGGAATGAATGAATGTGCCTCCTCCCCCGGGGGTCCCGCCCTCCTTTTTATAGCCCCGGGGCGATGATCGTGAGCCATCGATGAAGCCGACATTGACAAAGCGGCTAGGATTGATCCTCAAAGGCGGTGGAGCGAACCGGGCGAACCGGGCCGCAAATCGGGCCCCCGTGCCGCACCGGCCGGCTCAGGGTGGGACCGGCGGTCCCCCTGGTGGCCGCTGGCCTCCCGGCTCGGCGTGGTGCCTTCTCGTCCCTTCTAGAGTATTCCCCGTTTGCCGCGAGTCCGTTTTCCCGCTCTAATGCCCGATAAGCTCTCGCGGTTTCGTCTTTTCCAGCTTTACGCCCGCAAAAACAAGAAAAACACTAAAACTCATGGAATTCTATCAGTGTAAACCCTATATCTACTTCGTGATCACAATTGCATCCTTTTCATGGCTAGTTGACGGTTGGTTTCGTACAATAACGACCGTCAACACATATGATTTTAGATTTTTGTAATTAAGTATAAATCCATGGTACGAAATTAATACAGGAATTTAATCGTTACATAAAGCGAGTAATGCAGAGTAATTATAACGTGCGCGAGAGTTTGGCTAAAAGGCGAAGTTCGTGTGTCTATCAATCGTGGGCCGAGACTATGGCCGTGAGCTCAGAGCCGCCGTCATCGCTGCCGCCGCCAGTCGTCGAGGAGGAGGTAGTTGCAGAGGTCGAGGAAGTGAACAAGCGCTTCCAAGTCCTCGAACTCATCGCCGCCGGTCGAGATGTCGTGGGCGCCGCCGGTCGATTGTCGCCACTGCTCCTCGAGCCGGGGCCGATGGCGGCCGCCACAATGCTGGACATGGACGTGTCGAAGAGGTGCCGGGCTCCTCGTTAGGCCGTGATTGTCGACGACGAGTGTCCCGCTCCTGCGCGCGGTTCTTCCTCCTACATCGCGCGCCGGAGCGGGGTGACCTAGCATGGTTGGCGTTGTCGTGCCGGGCCGGTTCGTTGGCGTCGAGGCGTAGGTCGACGAATGATGCGCAGATGGCGCCGACGCCGGTGTTGGGGGGAGGAGTATCATATCGTAATCCACCCCGATGCCGATGAAGTCGAGGTTCCCGAACCGACATGGGTGCCCGTAGTGTCCAACAAAGTGCCACCGGCACTCGTGTCCATGCCCCGCAGACCGACGCACGCTGTGGTCAAGATGCTCCTTGCCCATGTTCTCGCGGGGGACTCGGGACGGAGGGGACGCGGCTTGACCGGGTCGTGGTAAGCCGTGGAGGTCGTGGCTCATGCGTGGGACGCAAGCCTCGGTTACTTCTTCGCGAAGATGCCCGCGAGGGGTCGCTGTTGGCATTTCTAACGTCACTACAATAAAACCCAAATCTCTATCCCACGCAATGACACTAGAAATCTTGGTACTAATTAACTTGCCTTTAGCAACTAGCCACTAGCCTCTCTACCCTTACTCCTAACTGTGAAACTAGGTTGTCATCCCTAATTGTAAAGCTAGGAATAAACCTCGTTACTAAATCTTATCATTTTATGTGACTAGGCGTAAAATAAATAAAGATGAATATAAACTAAGAACGATTCTCAAGTGAACGTATAATTATACCATTGTAGTATTTTACCTAGAGTATTACCAGATTGTCATTTATATTCTACCACTGGAAAGGCATTGCTAAGAAGCTACTCTATAGTATTGATAACCCGTATATATGCAGTGAATAAGAGATGTAGCCAATATCAACTCTCCTCAATAATAGGAAGGTGTCACAAGATAAACAATAGATAAATGATAAATATGATAAATATGATCAATCATCTCCTAATGATACTAATCCCATCATAGCACTCTAATCATGTCGGCGTTTGTCTAATCGATAATAGAGAAATAACTCCTAAGTATTCAAGCTACAAATCAAAACTACTTCATTTAGTACAAGTATGTCTAATAATCATGGCTAAGTTATACTATCAGTAGTTCCCTAGCACATCGGAGCAATGTACGTGAGAAGATGAGTACAGAACCTCCTCTTAACCCGACAATCCCACTCTACCAATCCACCGCACGGGAAAGGCCTACAAAGGACCTCAATGGGGCTGTCACACCCACGATCTACCTCTCTACCCGTCATGACTGGGGATACTCGCAGATAAGCAAAGCATCCAGACGCCACGTCTATATATTGCCTACCACTAACCATACAATTGAATAGATGAGCGCTATATGAACCAGTGCATGAATATAATAGCAAACTAACTATACTAGACATATTGAAGTATATAATGAACGATGCAATCAAGAACATAATAATGAAGAACAATATTGCTAGTAATAATCGTACAAATGCAGATATTACAATAAGAAAGAAAATCTTAAGAACTATACTAGACTCTTCTCTTCTTGACAATGTCGGGAATCCAAGATCGATGAAGAACTTGACTTTTTCTACTCTAGATCTAACTAGGCTAAACTATGAACTAGAAGGCTATGAGGAACTAGAACTTGAAGCACTAGATGACTTGATCACCGAATATCTCGAGATGGAATGAATGAGTTGTTGAATGAATTAGGGCTTTTCAGGGGGAGGTCTGACTCTCCTTATATAGCCCGGTGGAATGCACGACAGCCGTTTGATCAAACCAACTTCACGTAGGGCTAAGATTGATCCTCAAAGGTGGTGGAGGAACATTCCAGAAGGTAAGATATGGCCCCACACAGTGCCGCCCGCAAGATACCTGTGGGGGCGGGTCGGCCCCACCGGAGGTGGCTCTTCCCCTCCTTCGCTCCGGTGTCTTCTGGATCCTTCTAGAGTAGTTTAGTGTATTCCTGAGTTTCGGATAATTCTATGGTGTAGATTTGTAGTTACGCCCCTTTTTCAGTGTTTTTTGGATAAATCCCTAAAAACTGGTAAATCATCAAAACTCGTGAAAATTGTTAGATAAAACCCTAGCCTTCTAGATATTGATGTATGTTTCATGCCTTTTGATATATGAAATGTTGACGCTATCCACCGTCAACAACTCCCCCAAGCTTACCTTTTGCTAGTCCCTTAGCAAAACCCAGAGTTGGATCAGGAGTTGCTACAATGCTTTTATTCTAACAAGTACACATGCTCTCAAACAAGAATTTCCTCTGGATTAGACAAAACTGCTCTAACTTTCAAACTTACCCATATTACCTTAAACTATAGAGCTTTTAACCTTTATGTGGGTCTTGAGTAATTGAAAGATAGAACAATCAAGTCAAGCACTACGTCTCAAATTCTTCACTCAACTAGTATTCCAGAGTTTTGCAAGTTTTTGCAATAAAACTCAGAGTTTAATTATATGACACCCTCAGTCTCTAAAAGTATGTGGTATTTATGGATCTCACTGAGGCATCAATGATGTCATGCCTTCCTAATTCTAGGGATTATAGTGGAGTTTATAGGAGTGGCATTAAACAAAGATAAGCATACTTGCAATTCATATATTGTAAAGTCAAACAATGGATCTATAGAGAATTGAGTCATACAATCAAACCAAGATGTGCATATGTGTGGAATATGGTGGATAGATGTAGATGTAGTGGCTAATTCTAATCCTACTTTTGCTCTTCAGAATGAATCTCTCTTCTTTCTTAGACTTCAGAACTTCTCAGGAAAACATGGGCTATCTTTATTTTTTCTCTTCTTTTCTCTCCCTTTTTTTTTTTTTTTTGGGAGGCGGGCATCCGAATACCCATTGTTTTAATGCTGGGACACTTGTCCATTTTTTTACTCTCTTTTTATTTTTGCATAGCCACATGCATCATTAGATACAATAAGTGATTGAAGAGATAACAATAAAGAACTTGGAGCAATTAAACAAAGGCAGTCCTATGGGTTTATGTATATTTTTGGATGTTCTCTCCCAAGTGTAGAAGAAAAACAATTTGGGGTGGAGATGAATAAAAGTGGAAAATAGTTGCGCTTACTCTCGTGGTGAGAGTAATACATATGTGGATGGAATGTGTGAGTGATCTTGATTTTAAAAGCATGACAAGACTCTCTTTAGTATACGACAAATGTTGACTAAACTCAATGAAAGCAAGTAGCATAAATGAGCAAAGGTTTTCTATTCTAAATGTGTATCATATATGGCTTTGGTAGGAATTTAACTTTGTCATACAAGAGCTCATCATGTAAGTGTTTGGAATTTTCAAAAGATAAATCTCCGAATTCAGCATCATTAAGAATAAGATAAATAGCAGCTCGGACTCTCTTATATCATATCCGTCAATCACCTAGACTTAGCTCAAGCATATTACTCCATAAGTTTCAAAGCAGAGTAAATTATTAATTTAAAGCAATTGTATCCAAAACTTAGGAGAACTCAAGGTTGAAAACTAGGTGCTTGAAAGACTTCTAGTAGAGCAATTATTCATTATTTCCAAGACAAAAAAAATCCTAGTTCATAGTTGACTCTAAGACTAACTAAAACTTCTTTTTATTGATTTTAAGATTTTATTTAACTAAAGACTCTTAAAGACTCAACAGACGTGGACCTTCATGTGCCCACATAGTTTTTGGTATTTTATAACTATAAGATAGACTCGATAAATCGCATAGGTATAGTTACCTGATAACTAGGGGATGCTCCTCCCCCAAATTAGATGTTTGCCATATTTTGCTTGAATGATCTTTTTTTTTAGAGTAAGCTTAGCAAAGTAGTAACCCACTGACCGGTCTCACTCTTTCATAGTATAGTCCTACAAAGGTGTACTTCAAGAAAAAAAACCAAAACTCGAGGCTCGAATATGATAATGGGTTAGCGGTCAGCCAGATGAGTAATTGATTATCTTGATGAGCAGATATGGATGTGTAGCATGATTCTTTATATATATATATTTTTTTTTATACTTTTCCATTTATAATGCAAAGGAATGAAAATTTATTTTTGTGCTACCATCGTGAATATTCTTACGGGGGTAAACCATAAGTCTAATCCTTTGGAGCTTTTTTAAAGTAGTAAAGAGTTTTTATTTTCTTTTCTAAACATGCAAAAGAATAAATGTACTAAAGTAATTAGATGACTACCATTGTTACCTTATGGCAAGGGTGCGGAATTTAAAGTCTACCGATAAGACTAGGTCGAAAAGAGTACTTACTTGTAGAATTTATTGTCTGAAGACGCCTCAGACAATTCTTCATTTTGCCATGATGTCTCTTTATTCTCTTTCAACCATCTTTGATTTTGTTCTTGTATTTCTCTTGCTTCTTGTTCAGCAATTTGCTCCATTCTCTTAGCTTCTTTGTCCCACTTTCGCTCCAGCGAGGTTTTATTGCTTCTTGCTTAGTGATTTGATCCATGTACCTTGTAGCTTCATCAGAATAGTCTTCTCCTTCCTTCCTTGAGAGCAGGTTCGCTCTACGGTGAGATCAGCGTCTCCTATTTTGAATCTTCTGGGACGAATTATTATCGGTGTAACTATTAAAGTCGCAACGTACCTTTCCAGCGGGGAGATGGAAGTGAACTTGTCCAGATCTCATGTAGAGGATTGCATTGGCGGTGTTAAGGAAAGGTCTTCCCAAAATGATAGGTGTATCGTCATCTTCCTGCATGTCAAGAACCAAGAAATCTGCAGGTATATAATAATCTTTAATCTTTACCACGACGTTCTTCACTATGCCTTCTGGGAATCTTGTTGATAAGTCCGCCATCTGCAGCTGTATATAGGTTGGGTATAACGGTTCATCACCAAATAGATAATTGTACGCTACCTTTGACATAACGTTGACCCCTAATCCAGTGTCACAAAAGGTCTTCAGAAAAACCATTTGCTTAATTGTGCATTCAATAGTCGGGACTCCTGGGTCTTCTCTTTAGACAATGTATGGTGGTGCTAACATGTGGTCATATTCGATGTTAACCGAATTGATCAGTTGAACCGTCTCTTCTGGGATTTGACTGAGCTCACTCTTCCTCCTTCTTCTATTGTTGTTCTTCTTCTTGGGTTCAGCTGTTTGTTGGGCTTGCTCATATGGCCTCTGTGGGAATGCGGGGGTTGTGAGGATACGGTTCTTGAATGAGAACTTCTCCTTTTTATTCTTGATGGACAACACAATCTTGGCATGCTCCGCATAGATGATGGCTTTAGTTGTGCATAAGAAAGGTCGGCCTAGTATGATGGGTGCTTTTTCATCTCCTCCAGTCTCCATGACTACAAAGTCAACAGAGACATAGGATTGTCCCACTCGAACAATAGCTTCTTCCAAAACTCCTTTGGAGTAGCAAATGGACTGATCTGCAAGCTGCAAACGCATGGTTATGTACAACAAAGGATCTCCTAGAATCTTTTCATAAATTACCTTGGGCATAATGTTGACACTTGCGCCGAAATCACAGATAGCCTTTGGAAAGGTGTGACATCCTATTGAGATAGGAATGACAGGCCTTCCAGGGTCTCCTTTCTTTTTAGGGAGTGAGTGGTCAACCCACTGCACATTCGCTGGTTGAGTGTAGTAATGACCTGCATTGTGAATATCGATGAGATTTGCGCTTTCTAAATCTTCTAGTTGGCCTTGAGCCTTATCTTTTTCTATTGGAGGAACAAAAGAGTCGCCAATTGAGCTAATTGTGATTCTAACATTTTATTGAAGTGTGTTGGTTTTTAATAGCGTAAGCAAAAAGTATCTAGTCTAGTGTTTATGTTTTCTAAAGCTTTATCATTCAAAGTTACCTTTTTAAACATTTGGTCTAGCAATTTAGATTGACCAAAGAACTAGGTCTCGTAAAGGTGGCAAATTGTAATTGCTATAATTATTGTTACCTTGGAAATTACCTTGTCATGGTTGCTGATTCCATCCTTGATTTGATTGATTTCATCCTTGATTTGTTTGAGGACGATAATTGGTATTATTGTTGATGTAGTTCATGACCTCTTGGAATTCAGGACAGTTGACTGCTGAGTGTCCTGTGTTTCCACATTCTTCACAATTCATGTAGGAACCATTAATGTGCATGACTTCTATCTTCTTAGTGTCTCTATCTTCAAGCTTCTTCATAATGAGGTCTAGCTTTTCAGTGAATGTATTGACTTCTTTGAGATGATGAGTGCCTCCTCCTTTCTTACGAGGTTGAGTGCGTTCTTCATTCCAGCTTTGATTTAAGGCCATCTTCTCAACGAGTGCTGTTGCATCGACGAGCTTAAGTGATAAGAAAACTACTCTAGCTGCAGCATCCATGGACTCACGAGTACTAGAGACTAGTCCATGATAGAAAGTCTGCATAAGTAGCCAATCCTTCATTCCATGATGAGGGCATTCTACGAAGTAATCTTGAAAACATTCCCATGCCTCGGCGAACGATTCATCATGTTGCTGTTGAAAACTTGAGATCTTCCCACACAGTGCAGTGGTCTTGCCTGTTGGAAAGAATCTGGTCAGGAAAGCAGTAGAGCATTTATCCCATGTAGTGTTGGTTGCCTTGTTGTTATAGAACCATTATTTTGCTTTTCCTAGCAGTGAAAATGGGAATAGGCAAAGTAAGATTGCATCTTTTGGTACATCTTTGATCTTGAAGGTGCTGCATATCTCTAGAAAGTGTTGTAAGTGTGCACCTGCATCTTCATGTGCGTTTCCACAAAACTGATTTGCTTGCACCATAGTGATAAGCGCAGGCTTGAGCTCAAATCCATTGTTTCTGATATTGACATTAGGTCCAGTACGGATATTGGCGGTTGTTGGAGCTGAGAATTCACGTAGCGTCTTCTCAGCCATGGCTTTAAAAACTGGTGTCAAGTTAATTTCTAATCCTTCTGATTCTTCTCCTTCGGATGATGGAGCTTGCTCTTGTGAAGAACAAGTTTTAATAGAGGGTGTTCTTGATGGTGATTCAAAAATGTCCCTCATTCTTGCAAACTTCCTTCTTCTTAAGAGTTTCTCTGGATCTTCGGTGTAATTGTCCAGAAGATCAAAAACCATTCATTCATTCATTCATTACCCTGCATAAGATACACAAGTAGACGAAACAAGGGTAAGCCTGTTTGAGTTAGAGGTCCATTGGGTGATCGATCTTATTGTGGTGCATATGGTTATCAATACTTTTCCTAAGTTTATTAGCCTTCCCCAGCAACGGTGCCAAAAATGCTTGTTGGTATTTCTAACGTCACTGCAATAAAACCCAAATCTCTATCCCACGCAATGACACTAGAAATGTTGATACTAATTAACTTGCCTTTAGCAACTAGCCACTAGCCTCTCTACCCTTACTCCTAACTGTGAAACTAGGTTGTCATCCCCAATTGTAAAGCTAGGAATAAACTCTAGTACTAAATCTTATCATTTTATGTGACTAGGCGTAAATAAATAAAGATGAATATAAACTAAGAACGATTCTGTAAGCGGACAGATAATTATACCATTGTAGCATTTTACCTAGAGTATTACCAGGTTGTTATTTATATTCTACCACTGGGAAGGCATTGCTAAGAAGTACTCTATAGTATTGATAACCCGTATATATGCAATGAATAAGGGATGTAGCCAATGTCAACTCTCCTCAATAACAGGAAGGTGTCACAAGATAAACAATAGATAAATAATAAATATGATAAATATGATCAGTCATCTCCTAATGATACTAATCCCATCATAGTACTCTAATCATGTCAGCGTTTGTCTAATCAGGTAATAGAGAAATAACTCCTAAGTATTCAAGCTACAGTCAAAACTACTTCATTTAGTGCAAGTATGTCTAATAATTATGGCTAGGTTATACTACTATAGTTCCCTAACACATCGGAGCAATGTACAGGAGAAGATGAGTACAGCAACCTCCTCTTAACCTGAAAATCTCACTCTACCAATCCACCGTACGGGGGAAGGCCTACAAAGAACTCAATGGGTCCGTCACACCCACGATCTACCTCACTATCCGGCACGACTGGGGATACTCGCAGATAAGCAAAGCATCTAGACACCACGTCTACATATTGCCTACCACTCACCATACAATTGAATAGATCAGCTTATACGAACCAAAGGCATGAATATAATAGCAAACTAACTATACTAGACATATTGAAGTAGACAATGAATGATACAATCAAGAACATAATAATGAAGAACAATGTTGCTAGTAATAATCGTACAAACGTAGATATTACAATAAGAAAGAAAAGCTTAAGAACTATACCAGACTCTTCTCTTCTTGACAACGTCAGAAATCCAAGATCGATGAAGAACTTGACTTCCTCTACTCTAGATCTAACTAGGCTAAATTACGAACTAGAAGGCTATGAGGAACTAGAACTTGAAGCTCTAGATGATGTAACACCCAAAAACCGAATTCCTAAATTTAGTTATTAATTATGAGTTTTTATTTATTTTCCCCTGTGCATTTAAACATAGGTTAAATAATATTTTTGTGCAACTAAAATGAAATATAAGAGGTAGAGACTTTTATGTTGCATTCATGCTGGTGCATATAATTTTTGGTTGTGTGTAGGGTTAGTTTTATTTGAATTTAAATTCAAATTCCTTTTTATTTTGGTTTATTTTTGCAAATCAGAAAAAGAAAAGCAATTTTTCCTTTTCCTTGCTCCCTCCCTCTCTTTCAGCCCAGCCGGCCCACCAGCCGCTCTCTCCCCCTCTTTTCCCTCCCCCCCGCTTGGGCCTGGCCCATCAGGCCGCGGGCTGCTCTACCAAAGGGCACTGCGCGCCCCCTTCCCCTCTCTCTCACTGCGCAGCGGGGCCCGCGCGTCAGCGCCATCCCCTCCCCCTTCCTTTCTTCTTCCCCGCGACACCAGAAGCCGCCGCCACTCTTCTTTCCTTCCCCGGCGAGCGGCATGCAGGGAAGGCCATCCCGGCCGCCAATCAAGCCCAGTGATGGACTCCTTCCTTCTCCGCGCTCCCCCGCGCCACTATAAAGCCAGCCGAGCCCCTCCCTTTCCTCTCCTTGCTGCCGAAACCGAGCACCCCACTGCCACCTCCATTTTTCCCGTCCGGAGTTCGGTCGCCGCCGTGATCGTGTCCAGGAGCATCGCCAGGTGATACCGCGGCCGTAGAGCCCTTCAATTTCCCTTTTCGTCGTGTTTTGCCCTCGGATTTCACTCACCGGCGGCATTTTCTCTCTCCAGTCCGCCACCGTTCGTCCCCGGCCACCACAGCTCCTTCTCGGTCGACGAGAACCCCTTCATCGTGTTCGCGGTGAGGCCCTCTCCCTTCTCGTGCCATTGGTTCGATTGATGGCGCTCGGAATCACCGGATACGCGAGCTCCCGTAACCGCCGGCCATGGCGCCGCCGCGGGGCCGTCGTCCCGACGCGCCCCCTCCCTTTTCCGATGGCGCCATCGAGTTCGCAAGCACCCGCGCTCTCGTTTGGTGCTGACGGCGTGGAACGGCGTGGCCGGAACCGCCGTACCAGCGTTCGCCGGCGAGCTCGACCGCCGCCGGCAATGGCGCCGCCGTCGGGCCCTTTGCCCCGGCCGGTACCCCTTCGGGTCTGTGCGCGTGGACCGCGGTGGACCGGGTCCACGGCGCCAGCGCCGCGCGTCCACGGCCGCGTGGTGCACCAAGCCAACCCGCGCGCGCCACGTGGCGTCCGCGTCAGCCGCGACGCGGTCAACCTGGTCGGCCGCGCGCTTTTTGCAGAAAACCCCCTTCCTTTTTTCGAAATCAACCCGCAATCCAATCCCATGATAATTAATTTATTTTCAGTCCTGTTTTCTTACATTTTGAACCCTGACTTTTTGAAAAATAGGAGCCGCCGTCCAACCGGCGTTAAATTCAGAAAAATAATTGTTTTATTTCAAAATCGAGTTCTGGTTATTTACAGAAATGCCATTGACCCTTGTTTTATGTATAACTTTCACGTTTTAAATCCGATTTGAGTGATTCTCGCGCTCACGTGTTCGTAGCAATACGTAGATTAGCTTTATAAGTATTTTCTTCTATTTTTCCTAGATGGTGTACTGTTCTATTAGAATATTATTTGCTTGCATGTAATGATTGGATTGGATGCTTGTATGTTGATGTGGATCTCGTCTAGAGGGTGAGCAGTACGAGGAGTTCGAGGAGCAGGTTTTTGAGGAGCAGTACCAGGACCCCAACTTCGAGGAAGGCAAGTGTAACAAAGGCTCCTTGTACCTATGAACAAATATTCACCTTTTACATACTGCATGTGTCTAATTTTGCAATACCATAAGGACTTTACCTAGTTTATCTTTTGTATCATATATCCTTGTTCCTATGGGTTGGTATGCATTGTTGGATAGTCGCCGCCAAGAACACCAAATTTAATAATTAAATTGATTAATGATTTATGTCATACTTTAAAATGATGCTTTTTAGCAACATTTAGGGGGCTAGAGCATTGTGGTTTTGTGCTCTAGTGCCTCTCCATAAGGACTCATCCTGAAGCGGCCACCCAGGAGTTCCGTACAACCCCGAGTGTCATATGGCTCTAACTTTAACCAATTAACTAGTACATCTCTAGCTTGTTAGTGGTTACTGAAAGGCGCAAAAGGGGGGTGCCAAGACGGGTATGGCTCTTGTCCTGCCGTTTGTGTGTGCCTTTGGGTCATGGGTCATATGTGAACCACTCTCGAGGAGAGCATCTATATCTGCTTGGTCAATCCGAAACCTAGCGGCTACTAACTTGTTAGGGTGTCTAGCGAAAGGTTATGTAGTGAGACCCTGCCACGCCTCCAAGGGAAGAGGTACATGGGGCCTTGCAAACCCGGGCAGATGGGAATCACGGCTCGACGGGTAAAGTTGTACAATTTCTCGAAATCTTTAAATCGTTATAACAAATAGTGCTTCTCGGACATGAGCGGCCCGGATCCTTCTTGAATAGCGGTTACATGGATGGTTTAGGAAATGTATTTAATCTTGATTAATGACGTTACACTAATCTTTGGGATGGTTTTTGTTAACACCAGATTTTGGTAAAGACCGAGAAGATGACAGGTGGGCCAGTACATGGCAGGCTTGCGAGAGGCAAGTATTCAGAAGCATTCGGCAAGCACCCATGCGGGTGGTTACTCCCGGCGATTCAAATAAGTATCCATGCGGTCGGGGCGACTCTAGGTGATTCGGCAAGCAATCGTGCGGTCGGCTATCTTTGAAGGCGGTGGCTCCATTCAGGAAAGCAAAAGGTGGCGAGCAAAAGCCGATTAGAAGGAAAGAACCGTGATAATAAAGGACTCCAAAAAAGATTAGAGCCAAGATCGTCGTACTTTTGAAATGTTCCTTAATATTTTGTAATCGTAATCTTTTAGGACTCGTGTCCTATCCAGGGTATAAATATAAACCCTCGACCATTGTAAAAAGAGTTCACAACCAAATCAATACAATCGGCCCCGTGCTAAGTTTTTCGAGTCCTTTGTCGTGTCGTCGAGTTCTTCCAGAGGAGCCATCGATCCGTCGACCTCCGTAAGTTCCGACAACCTTGCTATCATGTCTAGTATCATGCGGTGGATTTAGACGTTGATGCAAGTAGTCTTGTTTGTCTCGACTGGATGGCCGTGCGGCAGGCGTCTGCTTGATAATCAAGAGGTCTTTGCTTATGTGATGAGGACACCACCTACAGCGCGAGTACATCTACACCAAATGACACCAAGTACATCTACACCAAATGACATTTTCTCCAGAGCAGGCGCCATCATCTCCTCGGGCGCCACCTTCTCGGGCCAATTACTCGGGCCCGTGCAAGAGAGTTGAACTTCGCCATGATGTTTGAAGAATGAAGGCCCGTAAGACCAAGGCTCGCCCAACGGGAGGCCTTGTGTGTGGGGCGCCTAGGGCTGGCCCAACAAAGGGCGCCTAGGGGCTGCGCCCCCACACCCTGGACATCGGGGCGGCGCCCCTTGCTGGCCGCACCTTCCCTAGGGCGCACCTTTTTTTCCCTTTATTAGTCGAGTCCTGTTTCATTTAGAACTTGAGTTTTGTTTTACATCTAGCTTTAGCTACACCAGACCACGCACAAATACGTGCTTTGTCCTTCCGTGATTCAGAACTCCACCTTCGAGTAATACATAGATTGCTCGCCTCGAATTCTTGTTCGCTCTTCGGTTGCGTCATGTGAATTGATCTTCGTGATCGCCGATCTTGCTTCAACAAGGTCGGTAACCACAGGGAGTTGGTTCAGCGATTGCATTGGCGCTTCGGGTTCGCTCGTCGTAGTCGGATCGTGAGGGTCTACTTCCACCAAATCGAAATTATCTCCACTCACCGAAAGATCGGGCACTCCGCCTCTATCAAGTGGTATCGATTTCCAGGTTGATCGGTGAGTTTATCGAGTGTTTTTCCTTCCTACAGTCCACAAAAACCCAAACAAACAAAAAAAATATTTTTCAGGTTAGATCTTGTCCTAGCAACCTTTTTAGCCTCGCACAATTCTTTCAATACTTTGCGTTGTTGAATTTGTGTGCTTTACATTTCAATTGTTGCTGGTTACTTGTGTTTGATCTCTTGTTTCTTGTTTTTCTTCTAACCCTAGTTTCGCCGCCGCCGTTCCACGCCACGCAAAGCAACCCCTCCACCCTGGCGAATACCCGCCTTGGTCGTGATCGGACCACCGCGCCTCCGCATTCCACCCCTCCGACGCCCCCCCTGTCCAAAACAAAGATAGAAAGAAATCAAAAAAAAAGGAAAGTGCAAAAAAAAGAGACAAAAAAAAAGACAAAAAAAAGGCAACAGAAGAAGGAAGGTGATCCAGGTTTGGTTCGGTGGAAAGTTTCCTTGCGCGCGCCGTGAACCCCCGGGTCGCGACCCTCCGGGCCACTCGCACCCCACACGCATACATTGCCCTCCGTTGTTCATCTCCCTATCTCGCCTTACCGGAATACCCCTGTACTTTCGGAAAAAGTGTGTGCCGTTTTTTGCTTTTTGAGATCCTCTGTGTTCATATTATCAGTCTTTGAGGACTCCTGAAAAAAAAAAAAAATCAGATCCAAAAAAAAAAATTCAAGAATTTGCATTTTTAGCCGCACCCTCTCCCTCTTTGCTACCTCCTTTGTTTCCCACTTGTTTCCAGCAGCGTTGTTTCGTGTTTAGCACTATAATTCAACTTTGCATTATTGTTTGATTGTGCTAATCCTTCAATTGAGTGCAGCCTACCCGTAACTCCACATAATTCTACGACGAGCGATTTTTTGTTCTCCGGGCAATCGCTCCGCCAATCTTTCACGAGTTCCACCGGTTGGTTGCGTTCGCCCCTGTGTGTGTGGTAAGAACGGATAAGAATTTGATAACAGCACTAGTGTGAGCGCCTTGTGAGCCGTTCCACCCCTATTTTGTCGTCGTCTTTGTTTTTGTGTTTGCGCTAACCATGGCAAAAGCGGCGGCGACAAAAAAAAGGATGAAACGATTCTTGCGTGACATGCGGACACGCATTGATGGACTTGTCGGAGACATCAAGACGATGCATGAACGGATGGATTCCACGATCACTACGGCGAACGAGCGGTTCGATCAGCTTGACCTCACGCAGACGACCACTAAAACCACACGCCGACACCATCATGTCACGCCTCGATGCTTTGAGCACGATGGTCACAGATCTCCGTAAGGATTACGGTGGTGACACGGAGCGGGGCGGTGGACACCGCCCAAAGCCGTGCTCGCCCGTGTGCTACGCCACCACGGTAATGATTCTTTTGCTAAGATAAAATTTAAAATCCCATCTTTCAATGGCAAATATGATCCCGCCGCATATCTTGATTGGGAATTGAAGTCGAACAAATTTGCATGCCATGATATTCCTACTACTTTTCAAGTTAAAGCTGCTATTAGTGAATTTACTGATTTTGCTTTTAATTTGGTGGCGTGAATATAAACAAACACATCCCACTACAGTTCCAACCACATGGGATCAATTAAAAGTTGCTATGCGCCACGATTTGTACCTTCTTATTATGCTCGTGATTTGCTTAATAAAATGCAACGTTTTCAGCAAGGTTCACAATCAGAGGACTATTACCGTGAATTGCAAAAAGGCATGATTCGTTGTGGGTTAGTTGAGGACAATGACGCTGCTATGGCACGATTTCGTGGTGGTTTTAAACCGTGAAATTCAGGATATACTTGATTATAAGGAGTATTATGATATCACCACATTGTTTGAATTTGCTTGCAAAGCTGAACGTGAAATGCGAGGGGCGCCGCTCGAAGCCATATTCTAACTCTTTTGCAGGACGAAGTTCGACATCTGTCCAAAGACCGGCACCCCTGCACCGTCCCACGCCCGCCACTACACCGCGTGAGCGGGCCCACTGCGCAGTGCTCCCCGTCCCCTAGGCGCAGCACCTTCCACAGGCCGCACACGGGATATTCGGTGCTTTCGTTGCAAAGGATTTGGCCACGTGTCTCGGGACTGTCCGAACAAGCGTGTCTTGCTTATTCGTGACGATGGTGAGTATTCTTCCGCTAGTGATTCGAAGATATTCAACACGCTATGCTTGCCACCGACCATGCAGCAAAGGCGGACGTACATGTCAACCCGGGCGACGCCGATAGGTATGAAAGTCTTGTTGCGCAGCGTGTTCTCGATACAAGTCGCCCGCCCGAGAAGAATCAGCGACACACCCTTTTCCACACGAAGGGCATTGTGCGGGAGCGGTCGATTCGCATCATCATCGGCAAAGTGGCAAAGTGAACAATTTGGCGAGTACGGCGCTGGTTGAAAAAATTGTCCTTACCCACTCGTAAGCATCCGCATCCATATCACATTCAATGGCTTAACGATGGTGGGAAAATTAGAATAACACGCTCGGTATGCGTGTTCCTTTCTCCATGGGTGCTTATTCTGATTTTGTTGATTGTGATGTTGTTCCCATGGAAGCATGCTCTTTGTTACTTGGTCGACCTTGGCAATATGATACCGATAGCTTGCATCATGGTCGTTCGAATCATTATTCTTTCATGTTTAAGGGTCGAAAAATAATTATACATCCAATGACACCGAACAAATTCTTAAAGATGATCTTGCTAGAGTCGCTAAAATTGCTAAACAACTTGAACCATCGACCTCTGTTAATTCTGAAATCAAGTTGAATGCTCCCCTTTTTGCTTGCTACACGTGCTGATTTCGATGAGTTACGCGATGCTCCTTTGCCATGCTATGCCCTTATCTCGCTCTAGTGTGCTCGTTTCACTTGATGCTTTTGCACCATCTTTGGATATTCCCCCAGCTTGCTAACATTTTGCGTGAGTACGCCGATGTCTTTCCAAAAGATTTGCCACCGGGACTTCCACCACTTCGTGGCATTGAGCACCGATCGATCTCATTCCAGGCACCTGACTTCCGAATCGCGCACCGCACCGCACAAATCCGGATGAGACGAAGGAGATCCAAATACCAGTACGCACATTGCTTGACAAGGGTTACATTCGTGAGTCTCTCGGCCCTTGCTCGGTTCCTGTGTTACTTGTTCCAAAGAAAGATGGCTCATGGCGTATGTGTGTAGATTGTCGTGCTATTAATAACATCACCATTCGTTATCGATACCCTATACCACGCCTTGATGATATGCTAGATGAGCTTAATGGTGCCATTATTTTCACTAAGATTGATTTGCGTAGTGGTTACCACCAGATTCGAATGAAACTAGGTGATGAATGGAAAACGGCTTTTAAAACGAAATTTGGTTTATATGAATGGTTGGTTATGCCGTTTGGATTGACTAATGCTCCCAAAGACCTTTATGCGCTTAATGAATGAAGTTCTAAGACCTTTCATCGGATTGTTTGTTGTTGTATATTTTGATGATATTCTGATTTACAAAGAAGTCCATGGAAGAACATTTAGAACATTTGCGTCTTTGTTTTCGATACGCTGCGTCTTTGCTAACTTGTTTGGTAACATGGACAAATGCATTTTTGCACACAACGTGTCTCGCTTTCTTGGCTATGTTGTTACTCCACGGGGCATTGAGGTAGATAGCAGCAAGATCGACGCCATTCGCGAGTGGCCTACACCGACGACGGTCACACGATTCGAGCTTTCTTGGACTTGCGAGGTTTCTATCGCAGGTTTGTCCGTGATTTCAGCTCCATTGCAGCCCCTCTACACGAGCTTACAAAGAAAGGTGTGCCATTCAATTGGAGTGATTCACAAGAGGTAGCGTTCAGCACTTTAAAAGATAAGTTAACACATGCTCCTCTCTTGCAATTGCCTGATTTTGAGAAAATATTTGAGCTTGAATGTGATGCTAGCGGTATTGGACTAGGTGCTGTTTTGTTACAAGAAGGAAAACCGGTTGCTTATTTTAGTGAGAAATTAAGCGGTGCTAGCCTGAGATATTCTACTTATGATAAGGAACTTTATGCTTTAGTGCGCACTTTGCAAACATGGCAAAGACTATCTTTGGCATCGTGAGTTTATTATTCACTCGATCATGAGGCTTTAAAACATATTCGGACCCAAACCAATCTGAACCGTCGTCATGCTAATTGGGTAGAATTCATTGAGTCTTTCCCTTACATCATTAAACATAAGAACGGGAAGGAAAATGTCATTGCCGATGCTTTGTCTCGTCGCTATACTATGTTTGTCCCAGTTTAGATTTTAAAATCTTTGGCTTGCAAACTATCAAAGATCAATATGCCAATGATGCTGATTTTAAAGATGTTTTGGTCAATTGTATGAATGGGAAACCATGGGGCAAATTTCACATGCGGGGATGGGTTCCTGTTTTTAGCTAACAAGCCGTGGTGTTCCAAATAGTTCGGTTCGTCTTTTGTTGTTACAGAAGCGCATGGAGGCGGTCTCATGGGACACTTTGGTGTTTATAAGACGCATGAGGTGTTGGCTGCCCACTTCTTTTGGCCCCGATGCGCCGTGATGTTGAGCGCCTTGTTGCCCGCCGCACTACTTGTCGAAAAGCTAAGTCACGGATAAACAACCATGGTTTGTATATGCCTCCGCTTTGTCCCTACTTCCCTTGGCTTGATATTTCTATGGACTTTGTTTTGGGATTGCCTAGAACTAAGAAGGGGAGGGACAAGATTTTTGTAGTTGTTGATCGCTTCTCCAAAATGGCTCATTTTATACCTTGTCATAAGACCGATGATGCTAGCAATGTTGCTGAATTGTTCTTTAGAGAGATTATTCGCTTGCACGGTATTCCAAATACAATAGTCTCGATCGTGATGCTAAATTTCTCGGTCATTTTTGAGATCAATGTGGAATAAAATGGGAACTAAATTGCTGTTTAGCACAACTTGTCACCCTCGGACCGATGGCCAAACCGAGGTGGTTAATCGCACTTTGTCAACCATGCTTAGGGCTGTTTTAGATAAAAACTTGAAACGTTGGGAAGATTGCTTGCCTCATGTTGAGTTTGCTTATAATCATGCAACGCATTCTTCTACAAAGATGTGTCCCTTTCAGGTTGTTTATGGCTATATTCCTCGGGCGCCTATTGATTTGTTTGCGCTTGATGCCGAGGACGCCCCACACATAGATGCTTTGCACATGTTGAACAAATGATTAGCTTACATGAGCAAACTCAACACAACATTGCCGCCGCTAATGCTAAATATCGGGGTTGCGGGTAGTAAAGGGAGAAAAACATGTTACTTTTGAACTCGGTGATATGGTTTGGTTGCATCTAAGAAAGGATCGATTTCCCACTTTGCGCCGTTCTAAATTGATGCCTCGTGCTGCTGGTCCTTTTAAGATACTAACCAAGATTAATGCTAACGCTTATGTTCTTGACCCGCCTCAAGGAGTTTGGTGTTTCCACTAGTTTTAATGTTGCAGATTTGACGCCGTATGCGGGTGAAGATGAGGAGTTGCCGCCGAGGACGACTTCAGTTCAAGAAGGGGGAGGATGATGAGGACACCACCTACAAGCGCGAGTACATCTACACCAAATGACACCAAGTACATCTACACCAAATGACATTTTCTCCGAGAGCGGCGCCATCATCTCCTCGGGCGCCACCTTCTCGGCCAATTACTCGGGCCCGTGCAAGAGAGTTGAACTTCGTCATGATGTCAAGAATGAAGGCCCGTAAGACCGAAGGCTCGCCCAACGGGAGGCCTTGTGTGTGGGGCGCCTAGGGCTGGCCCAACAAAGGGCGCCTTAGGGCTGCGCCCCCCACACCCCGACATCGGGGCGGCGCCCCCTTTGCCGGGCCGCACCTTCCCTAGGGCGCACCTTTTTTTTTTTCCTTTATTAGTCGAGTCCTGTTTCATTTAGAACTTGAGTTTTGTTTTACATCTAGCTTTAGCTACACCGCACCACGCACAAATACGTGCTGTCCTCCTTCGTGATTCGAACTCCACCTTCGAGTAATACATAGATTGCTCGCCTCGAATTCTTGTTCGCTCTTCGGTTGCGTCATGTGAATTGATCTTCGTGATCGCCGATCTTGCTTCAACAAGGTCGGTAACCACGTGGAGTTGGTTCAGCGATTGCATTGGCGCTTGGGTTCGCTTCGTCGTAGTCGGATCGTGAGGGTCTACTTCCACCAAATCGAAATTATCTCCACTCACCGAAAGATCGGGCACTCCGCCTCTATCATTATGCTTTGTGTATCTCGACTAGATGGCCGTGCGGCAGGCGTTTGCTTGATAGCTTAGCGAAGCAAGATAGTTATCGGCTCTATTAGATTTGGCAAGGTCTGATAGATTTATTAAGTTATCACGTGTTGCATGTTTTTAATTACTTGTAACACTCTTTTGCCCAATCTAGATTGATTAGGCTCGGCTTCTTACTCTTATAGATCTATTTGTTCTCTAACGTTTTATTCTTACATTATCATGATAGATAGATCATATGCTTACATAGCTGGGTTAGATCAATCTAGATTGTTACATGTTACGGGTCCTTACATGTTAGAAGCGTTTGAATCTTGATAGGATTGAGTGTCGTGCGGCGGATCTGAGTTCTTGATGGCTTTACTCGTGATAGCTTGTTTGTTCCTTCTTCATGGACCCCGAGTCGGTTGACTTGCCGAGCTTGGTTATGCTTCAACTCTTGATCGACTTTCACTTGTTCAAACATGTCTTCTCATGTAAGCGTGTTCAGCAATCAATGCTTTACATGTCTTTTATCTTTATATTAGCCGAATAAATCATAAGCATGATTGGCGCATGGCTTCTATAGTTGTATGTCGTCGTAAGTGGCTTCGGGGTCGTATATACGAACTATGCGGTCTCACCCGCATGTTCTGATTTTGTATTTAACAATATTTTGTTCTTTGTCGGGCCAGTCAAACCGACCGGCACGCTTCCGGATCTTCAAACCGCCCGGTCACCCGATTGAAGCCACGCTTTTAAAAACTTGTGTGTGTGAGGCACAGCGCGTCACGTTTTGTGTCAACACACTTTTTGGCACGCCCGGTGGGACTCCATCGTTCAAGATGCCTAAAATCAACAACGACCACGTTCTGGATGTGAACATGGATGAGTTGCCGGAGAATTTGAGAGAATTGGTGCGGCAAGCATGTGAGCAATTTCAACAGAAGTGCTTGATGTCCTTTTCCAAGAATAAGAGCAACAAGGTGATCCAGAAGCAATCGTTGCCAAGGGTTCTTCCACATCAATCTGATTTTACTGAAGAAGAGGATGCTCAGAAGATGTCAGAGTTGGTCTACAAAGCTATGGGAGAAATTATGACAAATCCCCATACAGCTTTTCTGAACACCTTTCGGGCAATCATGGTCAGCACTTTTGGTCCAACGGCTGATAAGTATTTTGAAGAAAATATTGGCCCAATCCGTGGACCAACACTTTTCAATGTACCAAAGTATCAAGAAAAGCCTGCTTTGAGATGATGGAGCATCCGCTCAAACAAAGGAGGATCGGCTCCCAATGAAAAACAACAACCTCCTACCTATGGCCAGTGGCGTTTGGTACAACAGAGATGTACCCCCATCGACTTTCAAAGTGTCTCCAAATCAAATAGGCTACAGAGGAGGAACATGTATGAAGATGGATATCGAATTTACTGATTATAATTGCTTTGGATGCTTTGTCGAATCCGGGATACAAGAGTGCGTCGTATACCTTCCGGAAGGCAAACACGTGGAACTCCGAATTCGGGACGTTGATCTTATTATGCATAGGATGGCTGATATGATGTAGAATCGGTTCGGCCAAAAGCCAAAAAATCAATCCTATTCATACAAGTCTCCTTATCCGTAATGGTACAATAGAGTGGCACTTCCTCCAAGGGTCAAACCTCCAACGGATTTGTCTAAATTTTTCTGTCAAGATGATACTAGCACTTTGGAGCATATCGGGCGTTACTTGATGCAAAATTGGAGAGGCCTCCACGCACGAAGCTTGGAGAATTCGATATTTCCCTTTGTCTCTCACAGGGGCCGGCTTTCACATGGTTTACCTCCTTGCCACCCCATTCCATTGGTACATGGGCGAGCTAGAGCGAAGTTTCATGCATATTTCTTTACGGTACTAATAAAAAGAAGCTGGTTGACCTCATGAGTTTGAGACGTAAAGCTAATGAAACACCACAGGAGTATCTTCATAGGTTTAGAGAAACCAAGAACCTTTGATATTCTCTGAACTTACCGGATGATCGGTTGCCGTGTATGGCTATAGCAGGCATGCAAAAAACGTCGAGAAAAAAGCTATTCGGCATGGAGTTTGATGACCTTGGTCAACTTTCACAAATTGGCGGCTATGAGTAATCAAGCCCAAGGGTTCAAGAGAGACAACCGTTTCCAAAAAGGCAATGTTGCTAGTGAGATGTATCAAAGTTTTTTCTCGAAGAAGCAATGAATACGATGACGATGACGGGATAGCCGCAAATGAACCGACCCGGGCAAAAGAGCCTACTCACTTAGTTAGCCATTTGGTTGAGGCAACAAAAAGGAACTTATGATTTTGATGTCTCTAAGTCGATAAGCTCTTTGATCTATTGGTGAGAGAAGGACGCATCAAACCGCCGTAGGACATCCTATGCTACGTCCCGAAGGAGTGAAAGACAAGAAGTACTGTGGCTACCATAACACCAACTCTCATTCTATCAATGATTGTCGAGTGTTCAGAGTGCGGATTCAGAAGGCTATCCAAGAAGGACATCTGAAGTTCGATGGCAAAATGAAGATTGATGGTCAGCCTTTTCCTCAAAATATGATTTCCTTCTCTGTGAATATGGTTTCTGCAGATGATCCTAAAGGTAAAGGCAAGGTGAAGGTGTTAACCTCGACAAAGCAAAGAAGAACGGTACTGTCGATCCTGATCAGCAAATCACAAGTGAGGAGCTGAAGCAAAAGGTTCGGTTCAAGAATAGCCGAACTGAAAGAGGTGAAACCTCTAAACCTAGGATTACACCACGTATCCTGCTAAACAAGTGGCAAAGGCAGCAAGAAAGGGAGTATTATGAAGAGCAAAGGTTTATAGAAGAGCGCCGGAGATATGAAGAAGAGGTGTACCGTAGAGAACAAGAAGAACACATGAGAGAGATGGAGCAGTCTCATTGGGGGGTGTTCATTCTTTAAGCATTGCTGGAATGAAGGCTTGAAGTTGCCTGCTAGAAACAATTGCCCTGAATGTAGTGATCAATATTTTGGGTACAGGCAATCTTGGGTCAACCGCCGTCTGGTCCATGAAAGACTTGGAACACAGTTTTCTGAGGACGATCGGCGCTTAAAAATAGACAGTTTTGAGAATCAACAAAGGAAGAGGTTTGCAGATCAACGTTGGACTCATTATAAAGGATACAATGGAGAAGAAAGTCCCCATGAATACGTATGGAAGAAAGGACAATGGTGTCCTCCAGGACTGAGGAAGAGTCAAAAGAGAAGAGTTCAACGTTTGAGGAATGAGGAGCTAAAACAAGCAGCTGTTGAGGAGAAGCGGACATGGCGCCCTAAAAAGAAACCGGATGGGCATGGTCCTTCAAGTGATGCATGCATGGCCTTTTTCCTCCCATCAGAGTTCATAGCTCCTGAAAACCAAGATGTCCAAGAAGAAGTATACTTCGATTTTGATGAAAGTGAGTTTCAAGATTTGATGGCCCAGCTTGTCTTGACGCAGCAGGCGGTTTTCAACAAACCAGCCAAATATCGTCATTTGAAGCCACTTTATTTGAAAGGATACGTCAATGGCAAGCCTCTGACTAAAATGTTTGTCGATGGAGGAGCTGCTATCAATATTATGCCATATGCTACCTTCAGGAAGCTTGGGATGACCGGTGAAGACTTGTTAAAAACTGACATGATTCTTAGAGACTTTGCTGGCAATCCTTCTGATACCCGTGGAGCTGTGCATGTTGAGTTGATGATTGGGGCAAAAACCTTGATTACTATATTCTTTGTCATTGATGGCAAGGGGGCATACAGTCTGCTTCTAGGAAGAGATTGGATTCATGCTAATTGCTGCATTCCTTCAACCATGCACCAGATTCTTATTCAGTGGGTTGGAGATGATATTGAAATTGTTCACGCTGACGATTCCGTGAGTGTCGCTGCTACGGAACCTGCTTACTGGGAATATGATGGCATTGATTGTTTTTTCGGCAAAATGTGGGGAGAAGGTCCCGTGAATGTCTTCAACAGAGATCAACAAACGATCCAAGCGAATGGCTCTCACAAGTAATTTTAATGGGTAATCCAATCGATGGCAACAAAGGAAAACTGGGACGCGGTTTTATGTCGGCCGACAAGTTGGAAGAGATAAACGTTGGTGATGATACTAGGTCAAGACCGATGTACATTAGTGCGAACTTGGATCCAGAATATAGATTACAATTAATAGATCTTCTAAAAGAGTTTAAAGATTGTTTTGCTTGGGGTTACACAGAAATGCCCGGATTGGATCGCTCTATTGTTGAACATCGATTACCTATTAAGCCCGGATATCGCCCCTACAAACAACCTCCACGAAAAATTTATAAAGAGGAGGTATTGGCCGATGTGAAAAAAGAGATTGAAAGATTACTAGAAGCAAATTTTATTCGGCTATGCAGGTATGCAGAGTGGATTTCAAGTATAGTTTCAGTGTACAAGAAGAATGGAAAGATGAGGGTCTGTATAGATTTCAGAGATCTCAATAGAGCTACTCCTATGGACGGATACCCGATGCCGCCACCGATTTGTTTGGTAGACGCCTTGCGGCCGGATATGAGGTGATTAGCTTTATGGATGGGAATGCCGGATATAACCAAATTTTCATGGCAATAGAAGATATCTCAAAGACAGCCTTGAGATGCCTCGGTCATATTGGTTTGTTTGAATGGATTGTCATGACATTTGCGTTAAAGAATACCGGTGCAACTTACCAAAGAGCTATGAATTATATCTTTCATGAGCTAATCGGCAAGATTGTAGAAATCTATATCGATGACGTGGTAGTTAAGTCTAGAAATTATGAAGGGCATTTAGCCGATTTGAGGAAGACTCTAGAATGCACTAGAAGGCATGGTTTGAAAATGAATCCAAACAAATGTGCTTTCGGAGTCTCGGCTGGTGTATTTTTAGGGTTTCTAGTCCATAAAGGAGGGATTGAAGTTGGGAAAAAGAGCATGGAAGCAATAGATAAAGTTGTCCCTCCAACTAATCTCACAGAGTTGCAATCATTGCTTGGCAAGATTAATTTTGTAAGAAGATTTATATCCAATTTATTAGAAAGAGTCTTGCCTTTCTCTCCACTATTGAAACTCAAGAAAGATCAAGAATTTGTATGGGGTGACATACAACGTAAGGCTTTTGATGAAATCAAAGAGTACATGAAGGCGCCACCACACGTGTTGGTATCTCCACAACTTGATAAGCCTTTTAAGTTGTATGTGGTGGCCGATAGCCTAACAATAGGATCGGCCCTCATGCAAGAGTTTGAAGGAAAGGAGAGAGTGATAGCTTATCTTAGTCAAAAAAGCTTGTTGGACCCGAAAACAAAGTATTCGCTCTGAGAGAAACTTTGCTTGTGTGTGTATTACTCATGTACCAAGTTTCGGCACTACTTGTTAAAATACCGAATGCGTGGTAGTTTCTAGTTTTGATGTAATAAAGCATATGTTATCAATGCCAATTTTAAATGGAAGGATTGGCAAATGGATTTTGGCTTTATCGGAGTTTGATTTAAAATATGAATCAGCAAAAGCGGTAAAAGGTCAAATTATTGCTCATTTTATTACCCAACATCGTAGTCTTTCTGTTGAGATGATAAGCATTGTGCCCTGGGCTTTATTCTTCGATGGTTCATCCTGTAGCAAAGGTGGTGGTGCTGGTATTTTCTTGATTTCTCCACAAGGAGTAACCTTTGAATATGCTATTCCCATTGAATTTTATGTTACTAATAATCAAGCGGAGTATGAAGCATTACTTAGAGGGCTTTTGGCTTCTTATAGAGGTAAAAGCCGTTGCTGTTGAAATCTTTGGGGATTCTGAGTTGGTGATTAACCAATTGACTGGCCAGTATGAGTGCAAGAGTGACATATTAAGGGAATATTATGAAAAGTGCCGGAAACTTTTGAAAAGTTTTCGAGTGGTAACCTTGCATCATATCCCTAGGGAGCACAATGAAGAAGCAAATAAGTTAGCTCAAACTGCTTCCGGATATCATGAAAATCAAGAAATTCTCGCTATAGATAAGAATGTTTCGATGCTGATCAAGAGATTGGTGATTGGAGGCGTGAGATTGCCGATTATCTAAGAAATCCATCACGAAAAAGTTTCCCAAAAGCTCGGGTACAAAGCCCTCGGGTTCGTGCTTCTTGATAATCAATTATATTACAAATATATAGATGGAGTATTGCTTAAATGTTTGGATCAAGAAGAGGCCGAAAGGTGATGTATGAAGTGCATGAAGGATTGTGTGGTGCACATCAATCGGCTTACCGAATGAAGTGGATAATTAGGAGAACTGGTTATTTTTGGCCGACTATGTTGGAGGATTGTTTTGAATACTATAAGGGGTGTCAAGATTGTCAAAAATTTGGCAATATTCAAATGGCTCCAGCATCTGCTATGAACCCAATAATAAAGCCTTGGCCATTCAGAGGATGGGGCATAGACTTAATTGGCCAAATTAATCCTCCTTCGAGCAAAGGACATAAGTTTATGCTCTTGGCCACAGATTATTTTACCAAGTGGGTTGAAGCTATTCCTTTGAAGAAAGTTACATCAGAGAACATGATCAGCTTTGTTAAAGAACATATAATTTACAAGTTTGGAATCCCTCAAACTATAACAACTGATCAAGGGACTCAGTTTACTTCCTCAGAGTTTTATGATTTTGCCGAAGATATGGGAATTAAGTTGTATAATTCTTCTTATTATGCACAAGCCAATGGCCAAGCAGAGGCATCAAATAAGATTATGATCAAGATCATCCAGAAGAAAATTGATGAGAAACCGAGAAGATGGCATCCAGTTCTTAATGAAGCTTTGTGGGCTTACTGAATGGCTTGTCATGGATCTATTCAAACGTCTCCTTATGAGTTAGTTTATGGGCATCATGCTATCTTACCATGGGAGTTACAATCAGGTTCAAGACGAGTTATGTTGCAAAAGAATTTGGAGAAAGAAGACTATAAAAATCTAATGATGGATGAGTTGGAGGATTTGCATCTAATTCGCCTCAAGGCACCGGAAAATATTGAGAAGAACAAGATACGTGTTGCCAAGTATTATAACAAGAAAGTTAGAATGAAACAATTTGCGTAAAGGTGATCCGGTTTGGAAAACTATACTTTGCCGATTGGAACGAAAGATAGAACATTCGGCAAGTGGTCTCCGAATTGGGAAGGACCTTTTCGGGTAGTGAGATGTGTGCCCGGCAACACATATATTTTTTGAAAACTTTGTTTGGAGAAGAATTTGCCGAGCTATCAATGGAAGATTTCTTAAGAGATACTATCCCAAAGTTGAAGTTGGTTCATGAGAAAGAGTTAGAAAATCAAACATGAATAGCCAATGAAGGAACATCGCCTTTAGTTCAAAAAATTGTGAAATTGAAATAGCCGATACAGTTCGTATCGCCTTTAGTATGAAAATATCTACGCATAGCCGAATGGACTACCGAGAGAGGTGACTTCAGCATTCTGTCTGGTTGGTTTATTGGGAGAAGAGAAAGGTGAAGCCTTGAATGAAAATACTGAACGACATGTCAAATCGTTTGCAACGCAAGACTAAGATCTAGTCGGCTAAGGTGATGTCATGCATTCGGGAGACATTTTTCAAAATCACATTGTTCAGAGAATGCTAAAGACATCTATTCGGCATTCAACACAGGAATCATAAACAAGCACATTTCAGAAAATAATTTATTCACAATCAGTCCATCCTAATACAAATTACTCCTAGAACAATTTATTAAGAACAGACTGAGGATTGGTAGATTCAGCGAGAGCAGTAGCATGATCTTCATAATGCTCTAGATGCTTATTGATATCATCAATCTCATGTGGAGGTCCACCGGAGAAGCCGACCGCCTGAAAGGAGTAGTCCTCGCCGGTCCGGGAGGTCATCGCCGCCAGCCTGAGAGAAACACCAAGGTGCACACCTTGGATGGCGACCGATCAATGCGGCCATCCGCATCATCAAGGCGCGCCCTTAGCGGTCTCCCCTCGGCGTTCACCTTAGCAAATGCGATCCTGTTCGCCGCGCAGCCTTGATCGCTCATTCTCCTCGAGAGAGAGCTGGACACAAAAAACAAAAATGAGTTAGGAAACAGGAGGATCAAAGGGAGAAGTCTATACAGAGATGACGAACCGGTGATAGCGTCGTAGAACTGTTTCCGCTGGTTCTCCCACTCGGCTTGCTCGATGCCGAGCTGCTTGGAGACATCGCCGAGCTCCCTCCGGGCCTCATCCCTCTCCTTACGGAAGGTGAGCGCCTCCTCATGGACGTACAGAGGGTCATCTCCCTCTGACTCCGTCGGGCCCCAAGGATTGGGGTTGTATGAGTTGTCGGACTCGGAGGAGCTTGACGAACTGGAGGAGCCCGGGACAGGAACAGGTTGATCAGAAGTGCCCGGTTGGGTCACCGTCATTGGAGGGAGCAGATGATATTGGCCGGTGATGACCCTCGCCCTAAGTAGATGAAAGGAATCAAAATCGGGGAAGATGAACAGGAAGTATAAAACCGCAAGGGGGCAACCGATTGATTCTCACCCATGGCGTTGACGGCGCGGTGCTCGGCTTCCTTCTGCCTCTCCCTCGGCAGGGCGCTTGCCACGATCATCACTGTTCGCCATTGGTACTCTGGGAAGCTAGGTCTCTTTCTAAGATTGATTTGGGAAGAGAGGTGAAGAGACGGCGATGAAAATGCTTGACTGAAGATGACGATGAAGGCCAAAGGAGGGTCTTATTTATAGGCCAAAATGGGAGGTCGTGGCATATATCTCGGAGTATCCCAAGCGACGGAATAGGGTTTCTCCCTTTTGGGCCGTTATCGGACAAGGCCAGGTTCGGCTAAATCAAAAATCGGCGTTTCAAAGGGAATCGGCTATTCTCCTAATCGGAAAGCTAAAGGCAATCGACTATATTATCAATCAGACAAAAATATGAAAGCCAAAGGATTAAAAGGGATGCAATTGCTCAAGAATATAGTGTGCTACATTTGAATGTATTACAAGCCGATGCTTTACTCGCCCAGGAACAATTTGATTGCATCTATGGCTTCGGTCCTGATTCGGCTAACCTCATCTAGCGCCTTCTTGTCATCATCTTCAGAACCCTAGATCTTAGTGAGTTTTGTTCTGATCTGCTGGTTCTCTTTGATGACGGATGTTATCTTTGTTTTGGCTGCATTTATGGAGTTCGGTAGATTGGCGATTTTATCCTTATGAGACTGGATTTTTTCATTTAGTTGAGCCAATTGAGATTCCAGCTTGGCCTTTTCCTCCTCCATGGCTTCCAGTTCAGGCTCCAAAGTTGCCAAGGATTGTTTAGCGGCTGAATGCTGGGAATGCGCTTCTTTGGCTTGTTGTTTCTTCATCGATTGTCATTCTACAAAGCAGCTCTAGAGGCTATGTTCTTGTTTGCCCTCCTAACCTTACCAAGATGGTCATCAAGATGAGTTGCAGATTCTAGGGGAACCCTAAGAGTTGGGGGGATTTCTTGGTCAATGAGCTCAACAAGGTTCTCTTATCTGATCTGCATCTTGGACCAGGATGTTTATGTCCTTGGCCAGCAGGAGAGCTATTTCCTTTAGCCAAGCTTGATTTTCCGCTGATAACATCTGCTGAGATGTAGCTTCTTCACCTCTTTCATTGATATACTCCTCAACAGTGAAGGAGTAGCTAACAGTCGGCTTGATATCATCCTTAAAAAAATTGTTAGCCGATTGATCAAGTTTACTAAAGAATTCAGTGGGGCAAAGCATTACCTTTTGAACAGAATCTTCCTCGGTTTGAATTCTGCCTTACGGCTTGTTGGAGGGCTTAGCCGGATGCCCAAAGATGATGAACTTGAAACATGATGAGGGAGGGTTCTTACGCCATACTTGTCCCAAGAGTTGATCTGTTTCTAAGAATACAAAGCAAAGAGAGTGTGAGTACTATTGAATGCATCTAGTACAAGAAAAGAGGTAATCAACCGAGAGAATAGTACTAATGTGGCCAAGAACTTCCCGGATTTCTCGCATCTCCGCCAAGCCCGAGGAGAAATCTCAATGGTTGTTGGAGCATTGGGCGATCTTGAAAGTTTAACCTTTGGGGTCGCAAAGCGAGAGAAAATAAGTACAAAATTATTGCCAAAAATAAGGACTGACAAGGGTATACCTTAGGAGACAGTTTGGCTTTCTTAGATCTTGTTTTTTTTTTACGGCACAAAGGACATCCTTGCTTGATTCAGCAGTAGCTTTCCTTTTGTGTTCTCCTCTTGAAGGTGCTTTGTACCCAAAGGCTGCAGGGATTTTCATGAAGGCTGTCAAAGTTGGAGCATTGAACCCCAAAGCAGGATTGGGTCCAGCCTAGTAATATTGGGCCACTTGGGAAGGAGGAATAGGCTCAACATCCTGTGAATAACAAAGAATTAAAATCAGGAATAAACCCAATAGTAAAGAGAATTATGGGTACAAGGAAATTACCTCACTATCAGAAGCAAAATGAGCTTGCTGGTCTTGGCATAGAGGATGCACTGGTATGTTGAAAATGTGGGCACGCCACTCTTGCCACCAGGAAACAAATAGAGGATGGGCAACATCTATTAGTCCAAGAGGAGAAGGCTCATATGCTGGTAGCTCCCATCCAAGCTCAAAAACCTTCTTGGCCTCTATGTCATCTCCTATCTTCTTCCTGGGCCTTATAGTTTTGGAGAAGAACAGTCTTAGGGGCAGCTGACCACATTCTAATTGTCTGGCTACCATGTTTGGATTATAGAATTCATAAGTGGGATTCAGCATTCTCCCATGATGAAATTCAGCTGGCAAGGTGCAAGGTTTGATGAAAGAATTGAAAATCTCTATAGACATTTGGTCTGAGCAGCCAGTTTCATAGCAAGGGAAAGTCAAATCTTCATTTTCCCTATAAGGAAGCTAGATCACATTGTCAAAACCTTTGAAGAATAGATTGAAAAGATGGCCAATATCTATATCAATGATGATAGAAGATGCTGCCTCCCTATATGTCTGACAAGCCTTCTTTTTCACTGTACCATCTTCGGCATAATTAACTAAAGGGAAGCCTAGATCATTAAGGTCCACAGAGACTATTTGATGCATGTACAGCTGCAGCCACATCTGAACCAACCACCAGGGGCCATTTACACGTTGAATTTCTCCATGATGGCACATCCGACAAAGGATCCGATGCATCATGTGATAAACAGCCCCCCCAGAGATACTTGCCCCGGGGGGGATCAAAGTGCACGAAGCCAGCTCCTCGGCCATCACCATGTGATTTAGAGTTGGCTCGTTATATTTGCCGCGTAGAAGATAAATCTGCTCAGCCACATATTCATGAAAGCTTTGTACTCTTTATCGATTACGCACCAGTTGACATATAAGTTTGGATATATTTTGTCTATCCACCTCCTGACTTAACTGCCTTTTGGTTGCTGTTACTCTTGTACTTGGATGGGTACACTGGTGCTATCACATTTAGGCCGGTCATCATAAAAATGTCAGCCAAGGTAAAAGACATTGGACCATGACCGAAGATGAAGGCATTGCCGAAATCGATCGACCGTAAGTGAGTGGTCGCTATCAAGAGGGAGTCGTTCCTAGGTGTCTCGACAAAGATAACTCCAAGCAATGCTTTGAATGTCTTGAGATTCCCAAAGGATCGCTTTGCTTTGTTCGATTCCTCCTGGTACCAATCTTGCCATCCGGCGATTGGGGGAAACGGCCAAGTTTTGAAGGTGTTCGGCCACTGATTCGGCGGCGTGACTCCGGATTTGAAAGGAATCCTCAGAGTCTCCTTCTCAACGAACTCAATCAGGTTGGGATCTCCCATCGGACCAAGAAAGTAAGAATTGGGGTTCGCTGCATAGGGAATCAAGATCTCATCCTTGTATTCCTTCAATGATACAACAGGAAGAGAAGTGAGCCGAAAAGAAACAAAAGATCGATTTGAAAGTTGCCGAACACATAAGAGGAACGAGAAATTACCTCTGGAACTCCGTCCCGGGTCGCCATTGAGGATTTTAGTGGATTTGAATCTAGATCAGAGAATTCAGACTTCGAGTGGCGGCTGTGAGTTTGAACAGTGTTGACCTAAATGAGAAAAGAGTTTGTGGTCAATTTTGGAATAAAATCACTTTTATCCCGAAATTGAGGGGGCATGTGTTAACACCAGATTTTGGTAAAGACCGAGAAGATGACAGTGGGCCGAAGACATGGCGGGCTTGCGAGAGGCAAGTATTCGTAAGCATTCGGCAAGCACCCATGCGGGTGGTTACTCCCGCGATTCGGCAAGTATCCATGCGGTCGGCCGACTGCGGGTGATTCGGCAAGCGATCGTGCGGTCGGCTATCTTTGAAGGTGGTGGCTCCATTCGGAAAAGCAAAAGGTGGTGAGCAAAAGACGATTAGAAGGAAAAAACCATGATAATAAAGGACTCCAAAAAGGATTAGGGCCAAGATCGTCGTACTTTTAAAATGTTCCTTAATATTTTATAATCGTAATCTTTTAGGACTTGTGTCCTGTCCAAGGTATAAATATAAACCCTCGACCATTGTAAAAAGAGTTCACAACCAAATCAATACAATCGGCCCCATACCAAGTTTTTCGAGTCCTTTGTCGTGTCGTCGAAGTTCTTCGAGAGGAGCCATCGATCCGTCGACCCCGTAAGTTCCGACAACCTTGCTATCATGTCTATATCATGCGGTGGATTTAGACGTTGATGCAAGTAGTCTTGTTTGTCTCGACTAGATGGCCGTGCGGCAGACGTCTGCTTGATAATCAAGAGGTCTTTGCTTATGCTTTGTGTATCTCGACTGGATGGCCGTGCGGCAGGCGTTTTCTTGATAGCTTAGCGAAGCAAGATAGTTATCGGCTCTATTAGATTTGGCAAGGTCTGATAGATTCATTAAGTTATCATGTGTTGCATGTTTTTAATTACTTGTAACACTCTTTTGCCCAATCTAGATTGATTAGGCTCGGCTTCTTACTCTTATAGATCTATTTGTTCTCTAACGTTTTATTCTTACATTATGATGATAGATAGATCATATGCTTACATAGCTGGGTTAGATCAATCTAGATTGTTACATGTTGTGGGTCCTTACATGTTAAAAGCGTTTGAATCTTGATAGGATTGAGTGTCGTGCGGCAGATACAGGTTCTTGATGGGTTTACTCGTGATAGCTTGTTTGTTCCTACTTCATGGACCCCGAGTCGGCTGACTTGTCGAGCTTGGTTATGCTTCAACTCTTGATCGACTTTCACTTGTTCAAACATGTCTTCTCATGCAAGCGTGTTCGGCAATCAATGCTTTACGTGTCTTTTATCTTTATATTAGCCGAATAAATCATAAGCATGATTGGCGCATGCTTCTATAGCCGTATGTCATCGTAAGTGGCTTCGGGGGCGTATATATGGAACTGTCTGGTCTCACCCGGCATGTTCCGATTTTGTATTTAACAATCTTTTGTCCCTTGTCAGTTTTTAGGTCCAACTGACTGGCACGCTTCCGGATCTTCAAACCGCCCGGTCACCCGATTGAAGCCATGCTTTTCGGCTTGCTGTGTGTGAGGCACAGCGCGTCACGTTTTGTGTCAACAGTTTTCTCACTAAATAGTATTTCAGGTTTAATAAGACTTAATTAATTAAAATTGCTAACCATAGTCAAACAGTGTCATCCTTTGAGCCTTCATCCCTTTGTTATACTTGCTAAGCATGGTTCGCTTACGCTTGCTTTACATTCAACAAAATCCCGGATGGGTAACAGATGCTTGTTATGAGGAGTTTCCTGAAGATGTTCCAGAGTACTAGCTTAGAGTTCACCAGTCAGGCGTCCCTGTGGAGCCTTGGAGTTATTTGTTTCGCTTTCGCTTTGTTATATTTGCCTATGAGCAAAACTATGTGAGATGGATGTAATAATGATGTAATAAGTACTTTACTTTGATATTTATGCAATTTGAGATTATATGTGTGTTTGGATATCCTGGGCGCACATATATGAGTACCTGGTTTTGTTATGCAAAATTGGGTGCGACAGATGACTTGATCACCAAATATCTCAAGATGGAATGAATGAGTTGTTGAATGAATTAGGGTTTTTCAGGATGAGGTCTGGCTCCGCTTATATAGCCCGGTGGGATGCATGACAGCCATTTGATCAAACCGAGTTCACGTAGGACTGAGATTGATCCTCAAAGGCGGTGGAGGAACATTCTAGAAGGTGAGATGTGGGCCCCACAGGGGGTGCTGCTCGGCATATCTGGTGGGGCCGGCCGGCCCCACCTGGTGGTGGCTCTTCCCCTCCTTCGCTCCGGTGTCTTCTATATCCTTTAGAGTAGTTTGGTGTATTTATGAGTTTTGGATAATTCCGTGGTGTAGATTTGTAGTTATGCCCCTTTTTCGGTATTTTCTGGATAAATCCTTGAAAACTGGTAAATCACCAAAACTCGTGGAAATTGTTAGATAAAACCCTAGTCTTCTAGATATTGATGTATTTTTCATGCCTTTTGATATATGAAATGTTGACGCTATTCACTGTCAACAGTCATGCGAGCCGCGGCCTCTCGGGTCACGACCCCGGGAGTCGCCTCATCCCGCAAGGGTCGTTCGAGCCGCGCACCCTAGGGGTCGTGCCTTCGCTCTAGGGGTTGTGGGGCGTGGTTCATCTGTGGGCTCTTGTTGCGGTTCTGCTAGTCCTCTCGCGGCCTATAGGAACGCTAGCCCATGAAGTTCGACCTTCGTTGGGCCGGATGTGGACCCTTGATGGTAGTTAACTTAATTTTGTTTAGCCGGGGGCCCAATAGGCCGGTTGTTTGGCCCCCGATACAAGGAGATTGGGAAGTGCTATGCTTTAATTTTCTCTCTAAATTCTTTCCCATCTCTAGAATAGCTAGCCTTCGAGGAGAGGTTTTGACTTTTAGGCAACTAGAAGGAGAATCTCTCGAAGCATCATGGGATCGCATTAATGACCTCCTTACTATTGGGCCAGACCTTTCTATTCTAGACTTAGTGCTTATTCAACATTTTTACTTAGGTCTTAGTAAGGATGGTAAGAAATCCCTTGATATATGTTCTAGAGGAGCTTTCCTTAATTTGTCTGCTAGTGAAGCATGGTCTATACTTGATAAAATTAGTAGGACTCCCTGCCCTAGCATTCATAATGAACTCCTCGAGAAAGAGAAGGAATCATCTCCCGACCAAAAAGAGGAAGTTTTGATAGCTAACTCATATATTTTCCAATCCCAAAATTTAGCTATCAGTCCCAAGCCATCCATACTTCAAAATCCTATAAGGAAAGAAGAAATTCAACCCTTGGAAATCTCTTTTAATGATGATCTTTGTGATATTGGGAAAAGTTTAGACTTCTAATCCTATAAGAGACCTTCTAGCGAATATAATTCAAATTCTTTTCAAAAGAAACCTCTTAGGAAGCGTCCTTATTGGGAAACATCCAAGGATGGTATGACTAGCAATGCCATATAAGGAGAGCCAAACCATTTTGAAGACAATCTTATCTTCTCCCCTTCTATGCCTACGTTAGATATTTCATTCATCTTTGACCTCGAAGAGTCCCCTCACACTCGAGATCCACTAAGACACCTAGAGCATATGAATCATGAAGGACTCAAGGATGACCAAGAAGTGCCACTAAAAAGACCGGAGTGTATAGAATGAATGGACAAGGAAGAAACCTTAATAATAGAATCTAGCCCCGACCTAACCCATCCAAGTTTAGAGGAGACCTTTGATGAGACTCACCTTAGAGATACCAATCTATGGGAAGTCTTAGACAATAAAGTGTCAAATGAATATCATAGGCATAAAATAAAGGAGAAAATATCTTCACCTATAGACACTCATGAAGAAACACCCTTGAAGCTTAAAGAGGGAGATAACATTAATGAGCATAGAAGCTACTTCATAGACATCTTCTCAAATCCATGCTCATATAAGAAATCTCTAGGATTACTTGGTGTCTCTAATATTGCCATACACAAGATTTTCAACCCCTAATTCTACCTATTTATAAAATTATTAAAAGGGTGGTTGTAGATGCATATGTTTATCATAAATATAGTAGATCTCATTGTAATCTTGAGATAACATGAGTTTGCACCTTTTGCTGTAATGCCCTTGTGAATTGAGCATAGAGTTATAATTATCAAAATATTTCTTTAGGTATTTTTATCACTAACCATTCTAGGTTTGAAGTAAGAAAATGATTGACAGTAGCACCAGGTATGTCCAACCAATCATCATGCAACATTAAATTATATCTATCCAAACCTAAATTTGCTTTGCAAACTTCAAGCTTGGAGGAATGGGCTTATTTGAAAAATATTAGATAATGTTGCTAATATTGGTTGTCTCTACCTTTTTAATTCATGCTGAAAATGTTGCATAATAATCATGCTCTTTTATCTCTGTCTAAATAAAATCTCTGTAAGTGCTTTCATGTCACCTTTGTCTGCTATAGTAAGTTTTAGTTTGGAAGTACTTCATGCATGAGTAATTCTAAAGGCTTTTTAAATTGAGCATGGTGCTTAGGTTAAAATGCTTTCCTTAACTAAACTAGACATAGAGTTTGGTTTGGTTATTGAACTAGAAATTATAGTGGATATTGGATATTTTGTTGGACTAACCCTTATAGGAAATTTTCAAAATTAATCTGGATAAGTCAAGAGATGTATTCAAATAGGAGATGAAGCAAGGCATATAACAAACTTCATTAACTTTGCAGAAAAAGACATAGCTCTTTCATCATGGATGGAAGAACTATAAGTATCAATAATTCATTCACTTTATCTTGTGCTGCAAGTTACTTTTTGCCTTGAGTCATGCCTATGTAGAACATAGTCTATGCTAAAATAATCTCAACACTATATTTTCATTAGTATAGACAGAACACGATAAAATTCTAGACAAACAACCTATTTTTCAAGATTATATATTCCTTTGGGTATATGTTGTCCACTAATCTGTTACAGGCATAAGAATAAATGAAGTGAAAACAATGAAGATCAAGGAAGCAAAAAGATGGCAAGGGGATAAGAAAGAAGAAGTGCAATGGAGAAGACAAGTTGCTTAAGAACAACTCGAGATGCAAGAAGGAAAGAACCACCGAAAGACATCCATCCTTCGTCACTTGGTGTCATACTCTAAGAATAAAGGTAACAACCTAAGGTAAGTGGTCATCATTTTCCTCCTGGTCTTGATATAGTTACAAACATGTTAGAGTTACACTTTAATTGATTAACCTGATTAACTTAACATGATTTGTTCTTTAAGATTATTATTGGCATCATTCTCTTAATCTCCCAGTCTTAACCAAATGAGCTGAAACATTACAATTTATCTTTAGAAGATGATAGTTATAATTATATAGAGATAGACAATCCTTCCATTGGTTGAGCAATTTAAACCTTTTCTGCTATATGAATTTGAATGCAATATTTATGCTAAATCTTTTG
This sequence comes from Chrysopogon serrulatus, assembly GCA_015844335.1. NCBI lineage: Eukaryota > Viridiplantae > Streptophyta > Magnoliopsida > Poales > Poaceae > Chrysopogon > Chrysopogon serrulatus. The sequence goes on along the minus strand of JADLZL010001721.1, from coordinate 479,256 downwards.
ATCTTACAACTCATGTTATAAGTAAACAAATATGCAATACCAACTTTGTCTTGTTGAATGTATCTAAGGTTAGAATAAAGAGATAGATTTGGTTCTGTTGGTGTTTTTCCACCAATAGAGCCCATGCACTTGATCTCTACCTTGGTTTGCAAGCAGGATACACTTCAAAGTGTGAAAGGAATATTCTCCAACACTCCACATGTGAAAAGTTCTGAATCCGCGAACATGCACACTGAGCAAGATGCTGCTAGATCCCACCATTAATGCTCTATTTCAACCTACTGGCCAAGCAAAGAATAAAAGTGACATTACCATCAGAATCATCATCACAAGAGGTGCAACCAACATTGTCTCCATCTCTAAAACCGACAGATGCACTTAATGAAAGAATAAGAGTGGGAAAAAAGTCTTATCCGGAGGACTTAAAAATCAAACCCTCGCTGAAAGGTAATATCGGTAGTTATCCATATTTACTTTCTTGTATTACATATTTCTCTTTAGCATATTTACTTTTCTGCATTAGCATTGCATAGAAAATAACAAAAATAATTAAGCATTCATTAGGTTGCATTCATGCATCTTAAAAACTTGAAGCCCCATCTAAAACCCTTGCAGTGTAAAAGCTGTAGGAGTGCTTATCATGGTGGCCTAAAAATAAAAAAATATATAACATTTGAAATTATCTTTTTGCATTGTAAAATAGAAAATCCTAAAAAGAAGTGGAACAAGAATCCTGCTAAAAATTGGAAGTCTATATTAGCTCATAAGAATAATCGATTACTCATTTGGTTGACCGCTAACCACTTGTCATAATTTGAGCCTCGAGTTTTGGTTTTCTTGTTGGAGTACATATTTTGCAGGATAATATGACTATAGAGCGAGCATAATCAGTGGACTTCTACTAGTAAGCTTACTCTAAATCACCTCAGCAAACATCTAGCTTAGGGGAGGACATCCCCTAGTTATCAGGTATTATACCTAAGCGATTATTGAGTCTATCTTATAGTTATAAAATTCCAAAAATATATGGGCACATGAAGGTCCATGTCCGTAGAGTCTTTTGTGAGTCTATTAGTTAAAATAAAAAGATGAATAACAATTAAAACCAAATAAAGATACTTTATTAAGGTGTGATCATAGAGAGTGTTCTTAATAAGTTTTGTCTAGGTTGTTAGGAGTCAAATAAAAACTAGAGAACAATATAATTTTGAATTGGAGATGATGAAAAGTTGCTCTGTTGTAATTCCTTTCAAGTGCCTAGTTTTCAACCTTAAATTCTCCCGAGTTTTGGATATGATTGCTTTGATATAAGAATTTACTCTGAACCTAAACTTATGGAGGCATATGCTTAAGCTAAGTCTAGGTGATTGAGGGATATAATATAAGGAAGTTGAGCTGCTATTTATCTTATTCCTAGCGATACTAAGTTCTGGAGATTTATCTTTTAAAAATTCAAAACCTTGCATGATAAGCTCTTGTATGATAAAGTTTGAATTCCTACCAAAGCCATATATGACATACATTTAGAATAGGGAGCCTTTGCTCATTTATGTTGCTTGTTTTGTATTGAGTTTAGTCAACCTTTGTTGTATACCTTATGAGAGTCTTGTCATGCTTTTAAAATCAAGATCACTTACACACTCCAGTTACATATACATCATTCCTACACTGGGAGTAAGCGCAATCATTTTCCATTTTCATCTAGATCCACTTTGAAAATGTTTTTGTCCTACACTAGGAGTGAACAAGTAAAAATAAACCCCATAGGATAAACCCCTGTTTAAATGCTCAAAGTTCTTCATTGTTATCTCTCCAAATTTTTATTCAAAGGATGCATGTGGCTATCCAAAAGCAAGAGTTTTTTTTAAAAAAAAGAGAGAGAAGGGAGTAAAAGAAAAGGACAAGTGTCCAAGAAATTAAAATAATGGGTACTCAAATGCCCACTTCCCTAAAAAAGAAGAAAAAAGAAGAAAGAATAAAGATAGCCTATGTTTTCCTATAACTGTTTTAAAGTTCCTAGAAGAGAGATTTATTTTCAAGAGCAAAAGTAGAAATAGGATTAGCCACCATATTCCATACACATGCACATCTTGGTTTGATTGTATGACTTGACTATCTTTGGATCCATTGTTTGACTTTACAATATATGCATTGCAAGTATGCTCATTCTTGTTTGTGCCACTATGAGCTCCACTATAATCCTTAGTTGTAGGAGGGCATAACATTATAATGCCTTAGTGAGATCCATAAATACTATATATCAAGAGACTTGAGAGTGTCATACAATTAAGCTCTGAGTTTTATTTCGAAAACGTGCAAAAACTCTAGAATATTAGTTGAGTGATGAATTTGAGACATAGTGCTTGACTTTATTTTTCTATCTTTCAATGGCTCAAGACCCAGGTAATAGCTAAGAAGCCCCATGGTCACAGGTAATATGGATAAGTTTGAAAGTTAGAGCAGTTTTATCAAATCCGGAGGAGAATTTCTATTTGAAAGCATGTGTACCTTTGAGGAGTGAAAGCATTGTAGCAACCCCTGATCCAAGTTTATTAGTAATTAGACTTTGCTCAGGGACTAGCAAAGGGTAAGCTTGGGGGTGTTATTGATGTTCATTAAGTACACAAACAGAAAAGATCCGCAAGCGCACGGATACTGCTGTAGCTTTCACCTAAGAGTATTCCAAGGTATCGATTTTTCACGAGGAACGCGAAGTGTACTAGTAACGAATCAAGGACGTCCAAGGATAGAAAAGGTAAATGTTTTTGGTGGGTAGAGAGGGGTTGTCTCAGGTCAACTAGGTAACTAAGGATCAGGCTTACTATACTTGCTAACTTTGGAGCAACAGTACCTTTCCAACTCTCAAATAAGACTGGGAGGAAGGTAGTTGGGGAAGGCTGCCAAAGGATCTATGAGACACCAACTCCGATGTGATGGAATATGAAGGCCAAAAGAGCTATCACCTCTAGAGGCTACCACAACCAACCGTAAGAATTGGGCACAAACTCAGGTAAACACTAGTATAGACACCACGTCTACACTAACGATTACTACTCTAGTCACGTACGTTAACTAGAGCACTCAATACGAGCGGAGATCCCGTAAGCAAAGTAAAGTAAGAACTGAACTTAATTAAATAGAAGACTTAGAGTTACCAATAGAAGAACCAGAAGATAAATCGATGAAGAATTGTCTCCGTAGAGGTACGAAGTTGAGGGGATCCGACAGGCCGGCTCCACCTTCTACTCTCTCCTCTCCTCTCTCCCTATTTTCTAATAACTACTAAGAGGTTATCCAATCAAGGGACACCTCTCAGCTGATCCTCCCTCAGAGAATATGAATTAGGGTTTCTTGGATGAATGAGGGAGGGGGGTCCAGGGCAGCTTTTATAGCCCGGTGGGATGAACGTGAGCCCTTGGATCAAACCGACATTGGCGGACGGCTGAGATTGAAACCCTAAGGTAGTGGAGCACATGGGCCGAAGCTAGGCCCGTTTGGCCACTGTAGCAGACCGGCCGGTCCAGGGCCAAACTGGCCGGTCTGGCTCTGGGTCCTCTCACAGTCCGCTTCGGCGTGGTGTCTTCTCGCGCCTTCTAGAGTCTTCTAGTGCAGCCCCCGCTGTGGAATTAATATCTTTTCATCCGGAACTCCGAAAAAGGTAAATGATATGTCCGTTTCGATCATCTCAACGAACCCATTGCAATGGTGCATTCTAATCCATCATTTGAGATACCTTTATACTATCATATTGGCTCACTTTGATAACTTTTTTGATATGTACCTGTAGAAACAATGATTCACCAAAACTCGTGGAATTTGTTAGAATCAAACCCTACAACTATGGTTTGTGATTCATTTCATATTATTATATGCAATAGTTGATGGTTTATGATTGACATTAAGGGCCATCAACAAGTTCCCCCACACTTGCTCTTTGCTCATCCTCGAGTAAAGTCTAAAGATAGAAGTAAGCATGATCATAACATCTCAAGATATGTCGCTAGCAAAAAAGGTTATTCCAAAGTATTCCTTATACAGGTGGGATTTGTGGCATTGGCTAGCATATATCCTTCGGTGGTTGAAAAGTGGAACAGCCCTCGAAGCAAAGTTATCTTTCTAAATTCCCATCTTAGCGACTTGGAGTTTTTAATGTTTTCACAAAAAAAAGCATAGATCACTTATACTCCTCAAATGATACTCTCAGTCGCTCAATGGTGTATGATTTCTTACCAAGGCACAAGTGTGAAATTGCCTTTCTTCCTCAACCTACTTTTAAGGCTTATGTGGAGCTTAGGTAGGGATGAACTTGATTGCATACTTGTGTCGTATATATTGTAAAGTCAAAACCCGGATCCTAGGATCGAAATGTCATACTCTTAGATCAAGATGTGCATGTGTGTGGATATATGGTGAAAGTGGCAAAACCTAATTCTACTCTGCTCCTTGAAAACATACCTCTCTTTTGACACTTGGAAACCTTGCTAGAGAACATGAGCTATCTTATTCATCTTTTTTTTCTCTTCTCTCTTTTTTTTAGGGAGGCGAGCATCTAAGTACCCATTGTTTTCATATCTCGAACTCTTGTCCATTTTTTAACTCCCCTTTTTTTTTTTAAATATACTTTTGCATAGCTCATGACTCTCCTCTTGGCAACAAAAACTTTTTGAGAGATAGCAACAAGGACTAGAGCATTTATTGGGTGGATGGAAAACCTATCAGGATGTTTTTGTTGTTCACTCCCAGTGTAGGAGAGAAACATTTTTTGGGTGTATCTAAATGGAATGGCATGTTTTGCGACTACTCCCAGTGTAGGAGTAGTGCATATTTGTGTGGTGTGCAAGTGAATCTTGATCTTGGGAGTATGATAAATCTCTCACAAGGATCACAAAGTTCAACTAAACTCAACACAACAACAAGCAGTGAATATCGAAGGCTTCTATCCTAAATATGGCTCTGGTAGGAATTTATCATCATTGAGGAGTATGAGATACTATAGTTTTATGATATTTTTCAAAATAAATTCTCCAAGTACCTCGACTAGAACTGGTTGGATTTCTAAGCTAGAACTATATCACACTCCACAACAACTTAGTTAATATGATTGTCCTATCAAGATATCTTCCCACAAGCATAAGTATATGTATTTGGAATAATCTCTCTGCAAGCCTCTATCTCAATAATGTTATCAACATGTCACTTTTCAAAATTTTAATTCAAAGTGTGGTTTGGTTCTTTTTAATTTGCAGGGTTAAGCAAGTGCATAACAAGTGTAAAACTCAGTAAGCATATGAATGAGTCAAGAAAGATCAAACCAAGTTTTAGTAGTTGTATGCAGACACCTTCACCAGTTCATGATGTGCTTCAACGCTTCTATTCATGGTGGAGGTGTCACCTTCCCCCACACTTCTTCGAGACTATACCTGGCTTTTACTCACAGATAAAAATAGGTAAAAACAACAGAGACTCTTCTAGTGTGGAACACCAGAGAGTCAAAACCTATTGAAACAGATGGATTGGCCTAAACTAGAAAGAAATAAGAGCAAGATTGATTTTTTGATTGGATCATTAAATTGCAAAAATTTAATCAAATCTATTTCTTCTAAGTTTTCAGTTTCAAAGAATACTTTCAAGCATTGGCCATTTACCTTGAAGATGTTACCTGAGTTGTCTTGAATTATGATGGCACCATGTGGTGATATTTCAACTAACTTGAATGGTCCTTCCCATTTGCTTCGAAGTTTTCCATGACCAAAGAGCTTTACTCTAGAGTTGAACGATAGGACCTTGTCCCCAGGCTTGAACTCCTTGTGCTTGATCCTCTTATCATGCCATTGTTTTTGTTCTTTCTTTATAAATCTTAGAGTTATGATCAGCCTTCTCTCTCCATTCTTCAAGCTTAGATATCTGCATTTGATGATTCTTTCTAGCTAGGTGGAGATCCATGTTCCATTTCTTGATTGCCCAGTGAGCTCTAAATTCTAATTCAACCAGCAAATGACATGTCTTCCCATATACAAGCTGATAAGGTGTCATGCCTATGGGTGTCTTGTACGCAATTCGATATGCCTATAGTGCATTGGGAAGCTTGTATTTTCATTTCTTGCCAATCTCATCCACGGTCTTTTGTAGAATGTTCTTGATTTGCTTATTTGATGTTTCAGCTTGATCGCTTGTTTAGGGATGGTATGGAGTTGCAATGTTGTGCTTTACTCCATTTTCTGCCAAGAACTGTTGAAATCTCTTATCAATGAAATGTGGGCCTCCATCACTTATGACCATTCTAGGCATTCCAAATCATGAAAATATCACTTCATTGAACATCTTCTTGGAGTGCTTGGAGTCGGCGGCTCAACATGGTAATGCTTCTATTCATTTGGACACATAGTCGACTGCCACCAAGATGTATTCAGCATCTTCCCCAGACATCAAACAATTCCACTTAGAGGTTGTTCGTGAGTGGCATAGCATCTCGAGTGTTGATGTTTCCATGCTTCTGACATCTAACACATCTTTTGATGAACTCCTTTGTATCTTAATACATCATTGGCCAGAAGAATCCACTTTGCCAGATCTTCGCATGTGTTCGAAACACTCCATAATGTCCTCCATAGGGTGATGAATGACATCTTTCAATGATTTTCATGCCTTCAATTGTCGGGACATACCTCCGTAGCAACCCATTGGCGCAGATCCTGTAAAGATATGGATCATCCCACAAATGGGTGCGACTCTCATACTGGAGCTTCCTCTTGTCTCCCCCTGGTGGTACATAACCTGCAACCATATAGTTGATAATATTTGCGTACCAAGGATTGTGGCCCGTTACCACAAGGAGCGTGTCGTCCCTTAGATAGTCATTAATAGGTAGCTCATGTGTGTCTTTATGTTGAAGCCTAGACAAGTGGTCGGCTACCGAATTTTCTACTCCTTTCTTATCTCTTATTTCTATATCGAATTCTTGGAGCAGAAGAATCCACCGGATTAACCGAGGCTTAGCATCTTTCTTAGTGAGGAGGTATTTTAGAGCAGCATGGTCTGTGTTAATGATTACCTTCGCTCCCACTAAATAAGATCTAAACTTGTCTATTGCAAAGACAACTGCCAACAACTCTTTTTCAGTGGTAGCATAATTGAGTTGTGGCCCAGACAAGGTTTTGCTGGCATAGGATATGGCGTAATGTTTTTTGTCTTTGGTTTGGCCTAAAACTGCACCAACTGCAAAGTCGCTCGCATCACGCATGATCTCAAAGGGTAGACTCCAATTAGGTGGTTGGATTATTGGAGCTGAGATGAGTGCCCTCTTCAGAATTTCAAAGGCTTCAAGGCACTCACTGTTGAAAATGAAAGGTGCATCTTTGGCTAGAAGGCTAGTCAAGGGTCTAGCGATTTGAGAAAAGTCTTTGATGAAACGCCTATAGAACCCTGCATGGCCTAGAAAGCTGCGAATGCCCTTTACATTTGTGGGAGGTGGAAGTCGTTCAATAACTTCAATCTTTGCTCTATCCACTTCTATCCCACGTTCGGACACCTTGTGTCCAAGCACAATTCCTTTCCGAACCATAAAGTGGCATTTCTCCCAATTCAGGACTAAGTGCTTTTCTTCACACCATTGTGAGACCTTGTCTAAATTCTCTAGGCAATCATTGAAGGTTTTACCATAGATGGTAAACTCATCCATAAAGACCTCTATGATTTTCTCGATCATGTCAGAGAAAATAGACATCATGCACTGTTGGAAGGAAGCTGGAGCATTACACAACCCAAACGACATTCGTCGGTAAGCGTAAGTTCCATATGGGCATATAAAAGTGGTCTTACTTTGGTCATTGGGGTGGATTGGGATTTGATGATACCCAGAATACCCATCAAGGAAACAAAAGAAAGAGTGATTTGCAAGCCGTTCCAGCATTTCATCAATGAAGGGTAACGGGAAGTGATCTTTCTTTGTAGCCTTATTAAGTTTCCGGTAGTCAATGCACATATGCCACCCGGTGACAGTGCGTTGAGGGATGAGTTCATTCTTCTCATTCCTTACGACCGACATTCCTCCTTTCTTTGGCACAACTTAGACAGGACTAACCCACTCACTATGAGGTACGGGATAAATAATCCCAGCATGTAAGAGCTTAAGGACCTCTTTCTTAACAACTTCTCTCATTGCATTGTTAAGCCTCCGTTGTGGTCCCCTAGATGGTGAAGCATTAGGATCAATGGGAATACGATGAGTGCAGAGGATGGGACTAATTCCCTTGAGGTCTTGGAGTGAGTAGCCAATGGCCGATTTATGTCTTTCTAGTACAGCGACAAGTTGATGAGTTTCTTCTCCAGAAAGCTTATCACTTATGATGACTGGTGTTTCTCGGTTGTTATTGAGAAAGATATATTTTAAGCCAGAAAGAAGGGGTTTCAGCTCTATCAAGGGATGTGATGGCACCTCGGTTTCCTCTAACTCGACAAGCTCTGCCAACTTTTCCTCTTCTTGAATAAAGTGTTCATTATCGAGAGTTGGTTGGGCCATGTCTTCTAGAGATGCCATTAAGACTCCTTAATAGGGTCTTGCTCGGGTTTGAGTTCTACTATCGCATTATTTGAGCGTGCCAATGAGATGGTGATAGGATAACTTCCTAATTTTAAATCTAAGAGACCCTGTTTTGGTCTTTCTTGAAAGAGTATCCCAAAAGGCACACCAATCAAGATGGATGTATCTGAGATGTCAAAGATATGAAAATCTAACTGATACTCAGAACAGCGCATTGTTGACACTCATTAAGTATACATTTTATACCGTCAACTATCACTTGGAAAGAACTAATAATAGAAACATAGGGGTTATTACTGACAAATTCCATGAGTTTTGGTGAATTGTCTGTTTTCCAGGGAATTATTCAGAAAAGCTTAAAAGAGGGATTAGAGTGCGTATTTGCCACGAAACTTAACCGTGATGGAAAACATCGCCATCTGGACCGGGAAGGATCTAGAAGACACCAAGCAAATGGGACCCGCAAGACACCAGTGGGGGCCGGCCGGCCCCACCATGGCACCGCCCGGCCCCCTAAAGCTAGGGTTTGGCCTCCCCTTCTGGAAGCTTCCTCCACCGCCTCCCACGGTGCATCTCGGCCCTTGGTTAAGTCGGTTTGATCCTGCGGCGTGCGTTCATTCCACCGGGCTATAAATAAAGAGGCAAACCCCCTTCAGAAGAGAACCAATTCATTCCTCCTACTTCATTTGTCAAAAGTAGACAGAAGTTAGGGTTTCCAGAGATTAGAAGTAGAGCTCTAGTTCTTCAAGTTTTTAGTTTAGGCGTCTTGCAAGGTTCAAGTAGAGTTGGGCGCTACGCTCGGGATTCCAGATCTGTTCGTCTGGAGATTGGTAATTTTATTTTGTATCTGATTATGACTTTGCTCTACTTTATAATATTACTATTTATTCAGTTCTTAGTTTATTCTAGTTGCATATAGTTGTGATTGATGATGATTATTGTTGTATGACCGTAAAGCGCCTGATTCAGTACTCGAGTGAGTTAGGTGGTATGCATTATGTAGACGTGGTGTCTAGAAATATTGTGTACCTACGGAGGCACCCTGATGTGCCGAGACATGTGGTAGTCCGCGCATGTGACAGCTACGTTGGTTCCTCTGTAGTCCACCCCCATACGTAGGACTAGCAGAGCACGGTCGCGAAGGAGGTGACCCTTGTGTCTTAAAATCCTCATTAGTTGATGCTCCTTATGATGTTTTCTGAGTTGGTTATACTATAGATGAGAATGTGTAATATGGCGTAGGCTGTAGACTTTATATTTAGTAATTACATAGGTTTCCTTTACTCTAGACGGATCGTGAGATTGTTTTACTACTTTAGTGAGTCTCTATATTCTATCTCTGGAATACCATTTACCTCATTTACTCAGTTATCATTTATTATATCATTATTGACTATTTATTGCTAAAGCATTAGTATAATTGGCTATGATAGGTCTGCACGTTTATATTCTTCTTAGTCCTTATAAATTGCTTACTCCAAATGAATAGAAATGCTTCTTTATCCTTTTGGCATAAAATAAATAAACGATACTCGGAATACTTCCCCGGTGAAATGCTACAATGGGAGAATTATCTATGCGCTTGCGGATATATTCTATAATATTATTATTAGAGTCAGTGCGTGTAGATTATTTTTTATCCTTGGTTTTTGGCATCATGTTAGGGATGACAACTTAACGCGAAGTGATGTTAAAATTACCAACACGTATCCTCAATGGGATAGACCTTATGACCCCATAACTTTCAACAATAACTCTAGAAGGAATTCTTAGAAGCTTATAAGATGGGATCAAAAACTCATTGGGGCATAGTTGTTCGGCCAAAGCCTTTGAAATGAAATTCATCCCAATGGTAGGACTATAGTGAGCCTCTATGGTGGTTCCCTTAAGGATACAAGTCATAACATCTGAGGGGGCAATGATTGGGGCTACCTCAGTGGATAACTTCTGTTTCTACCAACCACTCACGACTCATGATGGCCGATAGTCCTTTAATGTGTTCCATAAGGAAAGCATCATTAGTTGGACCATCATCATGCTCAGATGACATAGAATGCACTATAGGTTTCACTTGGACCGGTAAATTTGAGGCATTTCCAAAATCTTTAAAAAGACCATCCTCGATTTCAAAGGGAAATATGGAATGATGGGATTTATCATCTTCTAGATTGTCTTGGGTTTCCTTAATGGGAGGTTCTTTAACAACCAAATTATCAGAAGGATTTGTAGTGATTTTGGATTCGGTTGTGTCTACCTCCTGTTGTTGGTTGAGGCTTAGCTTGACTTCTTGGGGAAACTCATCAAAAATGCCAGTGTAAGGGGTGTTTTCAAGAATTTTCTCTAGAATGGCTTTCCCCTCGCTCATGGTATTGTGCGCGAATGAACCTCTAGAAGATAAGTCAAGGTGTAGAGCGGCTTTCTTGCTAAGACCAGGATGGAAGTGGTAAAGAAGCCCGTGGTTAGGCAAGTGAAGGGTTGGACCGGTATTGATAAGACTTACGAACCTAGCCCAAGCTGCTCCATATGTCTCCTTCTCTTTTTGTTGAAAGGTGAGAACTTCAATTCGAAGGGCGGCAATCCTAGGAAGAGGGAAGAAAGCAAGACAAAATTTGTCTCGAAGTTCATCCCAATTTCCATTTACTCCTCCTACAGTATGAGCATACCACTGTTTCGCTCTTCCCAAAAGGGAGAATGGAAACAATTTCCATTTAATGGTCTCTTGTGTCATGCCAGCAATAGTTAAGCAAAAACATAATTGCTCAAATTCTCTAAGGTGGGTGTAGGGATTTTCGTCTTCTAATCTAGAGAAGGGTTGCTCCCGAACCATGGCTATAAAAGCAGGGCGAAGCTCATAGCCATCCGTAAGTATAGGATGTGATGATGGTGGAGGCTCTAGCAACTCGCCCTTTGGAGCCAAGAATTGAAAGATAGGCGTGGAATCCATATGGTAAGGGTAAAAAGGAAAATAAAGGATACACGGACGAACTTGGTTCGATTCTAGAACAGCTATTGTTCCTCAGCAACGGCGCCAGAAAGCTTGTTGGTATATTTTAACGCAAATAGAAAAGATCCGCAAGCGCACGGATGCCGCTATAGCTTTCACCTAAGAGTATTCCAAGGTATCGATTTTCCACGAGGAACACGAAGTGTACTAGTAACAAATCAAGGACGTCCAAGGATAGAAAAGGTAAATGTTTTTGGTGGGTAGAGAGGGGTTGTCTCAGGTCAACTAGACAATTAAGGATCAGGCTTACTATACTTGCTAACTTTGGAGCAACAGTACCTTTCCAACTCTCGAATAAGACTGGAAAGAAGGCAGTTGGGGAAGGCTGCCAAAAGCTCTACGAGACACCAACTCTGATGTGGTGGACTACAAAGGCCAAAAGAGCTGTCACCTCTAGAGGCTACCACAACCAACCGTAAGAATTGGGCGCAAACTTAGGTAAACACTAGTATAGACACCATATCTACACTAACGATTACTACTCTAGTCACGTACGTTAACTAGAGCACTCAATACGAGCGGAGATCCCGTAAGCAAAGTAAAATAAGAATTGAACTTAATTAAATAGAAGACTTAGAGTTACCAATAGAAGAACCTGAAGATGAATCGATGAAGAATCGTCTCCGTAGAGGTACGAAGTTGAGGGGATCCGATAGGCCGGCTCCACCTTCTACTCTCTCCTCTCCTCTCTCCCTATTTTCTAATAACTACTAAGAGGTTATCCATTCAAGGGACACCTCTCAACTGATCCTCCCTTAGAGAATATGAATTAGGGTTTCTTGGATGAATGAGGGAGGGGGGTCTAGGGCTGCTTTTATAGCCCAGTGGGATGAAACGTGAGCCCTTAGATCAAACTGACTTTTGCGGATGGCTGAGATTGAAACCCTAAGGTGGTGGAGCACGTGGGCCGAAGCTAGGCCCGTTTGGCCACTGTAGCAGACCAGCCGGTCCAGGGCCGGACCGACCGGTCTGGCTCCATGTCCTCTCGCTGTTCGCTTCGGCGTGGTGTCTTCTCGCGCCTTCTAGAGTCTTCTAGTGCAGCCCCCGCTGTGGAATTAATATCTTTTCATCCGGAACTCCGAAAAAGGCAAATGATATATCCATTTCGATCGTCTCGACGAGCCCGTTGTAATGGTGCATTCTAATCCATCATTTGAGATACCTTTATACTGTTATATTGGCTCACTTTGATAACTTTTCTGATATGTACCTATAGAAGCAATGATTCACCAAAACTCATGGAGCTTGTTAGAATCAAACCCTATAACTATGGTTTGTGATTCATTTCATATTATTAAATGCAATAGTTGATGGTTTATGATTGACATTAAGGGCCATCAACAAGTACCAAATATAACCATCAACTTTTGCATAAATTGATATGTAATGAATTGCAAAGCATAGTTGTAGGTTTTCATTCTAACGAGTTCCACGAGTTTTGGTGTTCTCACTTGTTTTGTAGGTGTTTGCAGTTTTTCATCAAATAAAAGTATCTCATCTAAGGAATTATACTACACCATTGTGATGGGCTTGTCGAGACGATCGAAAAGGACATATCATTTGCTATATTTGAGGCCCAGAATCAAAAGATATCAACTCCAGATCAAAACATGCGCCATTGGGCCCTAAAAGGAGCAAGATGACACACAAACGAAGCTAGGCCCAAATGGATTTGGGCCCAGGCCGACCAGCATGCGCCAAAGGGCCGCCCGGCACCCCCCGGAGCCCGCTCACGTCCATCTTCTAGAAGCTTCTTCCACCGCCTCTTAGGATGCATCTCCGCCGCACCTTAAGTCGGTTTGATCCAACGACCGTCATTTCTCCCACCAGGCTATAAATATAGGGCTAGACCCCCCTCCTGAAACCCTAATTCATTTGTAATCTCTAAGAGGGGTCCCTCGAATGGATCAACCTCTCTAAGATCTAGACTTGTAGATAATAGTGAGATGGAGAGTGAGAGAAGAGTTCAGAGGAGGTGCCGGCCTATCGATGCTCCCTCTACGGCTTGTACTTCAGCAGATTCAAGTTCTTCATAAGTTTGTCTTCAAGATTTCTCTGGTAATCATCTTTTGATCTAAGTTTACTTTGTTTATATAGTTCATCTGGTTTATGACTCTTTTGAGTGCTTTATTCCTGTACTAGTTGGAGTAGAGTATTAATCATAGTGTAGGCGTGGTGCTTAGGCTAGGGTTAATCGTGAATGCCCCCTAATCTTCCGGATCGGTGGTAGATCGCAGGTGTGATAGACCTATTGAGTTCTCTATAGTCCACCTCCCATTGATAGGTTTGGTAGGACGCGGTTGTCAGAGTAAGATATATTTATCTTTTTGGGTGGGGTTCTTATACTCAACCTGCTCTGATTAATGTCCCGAAGTTGAATAGTAGAAGACATAGTTTACCCAAAGTTAGAAGAAGAGAACCATAGTTATCCTCTCTATACTCCTATTATCATCAACATAGATTGCTATTATCATCAATATAGATCACTATTATCAACCACATTAAACCTTAGCTTAGTATCTACCTTAGTATAATCTTTATCTTTCTACTTTCATCTTTAGCCCCTTTTAGTTGAGTTAGACCATAGTTAATCACACATGTTTCCTTGTGAATACGATATTTAAAACCTCCGGGTGAAGTGCTACAATGGTATTATATCTGTGCGCTTGCAGATTGTTATATTTTCTTGTGCATTTAATTAATACCAACACCCCCCTCTAGGCCAATTAGGTCCTTTCAACTGGTATCAGAGTATTGGTCCCTCGGATTGATGCTTCACCGTGTGAGGAGTAACATTTGCCAAGATGGATCCGACACGATGAAGACTCTCATCGAGAAATCACCTCTCAGCTCTCTAAGAAGTTACAGGTGCAGCAAAAGAAGCAAATGGACAAGATGCAAGAGCAACTTGATGAGATGAAGGAAGCACTAGACAAGGCAAGCATAGAGTCAACCAATGAAGGTGGAGACAAGACACCAAAAGCTTACACAAGAACAGTTATGACTATGGGTCATCAAGCAAAGGAAACAATTCAAGCTTGCCAATCGCCAACCCTGGCAAGCCACCTCCATTTGATGGTGTGAGATATGTTGATTGGGCTCATAGGATGAAGTTGCATCTTATTGCCACAAGGTGTTGGTAAGTAGTGGATGTTGATATGAACATACCCGAAGATGCTAGTGAGTGGACACCCGAACATGCCGCTGACTTTCAACTCAATGCAATAGCGGCAACATTGATATTGCAATGCCTATCTCCGGAAGAGAACAACAAGGTCAATAGAATGGTTAGCGCGAAGCAAATTTGGGATACCTTGAGAGTATCTTTTGAAGGAGACAAGAGCATTAGAGTGGGAAACATTGAGCTTCTACAAGGATAGATTGAGAACTTTTACACAATGGAAGGAGAAACCATTCAAGAGATGTACCATAGATTCATGACCTTAGTAAATAGAATTAGAGCACTTGGAGATACATGGTGGGATGACAACGCAGCAGCAAGAAAGATATGTAGAGTGTATAGATAAAAGAACAACATGCTTGCCTCCGTCATTATGGAGAAAGATAACTATAGCACCATGACACCACAAGAGATGCTTGTGAAGCTAATGCATCACGAAGTGCTAGATGATGAAGCTAAGGAAGTTGTTAGACATAGAAAGAGCATTGCCCTCACAGCATCACAAGATGAAGACACAAGTCATTGTTACAAGAGGCATTGTGAGCATGAAGACAACAGCGATGATGATGATCTTGATGATGAGCAAGCACTATTGGTGAGAAACTTCAAGAAATTCTTGAAAAAAAAGAAAGACAAGATGAGGAGAAGTGGTGGAAACAAGCCATACAAGAAGAGGTTTTGCTATGAGTGTGGTGACATCGGCCACTTTGTTGCGGATTGTCCAAATAAAGGCAAGAAGTCATGATTCAACAAGCAAGGTGACAAGAAGTACAGGGACAAGAAGAGAGGTGAAGCACATATAGGTCAAAATGGCAATCGGATGATGATAGTGAGGATGACAATGGCGATGAGAAGAAGAGCGTGGCTGCAATTGCTATACAAGAGGCATTTTCCTCCTCAAAGCTCATCACCGAACATGCTTCACCGATATCACTCTTCATCAACACTTCTTCACCACCCTCACTCTTCGCCAACCTCTCCAACAACGACTCTCACACTCATACTTGCCTTATGGCAAAAGGAGATAATGTACCTCCTAACTCTCCTACTCATGTATCTAGTGAATGTGATAGTGATGATGAAAATAATGAAAACTATGCAAGTAAAGTCATCAAGAAAGATGGTAAAGCTGCTGCAACTAAAATCTTGAAGCTAATGTACATAATAGATAAGCATGAGTCATGCATCAAGTCGCAAGGGGAACTGCTCCTAGAGAAAAGGGAGAAGAACCAAGGACTTGAGACATCTCTCACCATGGAAAAGGAAAAGGTTGAGAAGTTGAGTGTAGAGTTGTCCATGGATAAGGACTCATATGAGTGTTTGACCAAGGAACACTCTTCACTCAATGACTCTTTAGCTGCTCTAAAGAATGAATATGGTTTGGTTCAAGAGAGCCTCACAAGCTTAAAAGAAAAATATCAAAATCTTGAGCTAAACTATGACACTCTTTGGAGAAGCACTCTACCACTTTCAAAGAAACCAAACCTTAAACTAGTAAAGGCTATGAAAGATGCTTTAATGTTGATATAAATACATGTGCAACTAACCTTGTTGAGTTAGAAATGAAGGACAAGGAGATTCAAAGGTTGAATACCATTGTCAAAGTTAGTTGCAAATGCAAGGAAAAGCAGCAAACTAACGTGTACAAGGCATCAAGACACCCCATGATCAAGGATGGCATTGGATACAATAGGTATGATGGAAAGGCCAATGGAAGGAACATGGTTAATGGGGTGGCTTGTGTGAAGTTCAACAAGAGTGTGCCACTTGTTGATCTTATCAACAAAGTGAACAATGCTAGCACTCCCACAAGCATACAAGTCAACAACAAGAAGAGCAATAAGAACAAGCAAGTGGAGGTGCCCAAGCTACAAGTGCCCATCTCACGGAGCCACATTTGTGATTATATGTGTTGTTGGGACAAAAATGGCAAGATTGTGATGAAGTATGTGGGTGCCCTCAAGAAGAGACAAATCTTGAGGAGTGTTTGGGTGCCCAAGCCCTATGTGACTAACCCCCTAGGTTCCAACTTGGGACCTAAAATAAAGGTTTGAACTTGTTTTGCAGGAATATTCCTCCGGTGGATCAAGTTGGGTGCTTGATAGTGGATGCGCAAATCATATGACCGGAGAGAAGAACATGTTCACCTCCTTTCAACCAAATTAAACTTTATGGTAAAGGATTGTCTTTGGTGACAATAGCAAAGGAGATATACTTGGTTTGGGTAAAATTGCTATCTCAAATGATAATTCTATTTCTAATGTTCTACTTGTAGATTTGTTGGGATACAACTTGTTATCCATCTCACAACTTTGTGAGATTGGATACAATTGTCTCTTTACGGATAAAAGTGTGGAAGTCTCTAGAAGGGCGGATTCCTCTATTGCTTTTACAGGTCAACTAAAGGGCAAGCTTTACCTAGTTGATTTTGTAGCTAGTAAAGTGGGGTCCGAGACTTGTTTAGCAGCAAAATCTAGCATGGGCTGGTTATGGCATCACCGACTAGCTCATATTAGCATGAGGAACTTGGCCGACCTTCAAAGAGGTGGACACATCCTTGGACTAACAATTATTTCTTTTAAGATAGGATTTGCAGTGCATGTCAAGCTAGGAAATAAGTTAGAGCTAAACATCCCGTCAAGAATATAGTTACAACCACAAGGCCACTTGAGTTACTTCACATGGACCTATTCAGACCCAATGCTTACATAAGCATTAGAGGTAACAAATATGGTTTTGTCATTGTTGATGATTATTCTCGCTTCACTTGGGTGTTCTTTGAGAGATAAAGGTGAACCCCAAGGAATCTTCAAGAAGTTTGCAAGAAGAGCTTAAAATGAGTTTGATGTGAAGATCAAGAAAGTGAGAAGTGACAACGGGACGGAGGTTAGGAGCACCAACATTGAAGAATATCTTGATGAAGAAGGCATCAAGCATGAGTTTTTGGTTCAATATACTCCACAACAAAATGGTGTTGTGGAGAAGAAGAACCGAACACTTATTGAAGCCGCAAGAGCAATGTTGGATGAGTACAAGACCCCGAAGAAAGACTTTTGGGCGGAGGCGATGAATACAACATGTCATGCTATCAACCGCCTATATCTTCACAAGATAAGGAAGAAGACCGCCTATGAACTCCTTACCGGTAAAAAGCCCAAGGTGGATTACTTTAGAGTTTTTGGATGCAAGTGTTTCATACTTAACAAGAAATTCAAAAGCTTTAAGTTTGCACCAAAGGTTGATGAAGGGTTATTACTTGGTTATGGTACTAATAAACATGGATACCATGTTTTCAATAAGACCTCCGGTCAAATTGAAATAGCGGTAGACGTGACTTTTGATGAAAGCGACGGCTCCCAAAAGGAGCAAGTCAATGCTGAAATTGTAGGTAAAGAAGAACCATCTCATCAAGTGATAAAGAAGCTTGTAATTGATGAGTTGAAGCCCATTGAAAAAGATGATGATGATACATCTCTACAAATCAACTATGATCCAAGCATACATCATAGGTCAAGCAATGCCCATGATAATACTCCCACTTCAAGAAGAGATCATGGCTCAAGAATACAAGGAAATCAAGATCCAACTCAAGTAGAAGAAAACAACCAAGGGAACAATGTAGATGATCAAATCATAGATTCTCCAATCAATCAAGACAATGATAGTGATGATGATGGCCCAATCCAAAGAAGTCAAGTGCCTCACTCAAGAGTGCATCATACCATTCAGCGGGATCATCCCGTTGATAACATTCTTAGAAGCATTCAAAGAGGAGTAACTACAAAGATCAAGATTGGCTACCTTTTGTGAGCACTTCTCTTTTGTGTCACCAAAAGAGCCTAAAAGAGTTGAAGAAGCACTTGAAGATGAGGATTGGATAATGGCAATGCAAGAGGAGTTGAACAACTTCACTTGGAATGAAGTCTGGTCCTTAGTGGAAAGACCCAAGCAAAATATGATTGGAACCAAATGGGTCTTCCACAACAAACAAGACGAGCATGGTGTGGTCATAAGAAACAAGGCACGATTGGTGGCTCAAGGATTCACTCAAGTTGAAGGCTTGGATTTTGGGGAGACGTATGCACTAGTGGCAAGGCTAGAATCAATATGGATTTTGCTAGCCTATGCAGTTCATCATGACTTCAAGTTCTATCAAATGGATGTAAAGAGTGCATTCCTCAATGGCCCCCTTTCTGAAGTGGTATATGTTGAGCAACCACCGGGTTTTGAAGATCTCAAGTATCCCGACCACGTCTATAAGCTCGACAAAGCACTCTATGGGCTGAAACAAGCCCCTAGAGCTTAGTATGATTGTCTCAAAGGACTTCCTACTTAAATAAGGGTTTGAGATTGGGAAGGCCGATCCTACTTTATTTACTCGTAAAGTCAATAATGATATTTTTTGTGTACCAAATATATGTCGATGACATTATATTTGGTAGTACTAATGTGGTTTTTTGTGAGGAGTTTAGCAGGATTATGACTCAAAGGTTCGAGATGTCCATGATGGGAGAGTTGATAAACTTCCTTGGATTTCAAATCAAGCAACTCAAGGATGGCACGTTCATAAGTCAAACCAAGTACACCACCAACATGTTGAAGAAGTTTGATATGGACAAGGCCAAACCCATCAAGACACCGATGCCTACAACCGGACATCTTGACTTTGGAGGAGATAGTAAGGCTATAGATCAAAAGGTATACCGTTCCATGATAGGATCTCTGCTTTACCTTTGTGCATCTAGGCCCGATATTATGCTTAGCGTGTGCATGTGTGCAAGATTTCAAGCTAATCTGAAAGAATGTCACCTAGTGGCTGTTAAGAGAATTTTTTGGTATTTAGTACACACTCCTAATCTTGGCTTGTGGTATCCCAAGGGCTCCACTTTTGATTTGCTTGGGTACTCCAATTCGGATTACGCCGGTTGCAAAGTAGATCAAAAGAGTACCACTGGGACTTGCCAATTTATTGGTAGGTCTTTAGTGTCTTGGAGCTCTAAAAAGCAAAATAGTGTTGCCTTGTCAACTGCTGAAGCCGAGTATGTGGCGATCGGCGCTTGTTGTGCTCAACTACTCTGGATGAAGTAGACCCTTAAAGACTTTGGATGTGAGCTAACCAAGATTCCCCTTTTATGTGACAATGAGAGTGCCATTAAGTTGGCAAACAACCCTATAAACCACTCTTGTACAAAGCACAAAGACATCCGGCATCACTTTTTGAGAGACCACGAAGCCAAAGGAGATATCGCTTTGCATCATGTGAGCACCGATAATCAATTAGCCAATATCTTCACAAAGCCCCTAGATGAGTCAAGATTTTGTGCTTTGAAGAGTGAGCTAAATATCATTGATTCTTGTAACATGGCTTGATATCTTGTACATACCTGTTTGATCTAGAATTGGATAAAGTCTTGCGAAAAGTTGTGTGCATTTTCAAAATTTATTTTTTAACAGCTCAAATGTGTCCATAGTTATGTGTTTATTGAATGAATTCTAGACAAATATGAGTTGGTTCAAGTACGCCGTATTGTTCACCCTCTCTAGAGCTTCTGGTAGCTATTTTTCTGGTCCACCGGAAGTTCTGGTCCCTGGACCGGAAGTTCCAGTCAGACCGGAAGTACCGCCAGAAGAGCAGAACCTCCGCTAGTTCACCTGTGCTCGCGCTAGATTGTGCCCACCGGAAGTTCCGGTCCCCCAGCGGAACTTCCGGTCCACGCGTTTTTGACCACAATAAAAAGGCATCTCGGGTCAATACAAGTCAACAAGTCCTTCTTCTTCTTCTCTTCTCACCACGAGCACTGTAGCAGCGGCAGCGCCCTCTTCTTCCTCACCTCTGATCTCTCTCCTCCTCCACTCCTTTCCACATCCCTTTGAGGAGGAGCTTCCCCAAGCCTTGGAGATCGTTTTGGTGGTGTTTGTGGACGTCGGGAGGTCTTGGCACGTGCGGATTTGACTCCTTCTATCCGAGGAACAAGGTACCGGGATTTCACGTCCGATCTCCCAATGTACTTTGTTTTGGGTCGATTCCTCGCACGTGCTTGCTATTTTTAGTATATTTATGCCATTGGAATGCCTTTCATGCAATGCACATGGTCGATCTCATGGAACACGTGATTCTTGCCGCCCTAGGGGTTCCACCGAAGTTCCAATCTCCTGACCGGAAGTTCCGATGGGCCCTGTGTAGTGAGCTCCCGTGGCTTCATTTGTCCATTCCTTTGCCGTATTCCCTTGCCATGTCTAAGACCTTTCTTTGCCGTATCTTGTGTGCTGTGCAGCATGACCCGTTGTACCAATCCAAGTCGTTCTGCTCGCTCTGGCCAGTCAAGGTCTCGCCCACAGAGTATAGGTGATGGGGAGGAGGATTGCGTTCGTGGCAGTCATGCTACACGCCGAGGTGCTTCTAGTGCTGCCTCTCCTCAGCCGGACAGTGATGAAGGTCCTTTCAGTGTTCCCGATCGCTCAAACTCTCATGCTTGTCCACCTCTCACTCACCGTAATATGGTTAATGATACAATGGCTGCTAGTGAAATTGAGGTGGAGGGACGTGCCATTGCCTCAGATATAGTGCGCCGATCTCCCCTTGCATTGGTGTTGCCACTGTCAACCGGAGCCTCCCCCGCCACTCCAATTGGGCTCCTCGGCCACATCGGCCGAAGACTCGTTCCGGGGTTGTCGCAAGGAGGGAGATTGACTACCGCAAGCAAGCAAGGGATGTTAAGTGGATGCGCCAAGAGAACCCCTTTGCATGGACCAAGTTTGAAGGTGTTGATCCTCACTTTTGGTCTCAATTTTACAATGACTACTATGTGAGTGTGTGTATGAAGACTGCACAGGGGTTCCACCACACCCATTCTTCAGCCCAAGGCCCCTTCTCTTAAGTCATTGCAAGATCACGAGAATGCTGAGATTGATGCTTTGATTGAGAAACTTGCTGAGTGGCGTATCTTGCCACTCATGACTTTCAAGCACAATTGGAACTCTAAGATCATTCTTCAGTTTTGAGCCACTTTTTACATTGATGAGACGAACAAGGTACTTCACTGGATGACTGAGACATTACATTATCGTTGTGATCACCGTTAGTTTTTTCATCTCCTTCGGTTCAATCGAGAAGATAGAGAGGCTCCTAGCTTGTGCAATCACTATGCTACTAGTGTTGGGCGTGCTGATTTCATTGAGGGTGGACTTTATCTTGATCCCATTTATGCCAATGGGAATACTCTCTTTTTGAAGCCTTATTTCTATGTGCTCAACAACCTGCTCCGTGCCACCATTGATCCTAAGGTTGGGGACTCCACCAAGCCACAGAATCATGCTCCTGCTATATTAGTGTGCTTTGGTCTTCACAAGAGGTTCAGTGTGATAGATTTGCTTTGGTAGAACATCTAGGATGTATCGATGGATCCGTACAAGTCCTTGCCATATGCACCATATCTTATGTATGTGATTGAGTAATTGATTGGATTCTCCTTCTACCACAATACACATCATCTGGATTGGAAGGTGAGGTATCTTGGACCGCACATGGGCAAGGGCAAGACTCCGATGGCTAGTGGAAGTGGTGCTGCCCTTGATGATGAGGAGGTTGCGGGTGCTGAGGATGAGGATGCTCCTCCTATGGATCCCTCTACTGGAGCTGCTGCTGGTCATGAGAGTGGGAGAGGCCGTGGCCGTGGTCGTGGTCATGGTAGTGCTATCCACCATGCTCTCCAGAGGTTCTTCTCCTACTTCTGTTACACTCAGAAGAAGAATGATCAGCGCCTTCGTCACTTGGAGGAGAAAGCACATCTTCCTCCTGCCTCTCCTCTTCATGAGTTCCAGGATCCCTATGCCGAGAATGATGCTATGTATGAAGGACATGGCCACATTGTAGGTGAGCAGCAGTAGGCCCCTCCTTTCAGTGCCTTTGATCCCACATATGGCAGTGGACTTCCCTCCGGCTACATCATGGAGGACACCGAGTTGGGCGCTTCATATCAGGACATCTTTGGTGTGGCTGACGACGTCACCCAGGCTTCTCTCTCTAGTGCTCCCGCCTTTGGTGAACCAGCTGGTCTGTCATCGTCCACGGGACACTTCTTCCATAGCGACAGCAAGGACTATGATGACTACTAGTGGCTATCGCTTTGCCCCTTTTGCTCTCTCGTGGCCTACCCTTTTTGACATTTAATGCCAAATGGGGAGTGTTAGGCTTATCATGTTGTAATAGGGGTAGTTTTATTCAGTTCTATAATGTAATAACTCTATCTCGTGTGGTGAACTATGTGGTAAACCTGAACTATTTATGTGTGATGGATGATTGTAGGCTAAAACATTTATGCTTATTCGGTCTATCTCCATTTGATGCCTTTTATTGTGATATTGTGATGGTGATTGTTCTCTTTAGAATGGTTATGTTGGTTAAGTCCTTTTCTTTCTATCATAACCATTCAAGTTCTCTTACTTTACTCTTGTGATATACCCTGTTATATGCATCACGGTTTTATTGTCACACACACACTTTTAGGCACCCCACGGATTGCAAAATTTAGGGGGAGCATCTCTAGTGTATGCCATCTTGATTTCACTCAAGATTTTAAAATTCAAATCCTATGCATACACTAAGGGGGAGCCCTTCTTAAATCTTGGAATTCAAAAGTTCAAATTCTTTCCATCTATTTTAAGCCTAAGTTAGTTGTCATCAATTACCAAAAAGGGGGAGTTTGTTAGTGCATTGCCCCCGGTGTGGGTTTTGGATAATTAATGACAATCAAATTAGGGACTAACATGTTTATCAAGTGACAACTACAGGTGTTAGTCCATTGAGGAATTGAAATGAAAGATTTTGGTGAATGATAGCACCCTAAATTTTGTGGATAAATGGTGTTCTGGCTCATGTGATTCACCTTCTTTATTTTGATTTTGAGTCATAGAAAATGCCGTACTATCAAGAGGAACACAAAGTTAGCTAGCTAGATGGTGAATAAAAGTGCTCATGTCGATGTTTTAGAGTAGCTTGAGAGACACCGCTTCACCCTCGTGCACGTAGACTTATTCTGCTCTTCTGCAGGGTGGACCGGAGGGCACGCGGCGTAAACTTCCGCTCTTCCAGTGGAAGTTTGCTCCTGGCAAAAATTCTGGTCAGGGACCAGAAGTTTCGGTAAGTCTTGTTTGCGCACGCTTCGAGCTGTGTATTTTGACTTGGCGGAAGTTCTGGTCTCTGACCGAAAGTTCCACCGTGACTAGAAGTTCCGGTCGGCTCCAGTCTCGCCCTTTCTCAGCCAACGGTCAGATCTGAGAGGACCGAAAGTTCTGGTGGGCTCCACCAGAACTTCCAGGTCATTCGGAGCCCAAAGTATATATACTTTCTACCTCCGTTTCTAACCACAACGCTAGGCAATACATTCATTCTTTGCTCTCTCAACAGCCTCCAAGCTTTGACTCACCCACTCTCTTTCCTCCTTTGCTTCTAAGCATCAATCTTCGTTTGTTTGAGCTAGGGACATGAGATATGAGAGCGGGAGCTTCGATCTTCGACTTGAACACTTTGTTTCCTTGTCTTGCTGGTTGGGTTTGTGTTTATTACTATTTGGTTCTTTGAACCCTAGCCGGCTAGCCATTCTTCGTGGTTGCCCGTGTTGATTCATTTGTGAGGGGCACCCGAAAGTGTTTGTATTACCCTTCATCTTAGTGGATACCTCGAGCCAACGTTTGTGGTTGCTTGAGGGAGGTGACCTAAGTGGTTGGGCCTTGGTAGCTACCTCAACAACGAGGACGTAGGAACTCCTTTGTGGGGATTGTCGAACCTCAGGATAAATCGTGTGTCTCGCGTGCTTGTTGTGGAGGTAGCATCGACTACCCTTGTTATTATCTTCTTCGTATTTCTTGTTGCATATTTGGTTGTAGGTTGAAGAACTCAATTCAAGAGTTGGTGTGACCCGAAGGTGTGGAAAGCTCAATTCAATCGCCAACATCATCTAGGAGGGTGTGGTAACAAGTGTAGCTGAAATTGCAACTCATTTACTCTGATTTCATAGCTCTTTAGGGCACCAGAAGTTCTTGTCGGTTTGCACTAGAAGTTCTAGTCTAGGACCGGAACTTTTGCTCTAAACCACTGAAACTTCTGGTAGGTATTTAACTTCTGCAATTTAAGTTTGTGAGTTTCAGGTTTTGCAAATACGCCTATTCACCCCCCTCTAGGCCAATTAGATCCTTTCAGCACCGGAGAGCGAACGGCTGCAACAATGGCGGGCGGCGACGCATGGCTCATGGTGGTCGGGCTCACTGGAGTACCTCCAGCGAAATCGAGCACACAGACATGAGCCACAACTCACGCGTACGCGGCATGACACGAACGCGACGCGCAGCGGCACTAAACACGCACGGCGACGAACGCGACGATAGCGACATGGTGGAGCTCATCGGGGAGACGCTGTTCCGGCCAGACAACTGCGACCACGATGCAACCAACACCTTGGCAGGGTTTAGGAGCTCACCGAGACTCTAAAATATGGTTGCGGTGAGCTTGGAAGTGGATGGAGCTCAATCGACGGTGGTGACAACGGCTGCGGTGGCGTGAGCTGTAGAGTTCGTCGGCATTCCGATGAGGTGGGTGGTGCGCTGCACAAAACAAGAGGCTGACCATGGTCAGTGGAACAAGGTGATGCTAACGGCACAGTTGGTTGAGGTGGAGGTGCCCGGAGGGGCGCTGACCATGGATGGGAGACCCAAGGCGGCATTGTTGGACGGAGATGGGGAAAACGATGGCGTAGGGGAAGGTTTTGATCAACTCAGGCCATGGTTGGGGGTTCGGTAGGTGCGCAAGGAAGCGGTGAAGCTATGGGTGAGGTATTGGAGATGGCAATGGACAGTGGCATGGGAATTTGGGTGGGGATGGAGCGGCGGTCGACGGTGAGCAGTGCAGACAGGATGACGACGATGGTGACCACAGGTACTTATGACGGCGACGCTTGACACAGCGATAGCACGACGCGGTGGTGTCAACACATCAAGTGTGACGTGTTGACAGTGAAGCATCGCGGCGCATGGGGGCGGTGGAAGCACGGCGGCGATAGCTCCTGCTTGCACTGTGCACCTCCCTCTTCCTTTTTTTGATTTTCAAAACAGCATTTAGAACTTTTCAAATTACTTTGAAATTTGAATAGAACCTAGAAATCTCCAAAAATAAAGTTGTTCAACTTTTCAAGCTCTACAACTTTCATTTAAGAAGTTTTTCCAGAAAATGAACAGATTTTGAATTGCATTGAAAAGTTTGAAAAGAGAACAAAACCCTAAAATCTGATTTTCAAAATTACTCCAAATTTTGAATTGAAACTTGAAAACTTTGAATACCAAAATTGTTCCTCTCATCAGGGATCTACATGTTTGCTTTTTGGACCAACCCCAAATTTTGAATAATTTTTGAATTGCACAAAAAGGGGTAGAAAAGGGCTTTGAAATTAGGGTTTTGCCGATTCAAACTTTGTGCAACTATTTAGGGCTAAAATTATGAAGTTGGGATCCAACCAATAGTACACTTTGCAAGTATGAAACTCATACTTTCAAATAGTACCAAAGTTGGGCAAGTTTTATTTATAAAATTAATTATGGTTATCTCCTCAAAATTGAAAGTGATAAGCTTTACCCTACACTCAACCACTAGGGTTAAGTGAAGGACAAAGACTCTAAATTCCAACTTTGATTCTTTCTTCACTATTGGGAGATTAGAAAACATGGTTAGCATTTAGAGAGCATGTTAGCCAAACACTTGATCACAACAAGGTTGGTTTTAATTGGAAATTTTTATGGCCCTATTTAGCATCTAGGTTTTAGAATAATGGTCATAACACAAATCTTGCTAAAGCTCAATCAACTTAGAATAGTAAACTCATTCAGTTATCACATGCCATAGTTCTCTACCCATGAGTGCATTGCAATGCATATGATGACATGGCATGTTTTAGTGGTAGTAAGACCAGAGGTGTTACAACTCTAGGTAAAATGCTATATGGTATCATTATCTGTCCGCTTGAAGAATCATTCTTAGTTAATAATCATCTTTATTTATTTCTGGCTTGTCACATGAAATGATAGAGAAATAATAGTACCAGTAATTATTGCTAGCTATACACAATTAGGGATGACAACCTAGTTCTATGCATAGGAGTAAAGGTAAGAGATGGGTGACTACTTGCTAATGATTCCATGCATAGGAGTAAAGGTAAGAGATGGGTGACTAGTTGCTAATGACAAATTAATCAGTACCATGTGCCTTCTAGTGTTGTTATAATGATGGCACTAGTAGGTGCCAATAAGCATTTTTAGCGCCGTTGCCGGGAAAGGTTAATAAACTTAGGCAGGGTAATGAATGAACGATTTTGATCTCTCAGATGCATCATGAATAAGATTGATCACCAAATTAACCTCTAACTCAAACTATCTCTTTGTGTATCTTATGTAGGGTAATGAATGAACAGTTTTGATCTCCCGGATAATTACACCGAAGATCTAGAGAAACTCTTACGAAGAAGAAATTTTGCAAGGATGAGGGATGTTTTCGAATCACCATCAAGAACACCCTCCACTGAGGCTCATTCTTTGGGAGAGCAAGCTCCAACGTCCGGAGAAGAATCAAAAAATAATTTAACACCAACTTTTAAAGCTATGGCTGAGAAGACGCTACATGAGTTTTTTGCTCCAACAACCGCCAACATCCCTACTAGACCTAATGTCAATATTAGAGATAATGGATTTGAGCTCAAGCCTGCGCTTATCACCATGGTTCAAACTAGTCAGTTTTGTAGAAAGGCTCGTGAAGATGCATGTGCACATTTACAAACACTTTCTAGAAATCTGCGGCACCTTCATGATCAAGGGAGTATCAAGAGATGCTACTTTACTTTGCCTTTTCCTATTTTCATTTTTGGGGAAAGCCAAATAGTGGTTTTATGCTAACAAAGCTACCAATACTACATAGAAAAGATGTTCCACTACTTTCCTAGCTAAGTTCTTTCCTACAGACAAGACTAATGTTGGCATCTCATAGCGTCATTAAGATAACAACACTATAAGATGTATGGTACTGATTAACTTGTCTTTAGCAACTAGCCACCAATCTCTTACATTTACTCCTAAGCATGGAACTAGGTTGTCATCCCTAATTATATAGCTAGGAGTAATTATTGGTACTAATCTAATCTATCATTTTATGTGACTAGGCAGAAATAAATAAAGGATATATAAACTAAGAATAATTCTGCAAGCGGATAGATAATTATACCATTGTAGCATTTTACCAAGAGTATTACCAGGTTATCATTTATATTCTACCACTGGGAAGGCATTGTTAAACAGCTAATCTATAGTATTGATAACACTTATATGCAGTGAATAAGAGATGTAGCCAATGTTAAACTCTTCTTAAAACAGAAACGTGTCACAAAATAAAGATAAATAGATAAATGATAAATATACTCAGTCATGATATAATACTACTAATTCACTCAAAGCAATCTAGCATATTAACATTGTCTAACCCAAAAAATAGAGAAATAACTCCTAAGTATTCTAGATACAGTCAAAGCTACGTCAACTAGTGCAACTATGTCTAACAATCATCGTTATGTAATACTACCATAATTCCCAAACACATCGGAACAATGTACAGGAAAAGATGAGTACAGGAACCTCATGTATATAAATATACTCTTAACCTGAGAGTCCCACTCTACCAATCCACCATATGGGGGAGGCCTATAAAGGACTCAATGGATCTATCACATCCACGATCTACCTCACTACCCGGCACAACTGGGGATATTCGCAGATAAGCAAAGCATCTAAACACCATGCCTACATACTGCCTACCACTCACCATACAATTGAATAGATGAGCGCTATACGAACTAGTGCATGAATATAATAGCAAACTAACTATATGTGACATATTGAAGTAGACAATGAACAATGTAATAAAGAACATAATTATGAAGAACAATGTTGCTAGTAATAATTATACAAACGCAAATATTACAATAAGAAAGAAAAGAACCTAAGAACTATACCAAACTCTTCTCTTCTTGACAACTTCAGGAATCCAAGCTCGCTGAAGAACTTGACTTCCTCCAATCTATATCTAACTAGGCTAAACTATAAACTAGGGAGGCTCTGAATGAACTAGGGCTTCTAAACTCTAGATGACTTGATCATCTGATGACTTGAATGAGGTATTGAATGAATTAGGTTTTTCTAGGGGGTCTGGCCCTGTATTTATAGCCCAGTGGGATGCACGATGGCCATTTGATCAAACCGACTTCAGGTAGGGCTGAGATTGATCCTAAAAGGCGGTGGAGGGACTCATGGAGGCTGGCAGGTGGGACCCACTGGGGGGTCCCGGCCGGCCCCACCTGGTGGCGGCCCTGCCTCTCCTTGGTTCGGTGTCTTCTAGATCCTTCTGGAGTTCGGTGGAGTATTCTCGCTGTTTTGTGGATTAGTCCCTAGAAAATAATAAATCACCAAAACTTATAGAAATTATCAGATAAAACCCTACCTTTCTAGATATTGATGTATTTCTCATGCCTTTTGATATATAAAATGTTGACACTATCCACCATCAACAACTCCCCCAAGCTTACCTTTTGCTAGTTCCTTAGCAAAACCTAGAGTTAGATCAGGAGTTGCCATAATGCTTTTATTCTAATAAGTACACATGATCTCAAACAAAAAATTTTCCTCTGGATTAGATAAAACTACTCTAACTTTCAAACTTACACATATTACCTTTAACTATGGAGCTTTTAGCCTTTATGTGGGTCTCGAGCAATTGAAAGACAGAACAATCAAGTCAAACACTATGTCTCATATTCTTTACTCAACTAATATTCTAGAGTTTTGTAAGTTTTTGCAATAAAACTCAGAGCTTCATTGTATGACACCCTCAAGTCTCTCAAAGTATATGGTATTTATGGATCTCACTGAGGCATCAATGATGTCATGCCTTCCTATAGCTAAAGACTATAGTGGAGTTTATAGGAGTAGCAATTAAAATAAGGGTAAGCATACTTGCAATTCATATATTGTAAAGTCAAACAATGGATCCGTAGAGAGTCAAGTCATGCAATCAAACCAAGATGTGCATGTGTATGGAATATGGTGGATGGGTGTATATGTTGTGGCTAATCCTAATTCTACTTTTGCTCTTATAAAATGAGTCTCTCTTCTTTCTTTAAACTTTAGAACTTGTTAGAAAAATATGGGCTATCTTTACTCTCTCTCTTTTTTAGGTGGGCATCTAAGTACCCATTGTTTTGATTGCTAGTACACTTGTCCATCTTTTACTCCTTTTCAATATTTTTGCATAGCCACATGCATCCTTTGGATACAATAATGATTGAAGAGATAGCAATTAAGAACTTAGAGTAATTAAGCAGGGGTTGTCTATGGGGATTACACCCCCGGTACCCTTGATGAACGGGCCTGGGCCGACCAACCCGGTGAGGTCCAGCCCATGAAGATGACACCGAGCGGTGCATGCAGCCCCTGGAGTGCGTAGCAAGGATCGGATGATAGATTGATCTGCTCGGATCAATAGGGAATATTTGTTACCTTGTAAAACTTGATCTGTCGATCAGCAGATTGATACGCTGATCGGTAGATTAGATCTGATTGATCCTGTAACCCTGCCCTCTAGCTATATAAGGCGGGCAGGGACCCCCTCCAAACAGATCAACCCTCACTGGCATACGCCATAATCAACCACCAGAACACAGGACTAGGGTTTACGTCATCCTGACGGCCTAAACCTGTCTAAAACCCGTGTCTCGTGTTACCTTCTTGCTCTTGATCTACTACCTCGGGTATCCCTCTTGGTAGGCTGCCGACCAGATATCGTCGATAGTGGTGCGCCAAGTAGGGGTTGTGCTCCAGATCTGTCGCTGAGCAAGATGGTTTCTCCCGCCGACTCCGACTCCTCTGCCACGTCCGGCATGACCTTCACCGTTGGATCCATCACGTGGACCACTGCCGCCGAGCACGCGGGAGAAGAGAACGCCCCGGCCCGGATCCCATCCGGCCCGGTTCACGGCATCACAGCTCTGGCCGAACAGACCCAGTGCGCCTCCAAGCGAGGCCGTGGTGGCTCCTCCTCCGGCTGCAGCGCCCCGCGTGCGACCTCACCGGGAAAGGAACCCGATCATCATTGATGACTTGGTTGAACTCATCGACCGGGTCAATAAGGGCTTGTACGAATGCATCATACTTGCTCAAACTATGCTCACCGCTCCCTAGGACGAGCACCCACCCAACGGGCCAGAGTGGTAAACCGCACGATGCCGCCTGGCACCACACCGTCCTGATCACTGTTGGTATTTCTTAGCGAAAGCATCCAAATCCACAAGCCCACGGAATTACCGTCGTAGCACTTCACCCGGTGATAGACAGGGTATCGTAATTTCACGAAGAACGGTTGTGTCTAGTCAACTAGCTTAATCCGCCCTGGTGGGTTGAAGAAAAGAGATCCTGGGTAGTGAGGTTTTCCTACGGTTTAGATTCTCTACTCGAAGATAATCTTACTTACTACACTCTTGCTTCGGGCATCGGATCGCACCTAGTCTGCTAAGTGATGCCGGCTAACAGCTCTACGCCACACCCGAACGTGGGGGAATACAAAGGATGTTAGGGCTATCACCACCTAACACCTACCCCTCACCCGTGGAATGTGAGGCAAACAAGGGTAACCTATAACTTAGACACCACGTCTACGTTATCGATTACTATTCTAGCGTTGGCCAGGAACATCCGTCTTTATCAGGAGTCCTCTACTAGAATATCCGCTACTAAGGCAAGTAACGAACAACGAACCCACAAGAATGTAATATGCAAGAGAATACGAAATAGAGACTCACCACCGTAGTAGAACACGGGCCTTATACTCCAAGCAGTATATGGCCATAGAGGTACACGTCGAGGGGAGCCGACACGTCCGGCACTCCGCCTCCTCAACCCGGAGAAGCCGGATCCGAGACAAGAGATGGTAGACACGCCCGAACCTTCTCTGCTTTCCCTCTCTCACTCCCTACACTAAACTAGCTAGGCTAGGATGGAATTTGAGCATGGCTCTCTTCTTCTTCTCCACTTGGATTGTGTGTCTTTGAGAGGAGGTGAGGGGGTCCTTTTATAGTTGCTGGAGGTCGGTTTTGGCCTGGACAGCATTAACACCATATGGAACCGACCTTGGAACCGCCTGAGTGAACCGCCAGAGAAAGGTGGGCCCGAGAGGCGGTGCTGGGGGTGCGGCCGCACCCTGGTGCGGGCGCACCAGGGGAGGCTCGCCTGGCCATCGCCTTTCTCTGGTCGGTTGCTGGTTGGGCCTGGATGCCTGCGTTGTGTGGTGCTCGGCCCAATCATGCAGCTGGAGATGGGTTCCTTTGTATTTGCCTTTGTTCTTGGGCCGGTTTCTGGATTTTTATATGCTTTTGGCCCATCTTTGATATCTTTTCATGTTTGTCCTGCAAAACAAGTACATTCACCAAAGCTATGGAAATTGTTAGTGTATAGACCCTATATTCTAGTTATGGTGGTGTTTCATCTCTCTTTTGTGTAAATGTTGACGGTATATGATGTGAGTTAAGAACCGTCAACAAACTCCCCCACACTTAGTCCTTTACTCGTCCTCGAGTGAAGCTTGTGACTAAGGTAGATAGGTTCTCTTTGTAATTATAGCTATACAGTTTTATTTCAAGATTCCAGCTGAGTCCATGAATCTCAAAGTCCATCACATTTTCTCCTAGATGACTTGAATAGTAACAATGACTTTGATTTTACTTCCCTTACTCTAACTTCTGCTTAAGAACTTGGGTTTTTGTATATATATTTTTTTGAAAAGATGATAAAACTTTGCTTTTTTCGATGATATCCTTGGTTTCATGGGAGACTTTTTCCTTTTATGTTATTCTGCTAACTTCTAGACTTCATGGGGAAAGTACCATACCTTTAGATCGGGAAGTATTTTATGAAGCTTTTATTTGTATACCTCCTGTACATGCTCTTTCCCTCTTCTGCTTATTTGAGAAATGTGGGCTATCTCTCTGGCGGGTGCTTTTGCACCCATTTTTTCGCTCAGTCGGGTGTCTTTGCATCCCTTGTTTTACTCTCATTTTTTTTGGCACATACCTTTTTGGTATGGCATCTTTTCTAGCTCATGCTTCTTTGGCATGGCATCTTTTCTTTGTTATAGCCCACATTCTCTTTTGGCATCTGAGTTTTTAAGAGTCATGCAATAGGAGTGTATATTTTTACTTTTTATGTGAATCCCTATCAGTAGGCATTATACTTTTCTCTCATTAAGTCATAGAAAATTAGTGAGAAATTCATAATTGGTAAAGTTCCTATGTGACCAAGGTCTACCAAGAGAAAAAATGCTAGTTTATCATGGTTATTTTTTTATTTATAAATCCCAAGTCTTTTTGCATAAAGTAGAGCAAAGGTCATATTATCATTTGTCATTTGTACTAATTCAAGTTACTAGCAGGAAAAGATGTATTTAAATGAAGTTCATAGATCAAGTTTCTCTTGTAAATAAAATGTAAGCATATCATGTACAAGGGGAAAGGGTGAGAATTATTAATTTCATACCTTTGAGAGATGAATGCTCCTCCCCCACACTTGTTTTTGTGCCTAGCTTTTAATTTTTTTTGTACTCAAGAGTGGAAGACAAAAACAAGTGTAGACAATATACTTTGGAATTAGCAAAAGAAATTAGGCACATATTACAATTGATGAAAATAAAATATTAGGAAGAAAATACTGGAAAAGTAAATTTGTGCCTAACTTATTGGTGCGGGAGTGATGATGATCACCTGCGGTCTTTGAAAGCACTCCCGCTGCCCTAGCAACTTTTTCTATCCTCCGGCTCAGGGCGAACCTAGTGGCGTCTAGTTCATCCTGCAGCTCAGTGATCTTGAGCTGTGCTAGTGCAAGGTCTCCATGCAGCTTCCTCACAAGATACCATAGTGAGAGGACCGAGGTGCTGAGCGGGACGGCAGCAGAGGCCCGAGTCGAAGTTTCCGACTCGAGATCGCTAAGAACGGCCTGCCTGTGGATTCGGGGATTCCCCGCTCTCTTGAACCTGAGAGGGAGGGAAGGATCCTCGGACGGCTCCTTTCCTTTGGAACCTGTGGCCTGGCCGTTGGGGGCTGGCATAGGACCCTTGTCCTTGCGCATGAGCCCCTTAGCGAAACCACCCCCTGCCTTGGGAACGCCTACTACTGTGTAACTACGGCTGATAGCCGGGCTACCCGGACCGCTAGAGACGCCCGAAGGCGGTACAATAGAAATGTTCCTAGTCTCCCTAGGACGGCTAGGCTCGGCCCTTGTTGATGTCGTTGGCCTTGGTCCTAGGATGCCGGCAGTTGTTCGCTTGGCCATCTTGTCCACCCGTACGCCGAGCTTCTTGGCGATCCGTGTTCAGGTGGTGCCCAAACCTCCTTTGGCCACCTTGCTCCCAGTGCTAGCCATGCTACTAGCATCACTAGCTGGGGGCATGAGGGCCAGTGGTGCCGCCACTATGGCTTTTGCCTCCTCTCTCATGAATGAACTCTCCGGGGGCACATTGGCTGGCCCTTGCACACTCTCTAGGCTAAGATCAGTGTAGGTGTCATGGAAGAGGACAAAAGCATGCTCATATGCCATTGTTGGAGAGGAGAGAAAACAAGCTCAAGTGTAGATGTGTGAGAGAGATGCTTGAGCTTGTGTGGAGAGATGGAGAGGCCTAGAGGGTCCTTATATACTGCTCTGGCCGTGCAATGGCCGAGCACCACCATGAGTGCCATCACTCAGCTCATCAAGGCCGATTGGGCGAAGATTGGGGACGAGAGGGGCTAGGGGCGGTGCGCCCGCACCCCTGGCACGCCCCACCTCGACGCCCTTTCGGCTAGGTGCAGAGTGCTAAGTTTGAAATTCAAATATGCCGGGGATTTTTCATTATTGCACTGTTGATGGCCGGGATAGATAAGATATTCTCTTTTTTATGTATTTTGAAATTATTTTGGATTTTGGATTTTGTGCAAATTGAACTTTAAACATGACAATCATTTATGAGTTTGGAAAATCAGTAGGAGAATCATATTTAAACTAGTGAGGGTATTTTGGTAAATTATTAATTTAAACTTTGTACACTCACTTTTATTATTATTATTATAGGATATTATAGTGAGGAAATTAAATCTATCCTATCTATTTCTTGATTATCACTAGGAGAAGGTTCTAGGAAATTTTTTAAGTGTTGACCATTGACTTTAAAAATGTTATCTTCGTCATCTTGGATAGTGATTGCTCCATGTAGCGAGATGTTGATGACGGTATATGGTCCCTTCCATTTACTGCGTAATTTTCCTGCACCGAAGAGTTTTACCTTTGAGTTAAATAGGAGCACCTTGTCTCCTTGTTTAAAGTCTTTGGGCTTGATTCGGTGGTCGTGCCATCTCTTGGTTCTTTCCTTGTATATTCTGGCACTGTGGTATGCCTTCTCCCGCCATTCTTCTAGCTCGGCTATTTGTTTTTGCCTATTTTTGCCGGCTAGCTTGACATCCATATTCTAACTCTTGATTGCCCAGTAGGCTCTATGTTCTAGCTCTACTGGCAAATGGCAAGTTTTTTCGTACACGAGTTGGAATGGTGACAAGTCAATGGGGTCTTATAGGCTGTTCGGTATGCCCAGAGTGCATCTGGTAATTTGTTTTTCCGTCCCCTCCTCATTTCATTGACAGTCTTCTGCAGGATGTTCTTGATTTGTTTGTTGGATGTTTCTGCCTGTCCGCTGGTATGTGGATGGTAGGGTGTTGTAATGTTGTGCTGTGCACCAAGCTCTTTAAGGAAGTTTCTGAAGCTTCGGTCTATGAAGTGTGATCCTCCGTCACTTATCACCATCTTAGGTGTTCCAAATCGGGGAAGATCACTTCATGGAATATTTTCCTTGCATGCTTGGCGTCTGCTGATCTGCATGCCATTCCTTCTACCCACTTGGAGACGTAATCAACTGCCACAAGGATGTACTCGCACTCATAGGATTTTGGGAATGGCCCCATGAAGTCAATACCCCATACATCAAATATCTCTAGTTGAATGTTATAGTGTAGGGGCATCGCATTGCGAGAGGTGATGCTACCTTGGAACTGACATTTTCGGTATCTTCTAACGAACTCTTTAGTGTCCTCATACATTGATGGCCAGAAGAACCCGCACTGCCAGATTTTTGCCTATGTGTGGAAAACTCCGTAATGTCCTCCATATGATGCTGCGTGGCATTTTTCGATAATTTGCATCCCTTCGGCAGTTGGCACACACCTTCTTAGCAACCCATCCGCACAGACCCGGTACAAGTAGGGTTCATCCCAGAGGTGTCTTCTGCTCTCGACTTGTAACTTTCTTTTGTTCTCCCCGGTGGTACGTAGCCAGTGACCATGTAATTGACGATGCTTGCGTACCACGGGTTGACGTCATCTACTTTGAGTAGCATGTCATCGCGTAGGAAGTCATTGATCGGTGGGTCCTGCATGTTAGTGACTTGCATACGCGACAAATGGTCGGCAACAGTATTTTCTACTCCCTTTTTATCTTTTATTTTTATGTTGAATTCTTGGAGTAGGAGAATCCATCTGATTAGCCTAGATTTCGCTTCTTTCTTAGTTAACAAGTATTTAAGAGCAGCATGATCGGTATGAACAATTATTTTAGACCCAACTAAGTAAGAGCGAAACTTTTCGATACCAAAGACTACGGCGAGGAGTTCTTTCTCTGTTGTGGCATAATTAAGCTGTGCTCCTGTTAAAGTCTTGCTAGCATAGGCGATAGCGTGATGCCTTCTATCTTTGGTTTGTCCTAGGACTGCGCCAACCGCGTAGTCGCTAGCATCATACATGATTTCAAACGGCAGCGTCCAATCAGGGGGTTGGATGATTGGAGCTGAGATGAGGGCTTTCTTAAGGGTGTGAAAAGTAGCTAAGCACTCATCGGTGAACTCAAAGGGAGCATCTTTGGCTAACATGTTGGTCAGGGGTCTAGAAATTTGTGAGAAGTCTTTAATAAACCTCCTATAAAAACCTGCATGCCCTAAGAAGCTACGGATCCCTTTTATGTTCACTGGGGGTGGTAATTGCTCGATTACCTCGATCTTTTCTTTATCTACCTCAATCCCCCGTTCCGACACTAGGTGTCCTAAGACGATGCCTTCACGGACCATGAAATGGTAGACTTTGTCTAAATTTTCTAGACAATGATCGAAAGTTTTCCCATAGACTGAAAAGTCATCCATGAAAACCTCCATGATTTCTTCGATCATGTCAGAGAAAATTAACATCATGCACCGTTGGAAAGATGCGGGTGCATTACACAACCCAAATGACATACGTCGATACGCATAAGTTCCATACAGGCAAGTAAAAATTGTCTTGCTTTGATCATCAGGGTGGATGGGAATTTGATGATAGCCAGAATACCCGTCTAGGAAACAAAAGAAAGAGTGTTTCGCCAACCGTTCCAACATTTCATCAATGACGGGCAATTGGAAGTGGTCTTTCTTTGTGGCCGTGTTGAGTTTTCGGTAATCTATGCACATCCTCCACCCTGTGACGGTGCGTTGCGGTATTAACTTGTTTTTACTATTTTCTACTACCATCATACCGCCTTTCTTTCAAACCACTTGGACTAGGCTGACCCACTCACTATGTGGTACGGGATAAATGATCCCGGCGTGAAGAAGTTTTAGAACCTCCTTCTTCATGACTTCCCTCATCGCATTGTTTAATCTTCGCTGGGGTTCCCGAGTTGGTGTGCTAGAGGGGTCTATCGGGATGCGATGGGTATAGAGGGTCGGGCTAATCCCCTTCAAGTCTTGCAAGGAATACCCAAAGATAGACCTATGCTTTTCTAGGATGGCGATGAGTTTGACTGTCTCCTCTTCACTAAGCTTATCACTAATGATAACAGGAGTTTCTTTGTTGCCATTTAGGAAAGCATAGCGCAAGCCGGTGGGTAGGGGTTTTAGCTCGACTGGGGGTTTTATCGGGGCTTCCTCTTGAGGAAGGTCTATGGTCTCATCCAGATCATCCTTTTCTTCAGTAAAGAATTCGGCCTCTCTTTCTAAGGATGATTCTGGTGAATCAAAGGGTATTACCGATTTAACCTCCATGGGCATATTAGGATCAGGAGGGTTGTTTGCCATCAAAGGGTTGGTATGTGAAAACGATATGGCAAACTTATCCTTCCCTAACTTTACATTAATCTCCTCAGAGTTTGGTGACTCTAGAAAGAATCTCTCTAGGGGATGCCCTATCTAGATATCGAAATCCTGGAAATCGAAGACATGAAAGTCTAAGGGTATTTTGACATTGTTGTGATGCAACAGAATATCAGATAGTACCCCTAGTCCTTTCAGTCTCGTGTTTGGCTCACTTCGGAAGTAAATGCTTGTTGGAGCAAGCGTTTTCTCGCTCAGAAAAAGCTGAATGAATGATACAAACATCAGGTTTGCTCCAACAGTGGGATTATACAGGGTGTTCACCCATGTTTTACCGACCTTGGTTCGGATTACCGAGGAGGGACAACATATCCGAATGTCTTCGGAAGCTAACTCCACTTTCTTAGTCCATTCCCTGTTCATTGCAATGCACAGATCCTTGATGGAAGTTTTAAGGGTCTCTTGGTCAAGGGTGCTAATCGGTTTCTTGGGTGTTAAGGGCTTCCGGTGGCACAAGTATTTTGAGGTATTGCCCAGATTTTCAAAGAGGGCATCCTCGAAAAACGGAAGATCCGAAGGTTGAAAACCTTCCTCCGGATTCTTATGTTCGGCTGAGGGTCTCTTTGGGAGTGGTAGTGTTTTGACTTTGGCCGAAGAGACTTCCTCTTGGCATGGTTCGGCTTGCACTAGGAGGGGTTCTGGCGGAGGGGTATTTTCGGCTATCCGGGTTAGGACTGTTTCCCCCTCCATTGTTGTTTGGTGTGTGAACGAACCTCCGGCAGCTATATCCAGGTGTAGAGCAGCTTCCTTTCTAAGGCCTAACCAAAAATGCTATAACAGCACATGGTTGGGTATAGATAGGTCGGGGCCTGATCATGATAGGATTAGGAATCTGTCCCAGGCTGCACCTAAGGTTTTCTTCTCGTTTTGTCGGAAGTTGAGTATTTCTTGTCACAGAACAGCTATCCGGGATATCGGGAAGAACATAAGACAAAATTTGTTCCTTAATTCCTCCCAATCCCCTGATACTTTTCCTATGTTTTGGGTGTACCATTGTTTTGCTCTCTCATTTAGAGAAAAGGGAAACAATTTCCACCGCAAGGTTTCTTGTGACATGCCTGCTATGGTTAGGCATGCACAGAGTTGCTCAAACTCCCGCAAATGGTGGTAAGGGTTTTCATAATCTAACCCTGAGAAGGTTTGTTCTCGAACCATGGCTATGAAGCCAAGACGAAGCTCGTAGTTTGTGGCTGTGATTGGTTTTGATGATTGTGGTGGCTCTACGAACTCGCCCTTAGGAGCAGAAAAGTTTTGAATTGAAATATTCTCCATAATATATTCTCCATATATATATATATATATATATTTATATATATATTAGACAGGATCAAATAAAGGATACACGGGTGGACTAGGTTCGAAGGCTAAAACGACAACCGTTCTCCGGCAAACTGCGCCAGAAATGCTTGTTGGTATTTCTTAGCGAAAGCAGCCAAATCCGCAAGCGCATGAAATTACCATCATAGCACTTCACGAAGAACGGTTGTGTCTAGTCAACTAGCTTAGTCCGCCCTGGTGGGTTGAAGAAAAGAGATCCTGGGTAGTGAGGTTTTCCTACGGTTTAGACTCTCTACTCGAAGATAATCTTACTTACTACACTATTGCTTCAGGCACCGGATCGCACCTAGTCTGCTAAGTGATGCCGGCTAACAGCACTACGCCACACCCGAATGTGGGGGAATACAAAGGATGTTAGGGCTGTCACCACCTAACACCTATCCCTCACCCGTGGAGTGTGAGGCAAACAAGGGTAACCTATAACTTAGACACCACGTCTACGTTATCGATTACTATCCTAGCGTTGGCCAGGAACATCCGTCTTTATCAGAAGTCCTCTACTAGAATATCCGCTATTAAGGCAAGTAACGAACAACGAACCCGCAAGAATGTAATATGCAAGAGAATACGAAATAGAGACTCACCACCGTAGTAGAACACGGACCTATACTCCAAGCAGTATATGGTCGTAGAGGTACACGTTGAGGGGGAGCCGACACGTTCGGCACTCCGCCTCCTCATCCTGGAGAAGCCGGATCCGAGACAAGAGATGGGACACACCCGAACCTTCTCTTCTTTTCCTCTCTCACTCCCTACACTAAACTAGCTAGGCTAGGATGGAATTTGAGCTTGGCTCTCTTCTTCTTCTCCACTTGGATTGTGTGTCTTTGAGAGGTGGTGAGGGGGCCCTTTTATAGTTGCTGGAGGTCGGTTTTGGCCTGGACAACATTAACACTATATGGAACCAACCTTGGAACTGCTTGAGTGAACCGCCAGAGAAAGGTGGGCCTGAGAGGCGGTGCTGGGGTGTGGGCGCACCAGGGGAGGCTCACCTGGCCACCGCCTTTCTCTAGTCGGTTGCTGGTTGGGCCTGGATGCCTGCCTTGTGTGGTGCTCGGCCCAATCATGCAGCTGGAGATGGGTTCTTTTGTATTTGCCATTGTTCTTGGGCCGGTTTTGTTTTTTTTATATGCTTTTGGCCCATCTTTGATATCTTTTCATGTTTGTCCTGCAAAACAAGTACACTCACCAAAGCTATGGAAATTGTTAGTGTATAGACCCTATATTCTAGTTATGGTGGTGTTTCATCTCTCTTTTGTGTAAATGTTGGCGGTATATGATGTGAGTTAAGAACCGTCAACAATCACCCACCGCCTAGGGCAACGCCATCCCGGTCAGATCTACCGGGCCTCATCGCCTTGCGCCAACGGGTGGACGTCCCACTAGGGTTGCACC
Source organism: Chrysopogon serrulatus (assembly GCA_015844335.1). NCBI lineage: Eukaryota > Viridiplantae > Streptophyta > Magnoliopsida > Poales > Poaceae > Chrysopogon > Chrysopogon serrulatus. The sequence goes on along the minus strand of JADLZL010001721.1, from coordinate 438,530 downwards.
ACCAGTGGTCCTACAGGATTACATCCAGCATCCCAACTCCTCCGAGGACGCCCGATTCATCGCCGAGCGCCACAGAGGAACAGATCTAGACGCTTGGCAACAGCGCCGTTCGGCCTCCAAAACTCTGCTAAAATGTACCAGGCTGTGGTACAGCAGCGCCACGCCAACCGGTTTGACCAGTCCATGCCACCAAGCCCACTGCAGCTGACCCTCAACGTGGTCCAACTCCACCAACTTGAGGAGGAGGAGTCTCTCCACATAATCCTGGAGGAGCAGCCAGGCTCAGATTCCGATGACTCCCCCAGATCAGATCTTGGAAGCTCCATTGTCGTCAGCGGTGCAGCCCCTCCAGCATTGAGCCCTCCGCCCTTCTGGTGTACCTGGCCCACATCTACATGCTCCGGGCCGTCTCACCAGATGAGCCTGCGCCGGCTGATGAGACCGACGGACACCGTGCCAACCACAAGACCCGTAACACCGCTCGAGCCCAGTGCCGGGTAGAGTACGAGGAGCAGCAACAATGCATCATCCGGGACATAGCTGGTCCCAGCGACACCTTTATCGTAACCTGGCGGATGAGGTCATCTACATCGACAAGCAGATCATGGCACCGACTCCGAGCGCCAACCTCGCCGTCGCCGCCAACGAGCTAGAAGCACTCGGCCCAAGCCCTTAGGTAAACCAGGCTAAGGCCTTCATTAAAGCAGCTCAGGTCCAGGTGAACAGGATTCGCGAGATGCCATCTAGCTCATCCACCTCCGCGTCGAGCCACCACCGATTAGGCAGGTTATGCTGGTCCCGCCGAACGGACAATAGTGGCGGGATGGTCCAGCACCAGGGCATTGGAGGTGGCAACAACCCACCTAATCCTTCGGTCAACCAGCGCCACCACCGACGCCCGGGTAGTGATCAACGCCCATCGCGACGCCCGCGACATCATCAACAACAGGCGGGCCGACGCCTACGAGGCCGAGATAGAACGCCGCCGCCGTTTCGACGTAGAGCACGGCGCACTAGAGGCATCGACACCCATGTTAGAAGGTCCTAGACCGCTCTCAGCTCGACTGCGCTCCCATCGTTCACCAACCAGCTTTCGAATCTCTGGAACGGTTGGGCCCTATGGCGGCAAGGCCAACCACGAGCAGTGGCTCCAAACTTACACCGTCGCCGTCGTAGGAGCTGGCGGAATGGAGGACACCATGGCCAACTATCTGCCCGTCATATTGGCATCACCAATGCTTAACTGGTTCACAGGCCTAGAGGAAGGCTCCATCGACACCTGGTCGCAACTTTGAAAGCTCTTCGTGGACAACTATATGGCCACGTCCGATCACCAGGCCAGTCGCCACGACCTGGAGAGACTGGCCCAGCGCCCGAACGAGTCTCTTCAGGAGTACATTCGCCGTTTCTCTACATTACGCTCCAGCGTCGCCAATGATAACGACACTGACGTCATCACCGCCTTCATCTGGGGCCTCCTCTACAGTAAGGCCCTGCACGAGAAACTCCACTGAAAGCACCCGGAGACGATCAGTGAACTGATGAAGGTCGCCGACTCATACGCCCAGGGGGAAGAGGCCGAGGGACATCACCGAGACCTCATCCAGGGGAAGAAGCCCCTACCGCCCCACATCCATTCGAAGGCCTCCGAGTCGACGAACGCCAGCTGTACTCACGGGACCCTAGGCCCGACCACCAGCAGGACAACCGCGACAGGCCTAGGCATTTTTACGGCCGTCGGCATGACGTTAACAATGTCAAGCATTGCACCAAGCGCACCCTGGACGCCGAGTTTGATAAACTCCTGGATCAGCCCTGCCCGGTCCACAAAAACGTGACGCATACCATGTGCCAGTGTTATGGCCTAGGCAAGGTATTCTAGAAAGAAGACCAGAAGCACCAGCATCGCCAAGACGATGACAAAAGCGGTGGCGGGGACAATGATCCCAAGTCTGATGGGGCTGCCTTCTAGACCCCATCGAAAAGCATCGCCACCATCTTCGGTGGACCTCCGGCAACAGAAAGAAGAAGAAACAAGCTAACCGCCAGACGCGTCATGGCGGTCTCCTCTAGCAGCACTATCATTGATCCAGCGTTCCCCCATGGTCAGACTAGCCGATCACCTTCTCCAGGGATGACCAGTGGTCAGACATACTGTACCCTGGACACTTCCCACTGTTGCTTGACCCTTTAATCGACAAGGCGCACTTCAAGCGAGTGCTCATCGATTGCGGCAGCTCCCTCAACATCCTATTTCCAAAGTCACTCCAAGAGATGGGCATCCCAAGGAAGGCCCTATAGCCTGCCGAGTCTCCATTCTAGGGCATCGTCCCAGATAAAGCCTCAGAGCCGCTCGGCCAGGTCACCTTGACCATGCAGTTCGGCACTCCAGGACGGTTCCGCAAGGAGCACCTATTGTTCTACATCGCCAACATTGATACCGCCTATCACGCCATTCTTGGGAGCCCCGCCCTGCATAAGTTCATGGTGGTCCCCACTATGCATACCTCGTGATGAAGATGCCCACGCCAAGTGGCGTGCTCACCCTCCGGGTGGACATCAAGACCGCGCATGCCTGTGAGCAAGAAAACTACATCATCAATGAGACCGCCGGACTCACTGCCAAGATGAAAGACTGCCTCGCCGCCACTAAAATGGTACCGCTAGAGGATCAGGAGATCCTGGTCAATGAACCACCACAGTCCGCATCAAGAACAAGGAGACAAAGACCATCGACCTCGGCATCGGTGACCCCTCCAAGGTCACTCAGATCGGTGCGAACCTCGATCCTAACTAGGAAGGCGCGTTCGTTAGCTTCCTCTAGGACAATGCAGATGTGTTCGCATGGAAACCTGCGGACATGCCAGGGGTACCGAGGAAGTATGCCAAGCACGCCCTGAAAGTCTTGTCTTCCGCCAAGCCGATCAAGCAGAAGCTTCACTGATTCGCGTCGGACATGAAGGAGGCTATGAGGGTAGAAATCAACCGGCTCTTAGCTGCTGGTTTTATCAAAGAAGCGTATCACGCCGAGTGGCTGGCAAACCCAATCCTCGTCCACAAAAGTAATAAAGAGTGGAGAATGTGCGTTGACTACACCGATCTCAACAAACACTGCCCTAAAGACCCTTTACTCTCCCTCGCACCGATGAGGTCATAGACTCTACAGACGATTGCAAACTCCTTTGTTTTCTCGATTGATACACCGGGTATCACCAAATCGCCCTCAAGGAGTCTGATCAAGTAAAAATGCTATCCTTCGGATTGAAAAATGCTGGTGCCACGTACCAGCGTACGATCCAAGCCTGTCTTAAGGATTAGAAAGGCATCAATGATGAGGCTTACGTCGACGAAGTATTCATCAAATCCAAAACTGCAAACAGCCTACTCACCGACCTTGATCAGACATTTAAGAATCTGCGAGAGTACCGGTGGAAACTCAACCCGAACAAGTGCATCTTTGGGGTGTCATCGGGAATCCTCCTAGGCAACATTGTTAGCCACCGAGGAATCGAGCCAAACCTTGAAAAAGGCTTGGCCATAACAAAGATGTCACCACCGACCAACATCAAGGAGGTGCAGAAGCTTGCGAGCTGCCTAGCCGCCTTGAGCAGATACGTCTCCAGGCTAGGGGGAAAGGCACTGCCTTTCTTCTAGCTTCTACGTGCATCGGATAAGTTTGTATGGACACCTATAGCCAATGAGGCATTCAAGGAGATGAAAGCCTTCTTAACAACTCCACCTGTCCTCATAGCACCGTAACTGGAAGAAACACTCCTGGTATACATCATGGCGACCAACCGTGTCATTTCCACGGCAATCGTCGTCAAGCACGATGAATCTAGGCATGCCTTACAAGGTCCAGTGGCCGGTGTACTACATCAGCAAGGTCCTGAACAAGTCTAAGACTCGCTACCCATAGATCTAGAAGCTCATTTACGCGGTTCTCCTAACATCACGCAATGTGAATCATTACTTTCAAACGTACAAGATTGCCGTGGTTACATAGTACCCAATCGGTGACATCATAAAGAACAAAGAGGTTGACGGTAGGATCACCAAATGGGCGGTCGAACTCGGTTCATACACCATCGATTATGTGAGCCAACAGACCATAGAATCCCAGGTACTCACCGACTTCATCGCTAAATGGACCGACATGTTGGAGCCCGTCCCAGTCGAGCATCCCGAGCATTGAAAGCTATACTTCGATGGCACATTAATATTGGCAGCACCGGCGCTAGAGTCTTACTCATCTCTCTGAGCAGCGACGAGCTCAGATACATTCTCCGAATACACTTCAAAACCTCCAACAACGCCACCGAGTATGAAGCCGCCCTGCACGGCATTAGGATCACCATTTCACTTGGAATCAAATGCCTGGAGGTGTTCAGAGACTCCGCCCTCATCATCAACAGGTCAACAAAAACTGGTCCTGCACCAGCGATAAGATGGATGCCTACTGCGCTGAGATTCATAAGCTTGAGAACAAGTTCTACGGCATTGAGTTCCATCACATCGTTCGAGAAGAAAACACTGCCGCCGATCGACTCTCCAAAATAGGCTCATCACAAGCCAAAGTACCACCTGGCATCTTTGTGCACGATCTCAAGGCTCCTTCGATCAGGATAACCGATGAGGCCCCGATCAGCCTGCCACCAATCAGGTGGTTATAGCCATCACCACAGAAAACGCCGGGGACTGGTGCTTGGCCTTTGTCCGTTACCTCACCAAGGCCGAAGTACCAGCAGATAAGGTGGAAACCGAACACCTCATATGGCATAGCAAACACTACATCCTAGTGGACGGAGCCTTGATGCACAAGAACACCAATGCCAATGTCTTACAGAAGTGCGTCCTCCAACAGGAAGGCATCAAGATCTTGGAGGAAATCCACTCCCGCCATATGTGGAAGCTATGCCGCCTCTAGAAATCTAGTCAGTAGAGCATTCTGAGGAGGCTTCTACTGGCCAACCGTGGTTGCCGACGCCGAACACCTAGTGCGGCATTGTGAAGGCTGCCAGTTCTTCTCCAAACCGCCTGACATGCCAGCCCACACCCTCCAAATGATCCCCTGGCATGGCCTTTTGTAGTCTAGGGACTGGATCAGATCGGCCCATTCAGGGCCGCACTAGGCAACTTCCGGTATGTCCTAGTCGCCATCGACAAGTTCTCCAAATGGATCGAGTATAAACCACTCGTCAGCTCCACCAGCAAGAAGGCCGCCAAGTTCTTTGAGGAGATCATGCACCGCTTTGGCATCCTGAGCAGTATCATCACTGACTTGGGATCCAACTTCACCGGTAATGAGTTTTGGGAGTTCTGCGAAGAACGCTCCATCCCCGTAAAATACGTCTCCATCGTACCCCACGGGCAAACGGCCAGGCTGAACGCTTCAGTAGGATGATTCTTGATGCCCTCAAGAAATGCCTATTCTAGAAAGATGACAAATATCCCAGTCGTTGGCTCAAGGAACTCCCACCAGCAGTCTAGGGACTACACACGCAGAACAGCCGGAGCATGGGAGTGTCCCCCTACTACATGGTGTATGGCTCAGAAGCCGTCCTCCCAGAGGACGTCACCTTTCATTCACCAAGGGTCGAACACTACAACGAGGTCATCTCTGATCAGGCATGAGCGGACAACGTCGACCGCGCAGAAGAAGACCGCCTGGCCGCGTGCGTCCGGTCAGCCAAGTACCTGGTAGGCGTCCGCCATTACTACGACTGCAATGTGAAAGAGTGCTCTTTCACGCTCGGTGACCTCGTACAACGAAGAAGGCAAAGCTCCATGGGAATGCACAAGCTATCCTCCCCCTGGGACGTCCCCTTCATCATTAAAGCGGTCACCCGACCAGGGTCATATAGGCTCATGGAAGCCGAAGGGAGGGATATCCCAAACTCCTAGCACGCGGAGCACCTGATACGTTCCTACGCCTAGGACACCGCATGAATAAAAGATATGTACTCCACCCTTGTGAAATTTGGCTATATGCAATACGTTTCACCTATTTGTTTCTTTTTAGAGCATTCATGTCATAATCTATCATGCTATTACGCAATTAACACCAATAAGACCGACAGTAGCACTTTACCTTGAACCGACTAGAGCAACCCTATTTCCAGCCTAATCCTACACATGCAAGCGGTTCCTAGGCGATCCTCGCGCCCTCTATGTGTACACAAGGAGCCCCTCCTCCGCGCTATGAGGCCTGAGGTAGCTCGGGCTAGCTTGGCAAGACAACAAAGTCACACACTGTAGGGCATTATGGCACCCACAACATTACAAGATAAAGCATGGCCAAAGTCATCATAGCTAAACATCTTACAGTGTGCCAGTGTACAAAATTTAATTACATCCCCCTTTCAGGGTGCAGTCAGAGTCGCATCGCCAAACAGGTCGAGGTCCACAATGATCTTGATCACCAAGTCGGAGGCCTCGATGCTCAGCCTCTCCATCTCCTCCACCACGGTTCCACACGTGGAGCCCGCGTCTATCTGAGCGAGCTCCACCCGTGGGTAATGCGACCGCACCAACGCCAACGCGTGCCCAGCCGCCACGCACACTGCTCCATGGATGTAGATGCGCACCTGCTCTAGGGAGGTCTAGCAATCCACCAGGAAATGGGTTGGTGAAGGGAAGCACTCCCCCAGCACGTCCCCGTCCCGTCCCTCCTTTCAGGTCGACCAGGTTCAGGACTGGGGTCATCAGGCTAATGGCATCCTCTATCTGCTCCTGTGCTGCTCCTAGTCGCCCCTTCAGGTCCGCTTGTGCAGCTGCCGCATTCTCCCAGACAACTGTGGGAAAAGCTAAGTAAGGAAGGACCAAGCACACTTGCTGTATTAGCATAACGGGATGCAAAAAATCACTTACGTTGTAGCTCAGATTGCGCAGTCTGCCTCGCCCGGTCAGCCTCCTTTGTTTGCTAGGCGAGGTCACCAACCAACGTCTGTGACTACTGTAGGTCTCCCTCCAGCGCTGCAAGACAGCACTGGTAAATCTCAGCACTTCAAACCAGAAAAACAGAAGTATGGATAACAATGTACCAGTAACATGCGCCTGCAGCGCCTGAACCTGGGTCAGGAGCGCCATGCTTGCCTCGGCTACCTCCACAAGCCGATTGTTTTTGCGCTCGAGATCCTCGGCCTGACACTGCAACCGGTCTTCGTCTTCATGAACAACCTTGAGGTTACGATCTAGCAGCTCGACCGACTCCTTGAGGTGCCGGTTCTTGCTGCGGAGCCGGTCGTTCTTAGCTTTTAGCTTCTCGTATGCCTCGGCCGACCGGTCCAGTAGCTTGGTGCGAGCCTTCGCGGCACGTGCCAGCTCCTGACATAATGCTACAATTAAAATCGCCCATTATCACTGAGCAACTTGAACGAGCAGAGTTACTCATCATAGCCCGACGCAGCGCGGCCTCCAGGTCAGCCGTCAGGCTTCGGTACTCCTCAACGGTGACCTCATCGTTGACCACCTCCACCCGCCCACCGCGTGCGTCGATGGTAAACATGTGGCAGAGCCGAGCGGGCCCGCTCCCCTCACTAGGAGGGTCGGGCCTCCCCTGGCTCCTCCTCTGCGGCTGCCCCCCGCTGACCCTCTGCGCCAGCACTGAAGGAAGCGCCGCACGGCTCCGACGGCGGTGGCCCCGGCGATAACAATGAGGGCCCAACCGTACCTTCCGCCGCCCGGACGGAGTTGGGGACTGCACCGCTCGGAGAAGGTGGAGCCTGCCACACGTCCTCCATCGCCTCACCCACAAGGCTGCGTGGGGGGACCGGTCAGGGGCGACTCTGATTCCAGCCCTCCTCCTCCCGGGCTGGGAGTGGGTCTGCCCCCGAGAGGGCCCCGTGTCAGGCCCGCCTCGGAACGCGCCCCCAACGGCTGCGGACCAGTGGGCTCGGTGACTCCCCTACTGCCGGGGAGGGTGAGCCATTTCACAAGGTAGAAGGACGCAAGGAAGAAGGACGCCCCAACCCAGGGAGGCAAACGAGCCACTTCACCATTGTCCTTTTTCTTTCTTTCTCTACACGACAAGCCCATACATCCTTTATGAGACATGTAAGGCCGTTCCCTCCCTTCATCTATAAAGGGAGGGCGAGCCATTTTATAAGGCAGGCTCTAAGCAAACCAAAACTACCGAAACCCATCACACACACCACACACGCCACGATATTGGCACTAAGCTCAATCAGAGACTTGGGAGCCCCTCCCTCTCTCGAATCATTTGTAACCCCTAGTATGAACTGCCACTAAGCAACACAACTCCTTCAAACTGGACGTAGGGCCTCTTGCCCAAACCAGTATACCTCTCTGTGTCCTCTTAGCGAACCATCCGGGCATAAACGCGCATCTATAAATTTACTAGTTGGTGCTTTAATGAAATACCGACAACTAGATACTTGAAAAGAATTCCAATAGAGCAACTATTCATCATCTCCAAGACAAAATTTTATAGTTCATAGTTAACTCTAGACACACTCTAAGACTGACTAAGACTTCTTTTTATTGGTGTTTATATTTTATCTATTTAACTATAGACTCATAAAGACTCAACAGACATGGACCTTCATGTACCCACATATTTTTGGTGTTTTATAACTATAAGACAGACTCGATAAATCACATAGGTATAATTACCTGATAACTAGGGGATGCTCCTTCCCCAAGCTAGATGTTTGCCATATTTTGCTTGAATGATCTTTGAAAGAAAGCTTACCAATGGTAGCTCACTCTTTAGTCATAGTGTAATCCTACAAATTTGTACTCCACAAGAAAAACCAAAACTCAAGGCTCAAATTTGATAAGGGTTAGCGGTCAGCCAAAATGAGTAATTGATTATTTCTTTATGAGCATATAGAACTTTTTGATTTTAACAGGATTCTCATTTCTTCTCTTTTTGGGATTTTCTATTTTTATCATGCAAAGGAATAAATACGAATCTATTTTGTGCCACCATAATCAACATCCTTATAGGTTTACCATAATCTGCTTATATGGAGGCTTTATAGCTTTATGATAAATATGCGATACTGATATATTTTTGTTTTATTTTTAGCTATATATATTTTTAATGTAAATGCTAAGAAAGGAATTACTATAAAGATAACTACCATAGTGCCTTATGGCAAAGGGTGCAAAATTTAAAATATACCGATAAGAGCAGAAAAGAGTACTTACTTGTCAGATTCATTGTCTGACGAGACCTCTGTCAATTCACCATCTTGCCATGCTATCTCTTTATTCTATTCCAACCATCTCTAGTTTTGTTCTTGTATTTCTCTTGCTTCTTGCTTAGCGATTTTCTCCATTCTTTCAGCTTCTTTGTCCCACTCGCTCCAGCGAGGTTCTTTTGCTTCTTGTTCACCAGGATGGTCCTCTCTTTCTTTCTTAGGAGCAGATTTCCTTTACGACGGGATCGGCGTCTCCTGTTTCGCATCTTCTAGGACGAGTTACTATTAGTGTAACTATTGAAGTCACAGCGTACCTTTCCAGTGGATAGATGGAAGTGGATGTGTCCAGATATAACATAGAGAATTGCATTGGCGATATTAAGGAATGGTATTCCCAGGATGATAGATGTATCATCATCTTCCTGCATGTCAAGAACCAAGAAATTTGTGAGTATATAATAGTCTTTAATCTTTACCGTGATGTTCTTTACTATGCCTTCTAGGAATCTTGTTGATAGGTCCGCATCTACAGCTACATATAGGTTGGGTATAATGGTTCATCATCAAATAGTTAATTGTATGCTACCTTTAACATGACATTGACCTCTAATCCAGTGTCACAAAAGGTCTTAGGAAAATTCATTTGCTTGATGGTGCACTCAATGGTTGGAACTCCTGGATCTTCTCTCTTGATAATGTATGGTGGAGCTAACAGGTGGTCATGTTCGGTGTTGACAGAGTTGATTAGTTGAACCGTCTCTTCTAGAACCTGGCTGAGCTCGTTCTTCCTTCCTCTTCCGTTGTTGTTTTTCTTCTTCTTAGGTTCGATTGATTGTTGAGTTTGTTCATATGGCTTATGTAGGAAAACGGGGGTTGTGAGGATGCGGTTCTTTAATAAGAACTTCTCCATCTTGTTCTTGATGGAAAACATAATCTTGGCCTGCTCCGCATAGATGATGGCTTTAGTTGTGCATAAGAATGGTCGGCCCAGTATGATGGGTGCTCTTTCATCTTGTCTAGTCTCCATCACTATAATGTCAACTGAGACATAAGATTATCCTACTCGAACAATAGCTTCTTCCAAAACTCCTTTAGGGTAGCAGATAGACTAATCTGCAAGCTGCAAACGTATAGTTGTGTACAACAAGGGATCTCCTAAAATCTTTTCATAAATTACCTTGGGCATGATGTTGACACTTGCGCTGAAATCACAGATAGCCTCTAGAAAGGTGTGGCACCCTATTGAGATAGGAATGATAGGCCTTCCAAGGTCACCTTTCTTCTCAGGGAGTGAGTGGTCAATCCACTGCACATCTGCTAGTTGAGTGTAGTAATGACCTGCATTGTGAATATCGACAAGATTTGTAGTTTCTAAATCTTTTGGTTGGCCTAGAACCTTGCCTTTTTCCATTTGAGGAATAGCAGGTGCCAGCTGAACTAATTGTGATTCTAACATTTTATTGAAGTTGTGTTGGTTTTTATTAGCAGAAGCAAAGGTATCCATTCTAGTATTTATGTTCTCTAAAGCTTTATCATTTATGGCTACCTTTAAATATTTGGTCCAGTAATTTAGATTGACCAGCAACTAGATCTATTAAAGATGGTAAATTGTAATTTCTGTAGTTATTGTTACCTTGGAAATTACCTTGTCATGGTTGCTGATTCCATCCTGGATTTGATTGATTCCATCCTTGACCTTGCTAAGGATGATAGTTGGTGTTGTTATTAATGTAGTTCATGACCTCTTGGAGTTCAGGACAGTTGACTGCTGAATGCCCTATGTTTCCACATTCTTCACAAGTCATGCAAGAATCATTAATGTGCATGGCTTCTCTTTTCTCAATGTCTCTGCTTTCAAGTTTCTTCATTATGAGGTCTAGCTTTTCAGTGAATGTATCAACTTCCTTGAGATGATGGATGCCTCCTCCTTCTTACGAGGTTGAGTATGTTCTTCATTCCAACTTTAATTTGAGGCCATCTTCTCAATGAGTGTTGTTGCATCAGCGAGTTTAAGTGATAAGAAAACTCCTCCAGCTGCGGCATCCATAGACTCACGAGTACTAGAGACTAGTTCATGATAGAAAGTCTAGATTAGTAGCCAATCCTCCATTCTATGATGAGGACATTCTATAATGTAATCTTGAAAACATTCCTATGCCTTGGCGAATGATTCATCATGTTGCTGTTTAAAACTTGAAATCTTCCTACACAGTGCATTGGTCTTGTCTGTTGGAAAGAATCTAGCTAGAAAAGCAGTAAAGCAGTGGTCCCAAGTAGTGTTGGTAGCTTTATTAGCATAGAACCACTGTTTTACTTTTCCCAAAAGTGAAAATGGGAATAGATGAAGTAGGATGCATCTTTTCGTATATCTTTGATTGTGAAGATGCTGCATATCTCTAGGAAGTAATGTAAGTTGCACTTGCATCTTCATGTGCCTTTCCATAAAACTGATTGGCTTGCACCATAGTGATGAGCGTAGGCTTGAGCTCAAATCTGTTATCTCCGATGTTGACATTGGGTCCAGTATGGATGTTGGTAGTTATTGGTGCAGAAAACTCATATAGTGTCTTCTCAGCCATAGCTTCAAACAATGGTGTTAAGTTAGCTTCTAATTCTTCTCCAATGGATGATGGAGCTTGCTCTTGTGAAGAACAAGTTTCAGTGGAGGATGTTCTTGATGGTGATTCAAAAATGTCCCTCATTCTTATAAACTTCCTTCTTCTTAACAGTTTCTCTGGATCTTCAGTGTAATTGTCCGGGAGATCAAAACCATTCATTCATTGCCCTACATAAGATACACAAGTAGATGAAATAAGGGTTAGCCTGTTTGAGTTAGAGGTAGATTGGGTGATCGATCTTATTGTGGTGCATATGGTTATCAATACTTTTCTAAGTTTATTAGCCTTCCCCGGTAATGGCACCAAAATGCTTGATGGCATCTCATAGCGTCATTGAGATAACAACGCTTAACTTCTCTTTAGCAACTAGCCACCTATCTCTTACCTTTACTCCTAAGCATGGAACAAGGTTGTCATCCCTAATTATATAGCTAGAAGTAATTATTGGTACTAATCTAATCTATCGTTTTATGTGACTAGGCAGAAATAAATAAAGGATATATGAACTAAAAATGATTCTGCAAGTGGATAGATAATTATACCATTGTAGCATTTTACCTAGAGTATTACCAACTTGTCATTTATATTTTACCACTAGGAAGGCATTGCTAAACAACTAATCTATAGTATTGATAACACTTGTATGCAGTGAATAAGAGATGTAGCCAATATCAAACTCTCCTCAAAATAGGAATGTGTCACAAGATAAAGATAAACAGATAAATAATAAATATGATTAGTCATGATATAATACTACTAATTCACTCAGAGCAATCTAGCATGTTAACATTGTCTAACCCAAATATAGAGAAATAACTCCTAAGTATTCTAGATACAGTCAAAGCTACGTTAACTAGTGCAAGTATGTCTAACAACAATCATCATTAAGTAATACTACCATAATTCCCAAACACATTAGAGTAATGTACAGAAAAAGATAAGTACAGAAACCTCATGTGTATAAATATACTCTTAACCTGATAGTTCCACTCTACCAATCCACCGTACGGGAGAAGCCTATAAAGGACTCAATGGATCTGTCTCATCCACGATCTACCTCACTACCCAGCACAACTAGGGATATTCACAGATAAGCAAAGCATCTAGACACTATGCCTACATACTGCCTACCACTCACCAAACAACTAAATAGATGAGCGCTATACAAACTAGTGCATAAATATAATAGCAAACTAACTATACTAGATATAATAAAGTAGACAATGAACAATGTAATCAAGAACATAATGATGAAGAACAATTTTGCTAGTAATAACCGTACAAACGCAGATATTACAATAAGAAATAAAAAAACTTAAGAACTATACCGAACTCTTCTCTTCTTGACAACTTTAGGAATCCAAGCTCGCTGAAGAACTTGACTTCCTCCAATCTAGATCTAACTAGGCTAAACTATGAACTAGAGAGGCTCTGAATGATCTAGGGCTTCTAAACTCGAGATGACTTGTTCATCTGATGACTTGAATGAGGTATTGAATGAATTAGGGTTTTCTAGAAGGTCTGGCCCTGTATTTATAGCTTGGTGGGATGCACGACGGCCATTTGATCAAACTGACTTCAACGTAGGGCTAAGATTGATCCTCAAAGGTGATAGAGGGCACTCGTGGAGGCTGGCAGGTGAGACCCACTGGGGGTGCCGGCTGGCCTAGGGAGTGGGGCCAGCCGGCCCCACCTGGTGGTGGCCCCGCCTCTGCTTCGCTGTCTTCTAGATCCTTTGTCGGTGTTTTATCACCGACCGCCCATTACGGCGTTACCCGAGATGGTGTTTTGTTTGGAGGGGTGTTGGCAAATGTAGGAACTCGATGGTAAATGCAGGTAGACATAATTTATACTGGTTCAGTACGCCGGAAAGTCACAGTGTCCTACGTCTAGTTTAGGTGGATAGTATATCGCGCCTCTTGAGGCCTTGAGGCCTCTTGTGGTTGTGGTGAGGTTTGTTGCAGTCTGCCGATCTAGGGAGCCCTGCCCTCCTTTATATAGTCCAGGGGGCAGGAGTCCTAGTCGGTTATAAAGTAGAGATCCTAGTAGAATTATATGTAACTAGTCCTAATAGAATTACATCAAAGGAATTCTAGTTGGACTAGGTCTACTTCTATCTTCTTTGTAGGGAACCCAATGGGTCCCCCATCGACAAGCCCCCGAACATTTCATGGTTGAGCTTCAGAAGCCGGGTTGTTGCAATCCAACTCCAGGTTCTTTTGAAGTGAAACCTTGAGATGGTCTTCTCTTGGTTGATTCATCTTGACTGTTGCGCACCTTTTTCTCTGAGTTCTTTGATTCTGAGGTGGTTGCAATTTTCTTGAAAATTGCACTCATTGAGTGTAGCCCTCGAGCCTCTTGCTATTTGGCACAAAAAGTTGGAGGGTCTCTTGTAGAAAAATTTAAAGATCTTCTTCGAGGGTATGGACTCTACAGCACCCGAGCCTTCTCCGGGTTCTTTTCGTTGGGAAAGAACTCGGATGAAGGGTCTTGATATGTTGTCGTAGGATTGTTGTAGTCTTGAATGCTTGTACTATTAGGAATCTTGATCCTTGCATCCTTGAATTCGAGCCTCGGGCGTAGATGGGTGAAGGTCGAGCCCTTCTTCCAAGTTGTTTGTACTTCGTCCAAATTATTTCTGAGCTAGCTCGTTCTTCACTTGAGTTGTCTTCTAGTCAATATGTGTTGTTTCTAGACTTGTTTTAACTTCTTTCCCAACTTTTTTGAGGTTGTTTCTTCTTCAGTCTGGGTTCTTTTCTTGACTTATCTTCATCTTGTTTGGGTTGTTTTCTGATCATTGAGGGTTGTTTCTAAACTTGTCTTGATCCTTGACGCATCTTATCGGGGTTCTTTTCTGACCAATCAGGGTTGTTTCTAAACTTGTCCTGATTCTTGACGGACCTGCTCAGGGTTCTTTTTCTAAATATTTAGGGTTATTTCTGAACTTGTCTTGATCCTTGACGCACCTTATCTAGGTTGTTGTTGGACGTTTCCTGATTGTCCTAGTCCCTGCAAATTCTCACAAAAAAATAAGAACAAATTGGAGATATATAATGAACTTTATTCTTTTTGAGGATACTTAGGCTTCTTTTAGCCTGGACGTGGTTCTCTTGCTCTGATCCGTGTTTTAAAAAACTTGGGAATTTCTTTTTCTTCTTGGTACTTCTCTTGAACCAGCGTTGTTGTACATCTCAGCGGGTTTTAGCCCCTTGAGTCTTGTAGATGTCGTTGCCCATCGTGCCGTTGTTGTCAATGTCTTCCAAAAGATGCTATTTAAAATAGCGAGGGTTTTTAGCATGCCTTAGCAGGGTTCCACTGACAACCCGTCATAAAAGATGCTGTGTATCACAGCTGGGTTTTCTCACATGCCTTAGCTCGGTTGTACCCATAAACATCTAAGTAGAACACTGTATTGTAAACAGTGAGCCTAGGTTTTCTCGCATTTCTTAGCTTCGGATGTACCCATAAAGCTCTCAAATAGAACACTGTCTTTAGTGTAGTGAGCCTGGGTTTTCTCGCATGCCTCAGTTTTGGATGTACCCATAAACCTCTCAAATAGAACACTGTCTTTAGTGCAGTGAGCCTGGGTTTTCTCGCATACCTTAGCTTGGGATGTACCCATAAACCTCTCAAATAGAACACTGTCTTTAGTGCAGTGAGCCTGGGTTTTCTCGTATATCTTAGCTCGGTTGTACCCATAAACCTCTAAAATAGGCCATACAAAGTGGCAAAAAGTGTTGTTTATTACAGCTGGGTTTTCTCGCATGCCTTAGCTCGGTTGTACCCATAAACCTCTAAAAATAGAACACTGTCTTTAGTGTAATGAGCCTAGGTTTTCTCGCATGCCTTTGCTTCGGATGTACCCATAAACCTTTCAAATAGAACACTAACTTTAGTGCAGTGAGTCTGGGTTTTCTCGCATGTCTTACCTCGGTTGTACCCATAAACCTCTGAATTGCCATTTTAGTCTGGCGTGTCAATGAAAAGAGTTGCTCGTTTGTTGTAGAGAATCTGAAACCCTTCTAGATTGATGTGGGTGTAGTCTTGCTGTATATCTTGCATGTTGATGTGTGTCTCTTTTCCATGTGTACAATCTCCAATCTTTAATTAGCTTGCATATTTGGCTTGTTTCTTCAAATAATTCAGGTAGTTCCATCTTCTAGTAATTGATCTGTACTGTTCTTTTCTTGTCCATGTATATATTGATTCTTGTTTCTTCTTTTCTTTCTTTTATGGTGGTTCAGAGAGCTAGGACTCTGATCCGATTGTTGGTTGTCTCCCATCTTCATGAGTATGTTTTTTGATGACTTGATTGTCTTAAGCGAGGTTCTTGTGAGTTCAAGGCTTCGGGTGGACAATCTCCTCACCGGAGACGCCATATCACCCCCACCTTGGAGCTTCCCAAGATATTTGAGTATGGCGAGTTTCTGGCCAGTAAGTCAAACTTGAGTAGTCAGAGTAGTCGGCAGTCGGGTGTAGCAGTTGTAGCAGTCGGCACCGGACGATATGAACATCGTGATTCCTGAAATCTTGATTGGGAAATTCCAATATTGAGACAGCCGTAATCTGTTTTGTCTTCCGTTTAGAGTTGGTCCGAATAGAGTTGGACTTGGTAAGACAAAGTCCAAATTGAACTTGAACGCTCGTGATCCTTGTGGATGACGTTGTTTTGCATCTTCAATAATTTGCTCCCTCGTTGATTGTTGTGAGGAGCCGAATTGCCACAATATGTGAGGCTGATGCAAGCTTGATCGAATCACCTGCGTTCATCTCGAGATTTTGACGTAATTGGATGTGCCATCGTGAGTGGCATCAAGATGCCGAATCCATCCTTATGTTGGAGAAGGATACCATTGGTGCAGGTTTAGCCACATGGAAGTACGCGATTAATATCCGGAGATATATGAAAATTAAGAAATATTAGAAAAATATTAAAATATAACTTAGCTTGATTTGTGGCCGAGCTGTTGAGTCGGTGCGTCGAAGATATAGTCGGCAGCCGGGTGCAGGAGTCGTCGCGTTGAGTAAAGTAATCGGCAGTTCGTTGCTGGTTGATCTCCGAGAGTAGTTGGTAGCTAGGTGCAGTAGTCGGAAGCTGGGAGTAGTCGGGCGACGGAATTGGTGACCGTAGCATCCGAGTAGTATATGTATGCTGATTGGTTGAAATCGGATCCTGTCTTCTCGGTAATGCATATATACATGTGCACGTTCATACACTATTAGCTTGTTTGATCCCACTGTGCATATGCACGTAGGCTTGTTTGTGCCGTCGTTCTGGGAATTGAAGACAAACTTGATCGAAGTGGAGTCGGACTGAACTGGGAGTTAGAGTCAACCCGGACTGGGAGTCGATGGCAGGCTTCTCTGGAGTCAGAGTCGAATTCTGCTCTTAGTCGGCATCCGAGTAATCGGACGTGGCACTTCGCCCTGCTCTGTCGGAGTCGGAGCAGCAGAGAAAACCTTGGTTGATGCAAATTGAGGCATGTATATCTTATCGACTTGGAGTAGGACTCATGGTCATGTAATTGTAGCTCAGGTGCCACGCTTGATGCAAAGGCCTGGTGTCATCTTGAAGTCGGACGGCTGCTGTTCTTGGAGTGGATATACGTCATCTTGAATTTGACTTTCCAATCATGGTTTGTGCGGGTGAATTCGCTTCAGACATGGATCTGCATATATGCTTAGTCGCCGATTCGTCGACAGAAAATAGCAGGCATGGCAAGTTGTCGACGAGTGCTGAGGCAAATCTTGATCTTTGAGGTCCATCGAGTTCTCGAACGCAAAGCGCCGAGAACCCCCACCTAGCACGCCAGCTGTCGGTGTTTTATCACCGACCGCCCGTTACGGGGTTACCCGGGACGGTGTTTTGTTCGGAGGGGTGTCGGCGAATACATGAACTCGATGGTAAACGCAGGTAGACACGATTTATACTAGTTCGGTACGCCGGAAAGTCACGGCGTCCTACATCCAGTTTAGGTGGATAGTATATCGCGTCCTGCGCTCTTTAAGCCTTGAGGCCTCTTGTGGTTGTGGTGAGGTTAGTTGCGGTCTACCGATCTAGGGAGCCCTGCCCTTCTTTATATAGTCCAGGGGGCAAGAGTCCTAGTCGGTTATAAAGTAGAGATCCTAGTAAAATTATATGTAACTAGTCCTAATAGAATTACATTAAAGAAATTCTAGTTGGACTAGGTCTACTTCTATCTTCTTTATAGAAAACCCCATGGGTCCCCCATCGACATCCTTCTAGAGTTCGGTGGAGTATTCCTGAGTTGCGGATAATTTTATATTAGTCCCTAAAAATTGATAAATTACCAAAACTCATAGAAATTGTTAGATAAAATCCTACCTTTCTAGATATTGATGTATTTCTCATGCCTTTTGATATATAAAATGTTGACGCTATCGACCGTCAACAACCAATGATCTGTATGGGAAAATTTCAAATTTTTAGCAACAATATGATGAATTGTTTGCCGAGGCATGGAAATGTTTTCAAGATTATATTACGGAATGGCCTCATCATAGAATGGAGGATTGGCTGCTTATGCAGACCTTCTACTATGAGTTTCTCTAGTACTCATGAGTCTATGGATGCTGCAGCTAGAGGAGCTTTCTTATCACTTAAGCTCGCCGATGTAACGGAACTTGTGGAGAAGATGGCCTCAAATCAGAGCTAGAATAAATAACATATGCAACCTCATAAGAGAGGCATGCATCATATAAAGGAAGTTGACATAGTCACTGCTAAGTTAGACCTCATAATAAAGAAGCTTAAAAATAAGAACATTGAGAAAAGAGAAGTCATGAACATCAATGTTCATGCATGACTTGTGAAGAATGTAAGGATATAGGGTATTTAGGAAGCAACTGCCCTGCACTTAAAGAGGATGTGAACTACATCAACAACAACACCAATTATCGTCCTGAACAAAGTCAAGTGTGAAATCACCCAATCAGGGACCAGCTGTTGGCACAAAAAATATGGATCTTCTGTGCCAATGTTGGCGACCCTTATTGCATATGTTTTGCCCACTAAAAGTATACTTAAATAATAATATTCTATCTTACATTTTTATAAAATATGATTTTATCTAACAAGTTCTATGAGTTTTGGTTCTTTTAGTTATTTTGTAGGATACACTGAAAATGTGCATTAAAAGATGATATACAATGTATACGCAGCTCCATCGAAATCAGACATAAAAAAGAAATTTAAATTTTTGGATGTTGCAAAACAGTCTCAAATAATATTTACACTACGCCATCATGAAGAGCTCGTCGAGATAATTAAAATGATATTTTATTCATATATTTTAGAAAAGAATGAAAAAGATATTAAATCTCTAAATTAAAAAGGAAGCGCTGATGTCATGCTGACATCAGCACTCCCTAAAATGACGGCAATAGCAGCAGCAGCGCTGCACCCATGCAAGTGCAGGCCGGCAGCAGTCCAAGGCCACACACGTTCACTGAAAAGCGGTAGGGGTAGGCGGGTAGCTGGGCCCCGCTGGACCCAATGCGGGCAGCAGGCCATCATCCGGCAGAGCGCAGCCTAGCAGCAGCACCATGCAGCGTGTGTGAGCTTCGACACGGCCGCTAGGGAACCCTCCTGCTCCCCAGTGCAGGAACCGGCGACGGGTTTGGCCTATGGGCCTAAGCCACGCGGCCAGCACCGGCATGCATCCAGCCCAGGAGTGGGAAGGCGGTGCAGGTTTCTTGGCGCGTGATTCTAGCCGGCTACCGACGTAGAGAGGTCGGTTACATGCAGCAGGAGGCGGTAAATCAATAAAGGGATCCTAGAATATTCTAGACATCTACCCTCTCCTCTCCCGTATAAATAGAGATCTCACCTCTCATTTGACACACACCACTAAGAAGCTCTTCCATTCCAATTATTAAGATGTAGTAGTAGTACTAGCTAGTTGGGAGTTAGAGAGAGGTGCTCAAGTTCCAGGAGAGTCCCTAGAGTTTCGGTACAATCTTGTATTGTTCTATTTTCGGATGTTCGGTATGATCTTGTATCGTTTCTTTGTTAGACTTATGTTTCAATATATTTATCTTCTCTATATTACTGCAATGTCCTTCATGGTTATCGTGTTCATGCCTTAATAGTTTAGCTATGTATGGTTAGTATAGTGGTTTACATCTTGACATGGGATCTCCGTTCGATTGAATGCTCTAGTTATCATATGTGTCTAGAATAGTAATCGATAGTGTGGATGTGGTGTCTAGACTATAGGTTAGCTAAGTTTGCGCCTAACTCTATAGATAGTTGTGGTAGCTCCAGAGGTGACAGCTCTTACCAGGCCTTTGTATTCCACCACGTTCGGGTTGGTGTTTTCGTTGAGCTTTTGGCAGCCTTCCCCCGACTACCACTTCCCAGTCTTCTCGAGAGTCAGAAAGGTACTGCTGCTCCGAAGTGTCATGGTGTGGTCGCCATATTTAACCTTTGCTGAGTTATCTTCTATAGTATGAGCTAGAATAGAACCACAGTAATAGAGAAGTCATAGGAACCTAGAACTCTTCCGTTGTCCTCCCAGCTTAGTTGGTTTACTCTGCTATCTTATCATGGAGTTCTCCTGTGTGTCACTTATACAAAACTCCTATCTTCTACCCTTTACCCCACATTAGTCTAGCCGGTACGCTAGTTAGTAGATACATAATGGTTAATTATCAGTTTCTTTAACCATTGCTTCCCTGAAGATAAATACGATACCCTGGAATACTCCTGGGTGAAAGCTATAATGGTATCCGTGCGCTTGCGGATTTCTCTGTTTGCGTAACTTATACCAACAGGCTTTCTAGCGTCGTTGCCGGGATACAAACTTAGCGATGATGCTATGAAATGCCATCAGCCAACAACACCTAGTGGCTCTCGGGGAGCATACGGGAGCCAGAGTCTTTGATCCTCTGAGCCTCAACGGGCAAGCCAAGTTTAGTGACTTGATCTTAGGCATGCCAGTCAATTTGACCTATAATTGACAAGGGAAAGCAAACGTCAAATTATGGAACCTGCCGGTTTTGTTGCTAGATAGTTCCATGATATATGGCCTTCGAATGGTAGATGAATCAAAGGAAATTGACTAGACAGTCAACTCCAAACAGTGTAAAGCACATGGTTATGACGGTAAGATTAGAGCGGCTATTCATGGCATGTAACAGATAAAGTAAGCAATTAGCCGATCACATTAGTTGATACATGCCCACAGTGCATCTCAAGCTTATTTAATAAATTTAATTGCATCTAAGACTTTGCACACACATGTACTATGAATAAGAGCATAACTGGATCGGCTATTTATACGATACAGGATCCAAATAAAAGGGGTAGTTCATATACATAGATTCAATTCATTCATCAATCAAACAATAATCTACCAAGACTGGTCTAACGGCCGGCGGTCTTTTTAAACTACTTTGGCAAAGCATGCCGATCTATATTCACCTAGTCTACCGACCAACGGGCTTCAATAGGTCCAACAAACAATGCTAGTTCGCTTGATGTCTGAACAAATCTATGCACATGCGCTACTCGTGAAAGTATAACTGGATCGGCTATTTACCTGATACAGGGTCCATGAAGCAGGAACAGGCTACTAGTCCTAACCGTAGCTAAATCCTTGACCAAAGCAAATGTAGTCTAAAGGGCTGGTGGCTTATTGATCTCAAACCTATCCACAAGCAAATCTAGAATTAAAAGGAAGCTGGTTTGAAAGGCCGGCGGCTTCGAGATAACCCAAAACTACTCTTGTTAAGCAAGCATCTTTAAACACGAATAAACCGTCAAATCAAAATAGAGTTGGTCTAGAAGGCCGGTGGCTCTAAATCGACCCTCGAATCTACTCGCATCTAGATAAGCCTCGAACCCACAACATGTAACAATCAAGATCGACAATTTAGTCGATACAAGCCCGAACGACTGTTTTGGTAGAGATAAGCGTGAACGCGGATAAACACCTAGACAGTGGATCTTTGATAGAATTTAAGTTTAATCTAACCTATCAATCTTGATTGGGCAATGATATTGTTACAATAGATAAATCAATTTAAAACAAATAATATTGGTAACTTAATGAATCTATTAGATCACCAATCTAATACAGTCGATAACTAGCTATATCAAATTTGCAGTGGGGTCGATAGATGCAGCCATACAAATGAGATATAAACCGATAACTAGCTCAAATCAAGCTCATACGAGGTCAAAAGATGCAGCCGTATAAATGAGACGTGAACCGTGGCAATACTAACAAGCAAACCAAAGGTCGAACTCAACCGATGCAGCTAGATTTGTCGAAGGTCTCACCGAGATCTACTCTACTCCTACTCCTAAGGGTTTGCCTGAGGCTGAAAGGTATTGTTGTATTGAGTCCTATTCAAATACGAATACAAAATAAACGATAACTTGGACTCCAATTTCTTCCTTCTTGATGAAGTCTGACACGTTTTCTCTTCTTTGGCTGGCCTTGGACACGTTTCACGACTTGCTGACGTCATCCAACTTCATGTTAGTCGATCTTTCTGGGCCATCTTGACTTGCTCTGACACCTTTGGCCCACGAATAGTCTATGCTTGCTAAAATATGGTGTCAACACCAGCAAAGGCCCAACTATCCATGTAATTACAAAGGTAACTATCAAGGTAACTATCAAGATAATAATAACCATAATAACTATTCCCAATTGCCTTTAAGAGAAGTAATCTCCAATTAAAACAAAACTGTGGAGAATTTATCTAGGAGGGTAGCATCCAATGATGGAGCTCTAGAAAACATAAAATTAAAATGGATAGCTTCACCTCTGCTCTTAGGTTGGCGCTCGCGGCTTCCGCCGTGCCGTCGCCTTGCTCTCTCCCTCACCTGCTTTTTCGTGCGCACGTAGTCGCTAGGTCAAGCGCTCACCATCCGGGAGCTTGGTTGGTTCGATTAGGGTTTGGTTTCACCAGACCACCGTCTCGCCAGAGTCACAGCCGTGCCGCCATGCACGCCGCTACGAGCTCTAGACAGCCCAATTTAGGCATCCAACTCATGGGCAAGCCTCGCCTCGCGCTCAGGTAGCTTGCACTCGCCTCGACGTGCCTTGCCATTGCTAGAATAGTCTTCAGTTGTCGGTGTTTCATAAAAGCACCAACTAGTAAATTTATAGATGCGCGTTTATACCCGGATGGTTCGCTAAGAGGACACACGGAGGTATAATGGTTCGGGCGAGAGGCCCTATGTCCAGTTTGAATGGGTTGTGTTACTTAGCGGCAGTTTGTAGTAAGGGTTACAAATGGTTTAAGAGAGGGAGGGGCTCCTAAGTCTCTATGACTGAGCGTGGTGCCAATATCGTGGCGTATGTGTGATGTGGGCGGTGTGTGTGTGATTTTTTCCGATGATCTTGAAGAATGGCTCACCCTCCCTTTTATAGATGAAGGGAGGGGAGGTCCTTACACGTGCTCTGTAGGAGAGGAGTGGACGTGCCGTGCAAAGGAAGAAAAAGAAGAAAAGAAAAAAGAACGGTGGTGGAGTGGCTCGTTTGTCCTCCTGGGGTCGAAGTGTCCTGCTTTCCCGTGTCGCTTACGCCGTCGAGAACTGTTCGCCGGTGTTATCGCATCGCTGGAACTCCCGCCCATTCTCTCACAGTGGATGGAGAGGTTGAGTAGTTGATTAGAACCCTTGTCATATCGGGTTAGACTTAATGGCGTCGTACAACGTGGCTGTGGGTCGTGGCGGACGGGTTGTCCGGACTGTCAGGCCATAAGGGCGATTAGACAGTGCACCACACCCTGTGCTTGGCTAACAGTATGGTCAAACATCATTCCATGCCCTGCTCTGGCTTGCAGTGTGGTCAAAAGGTTTCCGCCCATGCCCTGCACAGGGCACAGACGGAGTGGGCATCGGTCGTCTCGTCGCGCAGGCATCTGGCTACAGTGCCGCCTCCTAGGCTTGTGGCGCAAGCCTGGATTGCTTCTAGGCGAAGGTGCGCGTGGGGGGTCGTGCGAATCGCGACGTCCTGAGGCACGGCTGCATGAGCCCTCCTGTTCGGCCAGGGGGTCATGCGACCTGTGCGCCTGGGGGTCGTGGTTCGACCCTCCCGCCTGGGGCTGCGCGGCGCGACCTGTTCGTGGGCCTCCCGCCTTGGCCTGGCCTTTGCCTTACGTTGTGTAGCGGGCGGCGGCCGCGAGGCCCGGCTGCTTCGGTGGGCTGACGAGCACTAAGGATGGCTGCGCTTCGCGTTAAGCCGGGGGCTTAACTGGCCGGCTGTTTGGCCCCCGACAGTAGCCCCCAAGTCTTTGCAGGCGTGGGCCCATGCCTGCAGGGACTTATAATCGAAGCGTCACTCTGACTTCTTTGGTGGGTACGTGCGAGCGCACCCGCCGGGTGTAGCCCCCGAGTCTCTAGGGACATGGGCCACGTCCACGGAGACTGAAGTGTACGCTCCGGGGTAGTGGCGTTCGTGCGTCGATTTTGGGCTCGTTCGTGGGATGGTCCTGCCGTAATGACGGCGCTGCTGAACCATCGTGCAGTCAATGGGACGCGACAGCTTGCCAGGCCTTGGAGCCCGCTCTTGGACTTATCTGGGGGAGGCGTAAGTGCGGTGCTGTGGTTTTGAGCCCAGCGCAGTGGTTAATGCGGTAGGTGGGCCAAAGGATTTCATCGAGGTTGCATGCCCAGCTACCTCTCACGCCACGGACGTAGGGGCCCGTGGGGCCCGTTGGTCCCAAACTTTCCTACAAATAGGAAAAACGGCGGCTTGTGTGTCCCGCACAGTTTTTCCTGCCCCCTTATCTGCCCCTGTCATCCTGGTTGTGCCGCCGCTGTTGCGAATCTAGATCTGTAGCCATGGCTAACTGGTCTTCATCGGTGATTTCGTCAGCCAAGCTCGAGGGGCTCACCCAGCGCGGCCTTCTCCGTGAGGAGCACTGGGTTCGTTCCTAGCGTTCCATGAGCGGGGGTTCCCAATTTTGGCTCACCCCTTCTTCACCGTGCTCCTAGAGTTCTACCAGATCCCTTTGCACTGTCTGAATCCTAATGGGATTCAGCACATCGTGTCGTTTATCGCGTTGTGCAATGGGTAGCTGGGAATTGACCCTCATTTCGAGCTCTGGAGGTATTTCTTCTCCGTTGACCTGCTGGAGCGATGAGTGCCAGGTGGGTCAGAAACGTGGCAAATTGGATGTGCTAGCATCCATCTTCGTGGGAACAGGACGAGGGATTACATCCCCATGAAGATGGTTTCTTCCAACAGTGGCTGGCACGTCAAGTGGTTTTACCTGCGGAAGTCTGACCCTCCTCTCCCGACATTCACGATGGAGTTGCCCGCTACCCAACCGAAGCAGTGAGGTGAATGGGGCGTTCCGGTGGTGGAGGAGAAGAGGCTCCAGGGCCATTTAGCCTCCATCGCAATCCTACGCGAGAGGGGCCTTAACGGTCCTGGGCTGATCGGAGCCTACCACAAGAGGAGGGTGGCGTCTCTTATGAAGCGAACGCTTCGTCTGTTTGACGTGAGCCCTGGCGCTTCGATTGAGGGGACCACATTGCCTGTGGACACACCGTCCGACGCCGATGAAGTCGCTCGGTGGATCAACAAGGAACTAGAGCCGGCAATGGGCCCGGTGAACGATCGGGTCAGGTGGACCTTCCCGGTGGAGGGGTGTCCTCCAATGAGGCCGAAGAGAGGGTTCATGGAATTCGTAAGTCTCACCTCCTCCCCCGTTCCTCTTCTAGCACGCTCGTTTCATATTCTGGTGTGCTGACCTTGTCTTCTTCCGGCAGCCCTCCTACATCGTGCTAAGGGACCGCGGGGTGCCCTTGCCAAAGGACCACCTGCAGAGGGTGGCCAACCGGGAGGAAAACGAGCGTCAGCACAAGACGAAGGCGGACAAGAAGGCGAAGAAGGATAAGCACCTGTTGGTATTTCTAACGTCATTACTAATTAGCGAGATTAGAAACACATGGTATGAAATTAACTTGTCATTAACAACTAGCCACTTATCTCTCACCCACATCCCTAAGCATGAACTAGGTTGTCATCCCTAATTGTATATGCTAAGGATAAATATAGGTTTATATATATATATATGTATCAATCAATATGACTAGGTAGAAATATCGATATAAACTAAGAACGGTTCTGCAAGCGGACAGATAATTATACCATTGTAGCATTTTACCTAGGGAGTTCTACCAGGTTGTCGATTTATATTTACACCACTGGAAAGGTCTATGTAGGACTTATAACTACAACTTACACTATTGATGTGAAAGGTAAACCATAACTAGAATCCTACTCATAACAGGGATAAGTCACGTGATAAAAGATATATGATAAATAATGATCAGTCATCATAAATAGATAAACATCAGAGCTCTTCTAGTCATAGTAATAGCTAGCCAATGGATAAACTTAGGAATAAATACTAAGGTAATTCAATAACTACATCAATGAATAACTCTAATTAGTGCAATTACATCTAGCAATCATTGTTAAGTTAATCCTACATCATGATCACATGTAAAGGGGCATCAACTAGGAAGGATGTGAAACAGAGTCATTATCCAACTTCGCGACCGTGCCCTGCTATTCCTACGTACGGGGGATGGACTATAGAGGAACCAACGCAGCTGTCACCTGCGCGGACTACCACACGACCCGGCACATTAGGGTGCACTCACAGATAAATAAGATATCTAGACACCGCGTCTACATATTGTCTACCATCTACCCATCGATCGCTTGGGTAAACGCAATACGAGCAATTACATGAATTCAATAAGATCAAACCAACTATCCTAGACATATAATCAAAGTAGACAATGACTATTGCAATTAAGAATATATAAGAGATTAAGAACAATGTTGCCTAAATCATAATATTGAATAAGAGCAAAGTACTACAACTATACCGAACTCCGCGCTCAAACAGACGCTAGGGGCTCCAGATCCTGCTGAAGAACTAGAACTCTTCTACTTCTAATCTAACTAGGCTAAAGCTATGAACTAGAGAGGCTCTAATGAACTAGAGAAGGCTCTTGATGGCTTGATCACCAAATGACTTGATGCCTCCAGGGAGGGGGGTCTGCCCCTTTATTTATAGCCCGATGGGATGAACGTGCGCCGCAGGATCAAACCGACTTAACCAAGGGCCGAGATGACTCCTCATAGGTGGTGGAAGAAGACTCCAGAAGATGGGGGCAAACCCTAACTTTGGGGCGCCGACCGGCGCCAGGGTGGGGCCGGCCGGCCCCACTTGGTAGCCCCTGCGGGCCCGTTGCTTCGGGTGTCTTCTAGATGCTTCCTAAGCCTGATGACGATGTTTTGCCTTCGCGATTACGTTTCATGATATTTATGCACTCTAATCCCTCTTTTATGCTTTTCTGGAATAATCCCTAAAAAATACTGAATATACAAAACTCATGGATATTGTCAGTTAAAACCCTAGACTAGTGTGTATTCATGTATCCTTTTGTGTCTAAAGTTCTAATAAAAGTTGACGTTATCTACCGTCAACAACTCCCCCAAGCTTACCTTTTGCCAGTTCCTTGGCAAACAAACTAAGCCTAATCACTAATATATTCGGATGAGGAGTTGGTACAATGTTGTTATACTCTTCAAGTACACATACTTTCAAACAAGGATTCTCCTCCAGATTAGACAAATTAATGCATTCTAACCTTCAAACTTACCCATTTTACCTTTAACTATAGGGCTTTACAGCTCTTGCATAAGTCTTGAGTAATCAAAAAATAGAACAATCAGGTCGAGCACTATGTCTCAAATTCTTCACAGTACCAATATTCTGGAGTTTCTTTATGTTTTCGCAATAAAACTCAGAGCTTAATTGTATGACACCCTCAAGTCTCTTTAATATGTTGTATTTATGGATCTTACTGAGGCATGTTGTCATGCCCTCCTATAACTAATGATTATAGTGGAGCTCATAGGAGTGGCATTAAACAAGAATGAGCATACTCGCAGTTCATATATTGTAAAGCCAAACAATAGATCCACAGAGAGTCAAGGCATACAATCAAATCAAGACGTGCATGTGTATGGAATATGGTGGATAGGTGTATATAAGGTATTTAGTGGCTACTTTTGCTCCTTGAGGATAAATCTCTCTTTTGATCTTAGAACTTTTCGCGGAAAAACATGGGCTATCTTTATTCGTTTTCTTTTCTCTCTTCTCTTTTTTCTTTCTTTTTTCTTCTCTTTTTTTTCTTTCAGGGAGGCGGGCATCTAAGTACCTATTGTTTTAATTGCTAGGACACTTGTCCTTCTTTTACTCCCTTTTCTTTTTCAATAACTTTTCTTTTGCATAGCCACATGCATCCTTTGAATACAATATGATAATTGGAGAGATAGCAATAAGTACTCAGAGCAATTAAACAAAGGCTGTCCTATGGGTTTATATATTTTTTTGGGTGTTTGACTCCCAAAGTAGGAGAAAAATAATTTTAAGGTGGATCTAGATGGAAGTGGAAAATGGTTGCGCTTTTACTCTTAGAGTAGGAGTAATGCATATGTGGATGGAGTGTGTAAGTGATCTTGATTTTAAAAAGCATGACAAGGCTCTCATAAGGTATACAACAAAGGTTGACTAAACTCAATGCAAAGCAAGCAAAGATGAATGCGCAAAAAAGTTTTTCTAACTCTATATATATTATATATGGTCTGTGGTAGGAATTCAAACTTTGTCATACAAGAGCTCATCATGTTGGATTTTGGGTTTTCAAAATAAATCTCTAGAACTTAATAATGCTAAGAATAAGATAAATAGCAGCTCAACCTTCATGAATCATATCAATCAATCACCTAGACTTAGCTTAAGCATATGCCTCCACAAGTTTCGTGCTCAAAGTAAATTCTCAAATTAAAACAGCAATATCCAAAACTCGGGAGAATTTAAGGTTGACAACTAGGCACATGAAAAGAATTCCAAGAGAGCAACTATTCATCATCTCCAATAAAATTTTCTAGTTTATAATTGACTCTAAACGCACTCTATATAATTAATACTGACTAAGACTTCTTTTTATTGGTTTTTAGATTTTATTTAACTAAAGACTCATAAAAGACTCAACAGACGTGGACCTTCATGTGCCCACATATTTTTGGTATTTTATGACTATAAGATAGACTCGATAATCACATAGGTATACTTACCTGATAACTAGGGGATGCTCTCCCCCAAGCTAGATGTTTGATATGGTTGATTGTTGAAGCTGAGTGGTCCTCACAGAGGAGCTCATACTTATAAGAGCAAGTGTTGCCTGGAATACTTCAATCTTATCACCAAGAAGTTACTTCATTCATACAGGGGTTAGCTGTATGTCAGAAAGGTGTACTTCAAGTGATGAAGATGACAATTTCTTAGGTAAGCTGGCTCTTGAGTCATCCTGCAGAAAGCTCTCACAAAACACCAAAGCTCATGGAACGGTATTAGGATAAAATGTTAACGATTAACCGCTTTTTGTTGATTGGTTGTTGTGGTTTTTAAAATATTTTTATGATAGCAAAGATTGCAACAGGATGCTCAATTAATATATATTTTGGATTTCATGGGTTTGTATGCGAGAAAGTGCAAATGCATGATATATATTTTTATTTTATAGGCCACCACAAAGGAGAACTCCTACAACTTTTACACTACAAGAGTTTTACATGGGGCTTAAAGTTTTTAAGATACATGAATGTAGCCTAATGCAAGACTATTTATTTTTGTCATTTTCTATGCATTGCTAATATATAAAAGTAAACATACTTAAAGAGAAATTAACTCATGCAATGTAAGAAAGTAGATATAGATAACTACCGATGTTACCTCACGGCGACAGTTCGATGTTTTTAGTCCTTCGAACTGGACTTCTCCTTGCAGTAGTTCATTGAGTACTTCGAGTTGCTCTTGAGGGTAAGGATTGAGGTGGTGCCTCCACTAGTGGCTCCCAATGGTGGTGCCAACTTCTTTCTTTCTATTGTAAGGGTCTCGAAGCCAATCTTTTGTGCATCATTATTACTAGTTGAGAATTTTCACTTGTAGAATTTGGGGGATTGTCTCCCCACACTTTAATTGAAGTGTGTTCTGCCCATAAAGACAAGGTAGAGATCAAGTGCATGGGCTCTGCTGGTGGGAAAACACCAATAGAACCAGAAATTTATTCATCCTCTAACCTTGGGCCCAATAAGATTGATATTATTTATATTGTTCATTCCTATCATGGGTGAGAGAACCAGAAGTATAAATATGGCATTTAAACTTGTGAGATAAAGAGTAAAGCTACTTAACTGTTAGAAAGACTATTCATCTTTATAATGTATCAAGAAAAATAGATGAAGTATTTCTAGCTTACTTGGTTAAGAATGAGATTAAAAGAATAGCGCTATGAACGAATTTAGAGAACAAATCATGTTGAGTTTAATCAGGTTGATCAATTTAAGTTGTAACTCTAACATGGTTGTATTTTGCCATTTATTGTATACCAAGATGAAGAGGAAATTAATGGCCACTTCCCTTAAGATGTTACCTCCATTATTAGAGCATGATGAAGGGTAAATAAATTTCAATGGTCTTCTCTGCAAAGGGTTATTTATCAAAGTACGGATAGTGTTTGCCTAAGAGTTAAAGATTAATCTATAGCTCATGTTTTCAATGATTTAAAATTTTTTCATCAAGGTTAAAGCAAGGATATTATTTTGAAGCATACCCTTAACCTTGAATTGATTCTATGTATAGTCTCTCTAATATGATTTAAACATTTTTGATGTAGGAGGGGTTAGTCTATATGTACAACCAAATTCTTATATAAGTATGCTTGATTTTTATAGTGTTTAAGTAGTATTCTAAAGCATACTTATAATAGAATAAGGAAGTTTGCAAGACTTAAAGGTATTTATTCAAATAGAACCAAGAATATATATGGTGAACCACATGAGCATTTTATTATATATATATTATATTAGCAAGTTATGTTTGAGCATGGCATAGGGTAGAAATGACCAAGACAAATTAGCAACATGGTATGAGATGTTAATTGTAGTTACATGTTGCATGAGGCTTGGACAACCGTACCTCATATCTTCATCTTTCTAAGTAAGTGATGACTAACTTACTTGAAAGAGGAGGGTTCGGATTCATCTGTTGGTGAGAGCTTCTGGTCTTGCTGAGCAAGGCCTTCCTTTTATCTTCTTCGTCTTTTCACCATTCAATGTAACTATGGAAGATTACATGCTCTTCACCCATCAATCTTTTCTGGATTTCTTTGATTAATTTGTGGTTGATGAGATGGGGTCTATTGGAGATGCAATAATGTTCACTTGAAAACTTCTTCTCCAATAGATTAAGGTTGTTCTTTTCTGCAAAATGTTAATGGACACATACCCGAGGGAATAACAAGATTGGAATATGGGTTTTGTTGCCATACTTTTCTTTTGTGATTTTCTTCTATGCTAGGCAAAGATAACTTGTAACAAAAGATAAATGAATAAATATTAATACTCACAAGCTGGACTTCTTGTGCAAAGTTATCATCTGCCTTGATTCATCCCCGATGTGAACTTATCTCTTGATTTTCCAGATTTAATTTAAAATTTTCTTGCAGGGGTTAGTCCGATAAAATATCCAGTATCCACTACAATATACTATCGGCTTAAAAATCAACCTAGACACCACGTCTAATTTAATTTAGGAAGGTATTTTAATCTGAGCTCAGTTTAAAAGCCTTTTAAAAGTAAAACCACCCTTCCTAAACTAAGCACCATGCTTCATGCTTCATTTAAAAGATTTATGAAAGAACCTCAAAGCCTAAACCTGATATCATAGCAAATAAAGGTAGCATAAAAATATAGTAGAGATTTATAGAGATAAAAGAGCATGATCATGGTGAGTTTTTTTATATATATAATGCACGTGAATGAATATATAAAATGGAACAAGTTATGGCTGAGGAAATTTAAACTAAATAGTGTGGATTAAAATAAATATGCAGTGGAATGCAAAAGATAACTTCTCATAAATTTTGAAGTCTATGAGCAAGACTTTCTCACCTTTATTTGATCATACTTTCCATGACTCACATGCTGAAATTTGTGAGTGATGCAACATCTTTGTTCCCGTCACTTGATATATGAATTAAAGTCCTGTGACATCGACCTCTTTCTCCAACATTGGATTTGTTATGTTTCTTCTTATTTTGTGGGGGCATGCCGGAAGGTCGTAAACCGGTCATTCATTACCCTGTATAAGATATTAAAGTAGACAAACAAGGGTAATCCTGCTTGAGCAGAGGTTAATGGTTATCTCGATCACATAATTGAGTATAAGTCTATCAGTGTATCTTAATTGCCTAACTACCTTCCCCGGCAGCGGCGCCAAAAATGTTTGTTGGTATTTCTAACGTCATTACTAATTAGCAAGATTAGAAACACATGGTATGAAATTAACTTGTCATTAACAACTAGCCACTTATCTCTCACCCACATCCCTAAGCATGAACTAGGTTGTCATCCCTAATTGTATATGCTAAGGATAAATATAGGTTTATATATATATATGTATCAATCAATATGACTAGGCGTAAATATTGATATAAACTAAGAACGGTTCTACAAGCGGACGTATAATTATACCATTATAGCATTTTACCTAGGGAGTTCTACCAAAGTTGTCGATTTATATTTATACCAATGGGAAGGTCTATGTAGGACTTATAACTACAACTTACACTATTGATGTGAAAGGTAAACCATAACTAGAATCCTACTCATAATAGGGATAAGTCACGTGATAAAAGATATATGATAAATAATGATCAGTCATCATAAATAGATAAACATTAGAGCTCTTCTAGTCATAGTAATAGCTAGCCAATGGATAAACTTAGGAATAAATACTAAGGTAATTCAATAACTACATCAATGAATAACTCTAATTAGTGCAATTACATCTAGCAATCATTGTTAAGTTAATCCTACATCATGATCACATCTAAAGGGGCATCAACTAGGAAGGATGTGAAACAGAGTCATTATCCAACTTCTCGCCACCGTGCCCCTCGCTAGTCCTACGCACGGGATGGACTACGAGGAACCAATGCAGTCATTGTCACCTGCGTGGACTACCACACCGACCCGACACATCGTGGTGTACTCGATAAACAAGATATTAGACACCGCGTCTACATATTGTCTACCATCTACCCATCGATCGCTTGGGTAAACGCTATACGAGCAATTACATGAAGTCAATAAGATCAAACCAACTATCCTAGACATATAATCAAAGTAGACAATGACCATTGCAATTAAGAATATATAAGAGATTAAGAACAATGTTGCCTGAATCATAATATTGAATAAGAGCAAAGTACTAGAACTATACCGAACTCTGCGCTCCAGACAGATGCCAGGGGCTCCAGATCCCGCTGATGAACTAGAACTCTTCTACTTCTAATCTAACTAGGCTAAAGCTATGAACTAGAGAGGCTCTGATGAACTAGAGAAGGCTCTTGATGGCTTGATCTCCAAATGACTTGATGCCTCCAGGGAGGGGGTTCTGCCCCTTTATTTATAGCCCGGTGGGAGGAACGTGTGCCGCAGGATCAAACCGACATAACCAAGGACCGAGATGACTCCTCATAGGCGGTGGAAGAAGACTCCAGAAGATGGGGGCAAACCCTAACTTTGGGGCGCCGACCGGCGCCAGGGTGGGGCCGGCCGGCCCCACTTGGTAGCCCCTCGGGCCCCCACCGCCGGTGTCTTCTAGATGCTTTCTGAGCCTGATGACGATGTTTTGCCTTCACGATTACGTTTCGTGATAATTATGCACTCTAATCCCTCTTTTATGCTTTTTTGGAATAATCCCTAGAAAATACTGAATATACAAAACTCGTGAAAATTGTCAGTTAAAACCCTAGACTAGTGTGTATTCATGTATCCTTTTGTGTCTAAAGTTCTAATAAAAGTTGACGTTATCCACCGTCAACAGCACCTGGCGCGGGAGGAGAAAAGGGCCCGGGGCATTGATACTGATACCACCGAGGGGGATGACAACGACGATGATGAGGATAACTATCGAGGCTTTGATCCCTCTTAGTCGTCGGCTTTCTTACTATTTATCTTTCTTGTAGGCGATGACTTTGACACCTTTTTTTTTGGGAGGAGTCAGCTCCTTCCTCAAGTGCCACGTGGGAACTAGAGCCCACGAGCCTGAGTGGGCCGGTTCCAGCACGCCCAGATACGAGCCCCCAAGCCCAAGCCGATGCCGGCGGGTTGGCCGCTGCGCCCTCCGAAGGCGGCCCTGAGGTGGTCGCGCTATCGAACGTCACGGGGACGCCGGTGATCTCGGCGCCAATCACGCCGACAGGTTCCCCGCCCAACACCACGCCACAGGCGGGGTCAGGCGACTCATCCAGCGTGACACCTCGGACGGAGGCGCGCCCGTCCTCGGATGCGTCGCCTCGGAGGGAAGGCCTCCTTCACCGGCCGCATGCGAGGAGCGCGAGTCACGGAAACGCCCACGGCCGGTGCGTTCTGATGATGGCGAGAGGTCTAGCCCTCGGTGCCCGTGGATGCTTAGGTGAGTTTTTGGTGGGTTTGGCTGGATGTTCTTCACACTTTTCACGGTGGGCCGCTGACAGACTCGTCGTTCCTTCGCAGATGGGCGAGCGCGTCGGTGCCGACTGGTGCCAGGAAGACTCTGGCATCGAGGGACGGGGCGCTGCCATCGGAGAATTTGCCGGGCGTGAGACCGCACACCCTGGGGAGGGCTCTGCCGGTCTAGATTTCGATGAAGGGCAATCGCGTGTAGGGCGGCGGTTCCTTTCCCACAAAGACTGGCGACGACAATCCGGTGGTGGGTGGAGGGAGCACGGGGGCCGTGGTTTCGAGTGCCGCGGACGCTTCCTCCTTGGCCGTGCTCCCGCAGGGGCTGCCTTCTTCGACCTCGGTGCCCGGTCGAGGGGCACCGTCGTCAGGCGGTCGTGGTCCGCGCCAGGTCTACTTCGCCACCGGGCAGCCTTGGGTTGGACTCGACAGCGCAGGGGTAAAGTCCTTCGTGCTCGATGACGCAGGGGAGGAGCGGGACTACGCAGATCTAGGGACCCATCTAGGCAGGATCAGGGAGCTGCTACAGCAGGTCAGGGTCACGGTCAGCGAGGGGTTGTCGCGCCTCAAGCTCGCGAAGGCGCCGTTCGAGGTAAGCTTGGGTTCTGATTTTGAGTTTGGCGTCTGCCTCGTTTATCCTCCGGTCATCTCTTACACCTGCATTCATCATGGTTATCTTTGCTAGTCGGTGATGGCGAGGTCCCTTGGCAAATCCTTCTTCCTTCATCATCAGCGGATGTCGTGGGAGTCGCTTGTCGCCAGGGCGAGCTCGAGCTAGCCCCGGGTGGACGAGGCCGAGAGCCGTGCCAACCGGGCCGAGAAGGCTTACAGCGAGCTGGCCGAGTGGGCCCAGGAGGCGGAGCGAGGTTGGACCGAGGGCGAGCTGGTGGACATTGAGTCCCAGGTTGAGCCGTTGTCGTGGGCCTTGGCGGATCATATAGCTACCGATGTCCTGCCACGTTGAGATTAATTAGTTTTTTTGTCGAAGTTCGGCCATCGTGCCAAAACATTTGGTGTACGAGAGATATTATTTTTCGGCTTGAGTAGTTTGGTATCATTTTTTCGTTCGGTTTTTGACCCTATCCCCTTTTTTGTGGTTTTCAAAGCATGGGATCATGGCTGAGGGTCAGAGTAAGGGGTCGGCTCAAGCCGTGCCGAGTCATTGAGACGTAGGTTGCCTTATCGATCTTCATGGTCTGACCCGTTTGGCGCATTGATCCCTTGCCTTGGGTTTTGATTGAGAAAGCCGGGGAGTGGGTTTCTTGCTGCAGGGCGGGGTCATGGTCCTGGGTCGTCGCCTTTGGTTTGAAGTCGGTAGACGACGGCTCCCTGCCCTCGAGGCGTGAGCTGTCCAGCCGACGTGGTCCGTGGGCTCTGTCCCTAGATCATGACCTAGCCCTTAAGGCAAGAAATGTTTTTTTAGAAAAAGAACGTTTTATTTTTGGGTTATTGTGCAGCACATACCTCTATCCCTACCAGCCCCCGAGTGATGGCTATCCCCAAGGGTGGGGTCAAGGATTACTTAAAAAGAATAAAGGAAGCGGCAAATAAATCTTTATTTGATTGTCGAAAATTTTTTTTTACATGGTTCGATATATACAAGCTTCAAAGGAACTTAGGCATAATACCGACGTAGCCATTCTATGTTCCATGCGTTGGTGAGGACCTCCCCTTGTGATTCTTGAGCCCGTACGTTCCTGGTCGGAGCACTTGGTGTATGATGAAGGGTCCTTCCCACGGAGGTGATAGCTTGTGGCGGTCCTTGTTGTCCTGCCATAGGCATAACACCAGGTCCCCGACGTTGAAGGCGTGTCCTCGAACACGGTGGCTATGATAGTGTCGGAGCGCCTGCTGGTATTTTGCGGAGTGCAGCAGGGCGATGTCGCGGGCCTCGTCCACTTAGTCTAGCGTGTATTCTAGGTAGACGGTGTTCCCTCGTACAGCGTGGGTGTGGGTCGCGGTGGATGGGTTGTCCGGACTGTCAGGCCATAGGGGCGATTAGACAGCGAGCCATGCCCTGTGCTTGGTTAACAGTGCGGTCAAGCGCCATTCCAAGCCCTGCTCTGGTCTCCGGCGTGGTCAAAAGGTTTCTGCCCATGCCCTGCATGGGGCGCAGATGGAGTGGGTCTTGACCATCTTGTTACGCAGGCATCTGGCTACAGCGCTGCCCCCTCAGGCTTGCGGTACAAGCCTGGGTTGCCTCCAGGCGAAGACGCGTGGGGAGGATCATGCGAATCACGGCGCCCTGAGGCGCGGCTCCGTGATCCCTTCTGTTCGGCTTGGGGGGGTCATGCGAGCCGCGTGCCCAGGGGTCATGGCTCGACCCTTCCGCCTGGGGCTGCGCAGCGTGGCCCGTTCGTGGGCCTTCCGTCTTGGCCCATCGGAGCCTTTTGTTGTGTAGCGGGGCGACGGCCTTCATGGCCTAGCCCTTCGATGGGCCGGACCAGAGTGCTTAGGACGGCCTGATTTGGTTGTTTAGCCGGGGGCTTAACTGGCCGGTCATTTGGCCCCCGACAGTCCCGTTGTCGGTGATGATTGAGTTATGGACCCCAAACCGGTAGACGATGTTGGTGAAGAAGTGCACAGACTCTTCAGAGCGTACTCTCATTATAGGCCATGCCTCGATCCATTTTGAGAACTTGTAGATTCATGCGTATGTCCTCCAGGAGCCTTTTTTAGTGGTCTGACCAGATCCAGCCCCCAGACCGTGAAAGGCTAGGTGATGGGGATGGTATGGAGCACCTAGGTGGGGAGGTGTGTTTGTCGTGCGTAGAATTGGCACCCTTCGCACGAGCGCACTATACTCTCCGCGTCTGATACCGTCGTGGGCCAATAGAAACCTTGTTGGTAGGCATTTCCTACTAGCGTTCAAGGGGCAGCATGGTGGCCACAGATTCCTACGTGGATCTCTTTGAGGAGTCCTTTCCCTTGAGAGGTTGGGATGCATCACATCAGGACATTCGAGTGCCCCTTCCGATACAGGTCACCGTTTATGATGACAAAGGATTTGGAGCGTCGAGTGATTCTCTGGGACTCAGTTTTGTCCGTGGAAAGGATTTCCCTAATGAGGCAGTCAAGAAATGGGTCCCTCCAGTCAGGAGGTTTTGCGTTTGCCTCGGTTGCCTCGCCGACGGATCTCGTAACAAAGACCACCGGAGGGGCCTCCTGATAAGCGAGGAATGTTCGGGGGCCCGTTGGCGGTGATTACCGACATACTTTAACCGCCAACTATTATCCAAAAAGGGAGAATTATCATAGATATATTTCACATATACCTATACTATTGACCTATTTCCACTTGTATTGGAGAATTATTGATTTATAGGAAACATACAAGAAATAAAGGAAAAGGTCACAAGAATGCGTCTTCCGGCAAGGCGTATTTCAACAAAATAAGCAAAGCCCAAAGACCAAGATATCAACTGGGCCAACAACCCACGGGAGAGAGGTCCAGGAGCATCAAGAGGGCCGAGGGCCGAAGCTGGGGCCGAGGGGGCCCACCCCCGGAGCGGCCGCACCGAGGGTGCGGCCGCACCCCTAGAGAGGCCGGCCCAGCCCATCTTCTGCAGGCGGTTCATGGAGGCAGTGCTTAGGTCGGTTTGGCCCAGCATTTACTTCCCCTGCCCCCTAGAACCAACCATTAGACTAGTATATAAGAGAGGGGCACTCCCTCCATTGGAGACAACACACTACACCTCTCACTTGTACTCTCAAGTGTACCTCTCCACTTTTCCCTTTATCCTTAGTAGTAGTAGAGGAACAAGGCTCAACTTGTAAGAGGAGGAGATATCTTGGCTACCTTTGGTATGAATACTATTCTTTCCATTATGCTTTTCTTCTCTTTTTATCAATATAGCAATGTTCTAGAATTAGAGTATAGTTCTAGCACTATGATCTTGTTAGATGAACTAGGCACTAGTTTGTGTAGATGAACTAGGTACTAGTTTGTATAGTTAGATCATAGAACATAGGACTTCTAGTTCATATGCCTTATTTATGATATGCTTGCTAGTTCATAGTGCTCATATCATGTTCGTAGCATATAGAGCTCCGTTCTTAGTCGTTCATACATTTAGATGATAAAGAATAGAGTTGTGTGCGGGTTGGTGGTTCATCGCACAACATCCAAGTTCTTTACTTGTTCATCCGTAGGGTGAGAGACCCGGGGGCTTGGGTAGCTATTTTATTTGCGAGCGTGGTGCTCGGGTATAGGGTAGCCGGTGATTGCACTTCATAGTCCAAGGGGGGTAGGCGGCAGGTGGTGATAGCCCTGTCCGTCCCTTCACAATCCTCCCACGTTCGGCTATGGTGTAGGAGTATAAATTACCACCCATCTCGCTGGCAGACCAGCGGCAGGTGGTCTTCCGATCCATCGCAAACACAGCTCTAGCTTTGATTCATGTATTTGTATGACTATCCACTATCTGGACATTAGCTGTATTAGGACCATTGCTCATGTAGGATATTCTTTCATTCTTTATTCTTTTATTCTTTATTCTTCATTCATCCTTCTCCACTTGAGAGACGTCTACCGGTATGTGTGTGTCCACTATCATGAAAACCGTATTGTTTACCCCTGTTATGAACATTGGTCTACTTTTCATACAACATATAATATTCTTGATTATGGTTTTATACTAAAATCTACACTAGCCTTCCTTTGGGAAAATATAAATACAACACCTAGGATTTCTCCGAGGTTGAAATGCTACAACGGTAATTCCGTGCACTTGCGGAGTAACATCCAAAACTGCAAAAGTTTATCGAATCACCGTTACTTCTTTACTGTAGTTAGGAATATAGTTTTAGCACTAGTGTCAAGGAATGCTGAAAGTGCGCCGTATAGCATCTCCGAGGCACTAGCAGCTAAGGCTATAGTCCTAGCGTTATTGGGGATATAATTCTCTTGATAGAGGTAAGAATAGTCTTGGTATGCCACGGTACCGTGCCGAGGGCTATTCTGAAACTATCATCCGAGGAATATCACTAGTAGCGATAAAGGGAATAATCTGGTGAGGTGTGCCTCGGTACCATGGCTGATCTAGTGATATGGTAACTGAGGTACATCACCCCAAGCATTTCTTACTTATTACCGGGGATAGACTTACCTCTATTCTCAGTAATGATGTTAAGGAATGTCAACTGTATTTCTGGCGTTGTCACTAGGGGTCCAAACTTGGTGATGCGCTAAGAAACGCCAGCAAGCATTTCTGGCGCCGTTGCCGGGGAAGGCTAGGAAAGATTTTATATGAAAACATAAACTTGGATAATATACTTGTGTAAAAGTAACCTTTGTTCATACAGGATAGCCTTTTCTTGTTTTCTCCTGTTGTGGATGAAAACAGATAGTGTATGACTAGGTTCGATCTACCGAAAAACTTCACCAACAATCCAGAGACTATCTTGAAAAAGACTTGGTCCCGTACCGTTTCTTCTTCAAGTACTTCACCGACAATCGAACCAGTCACCTTCGCACCCGAGATCACCGCTATGGCCGGAAAGTCACTCCGTGAGTACTCTGTCCCCAATGTTGCCAACGTGCCCACTAGGCCTGCTGTCAACCTTGGTGATAGACACA
Source organism: Chrysopogon serrulatus (assembly GCA_015844335.1). Taxonomy (NCBI): domain Eukaryota; kingdom Viridiplantae; phylum Streptophyta; class Magnoliopsida; order Poales; family Poaceae; genus Chrysopogon; species Chrysopogon serrulatus. Next base: position 398,587 of record JADLZL010001721.1, on the reverse strand, counting down.
AAAATGAACACGAGTTTATGAAATATCGAGAATTTTGAAAATGAACTAATTCAAGAGAACTTTTGAACGCCGCATCGGTCTTATCACTATGGTGCGTGCAAGCACATTCGTGGGCTTGCCGAGTGAGGACGCCAACGCTCATCTCCAACAGTTCCTGGAGCTGTGCGACACCATCGTCATAAAAGACGTCGCACCGGAGGCCATTCACTTCCGTCTGTTTCCTTTCTCCCTCACGGGGAAGGCAAAACAGTGGTCCTACAAGGACCGGGAAGCTGTTGATACCTGGGCCAAATACTCAGCAGCGTTCCTTGCGAAGTTCTTCCCTCTAGGCAAAACAACTGCCCTTACAGGGAAGATCACATCATTTCAGCAAAGCAGCCTGGAGAACATCCTCGAAGCATGGGACAGGCTGCAAGACTACATTCAAGCCTGCCCACACCATGGGATGGAAGATTGGATGATTCTGCAAACCTTCTATGAGGGGTTAATCCCTATATCGAAGAGCCATCTGGACGCTGCAGCTGGAGGAGCATTCCTCTCCCTCATTATCACTGGAGCAAAAGCTCTGATTGAGAAAATCCTGTCCAATCAAGGATGGGGGAGGAAAGGTCCCAGTCACAAAAATAAAAAGGCATGCATACTGTCAAGGAGGCAGATATGCTTGTCACAAAAATGGACCTACTGCTCAAAAGATTGGACGAAAGAGCCCATGAGAAAGAGGCCATGAAGAAAGGCTACGTCTAAACTATAGACTCACACATGACGTGTGAAGTCTGTGGCAATGTTGGCCACTCGGGGAATGACTACCCCAAAACCCGTGAAGAAGCTGCCTACATCAACAACAGCAGCAACGGGTATCGCCAACAAAATAATGGCGGATGGAATAATCAACCCCACCAACAAGGAGGTAATTCGAACTTCAATTCCAATTACAATTCGAACCAACCTTCCTTGAAAAACTTGGTATTAGGCCAAGCAAAAATAAATAAAAATTTGAATATAAAGCTATCTTATAATGATAAAATATTTGAAAATTTAAATACAAAAATAGAAAATCTCTCCTCTGCCATTAATAATCAAATGAGCTTCAACAAAACGATAGAATCCCAGTTAGCTCAAATAGCTGCCGCTATTCCTGTCGATCAAACGGGACGGATCCCGGGGCAACCCGAGAACCTTCCCGATAATCCTTTTGCAGCTAAATAAAGGGGGGAATTAGGTCTAACCCACCAGACCATAAATGGGGTGAGTCCTCACCGCAGGTAAACGGTATGAATTAAATTTATACACATTTCAAAAAAAAACTCAATTGAGGGTTTTATTATTAAATGAATATTTTGGTGTATTTCAAAAAAACCAAAAAATTTGCAAAAATCATTTTCTGCACCAAAACAATTTGGCATCTTCAAAACTTATTTTTTTGAATTTTTAAAAAATAAAAATTTCAAAGGAAAATTAATAAAATTTCAAAATCAAAAGAGCCGTTGAGGGTCTCACCGAACCCCCAACGGTTTGGAAGTGAAGGTGGCCGTTGGGAGCTACCGGCCAAAGGGGGGAGCAGGCGGACCCACCCCTGGTGCAGGCGCACCGGGGTGCGGCCGCACCTGCCGCCAACGGCTCCCTACCGGCGGCCGGGGTGCAGGTGGCCGTTGCCCCCTCCCCTCCATGGCGGTTGCTCTGCCTATAAATGAGAGGGAGGCCGGGAGGAGGCTCTCCACCCCCCCCCACACACTCCCCATTTTCTCTCCTTCTCATTTCACTCTCTAGCTCTCTCTTGTTCTCACCCATTCTAGCAAATACAAGAGCAAGAAATTCTAGCTCCCGCAGCAAGCTCTCGCTAAGCAAACCACTTTCAAGCTCTTGCTTCACCACCCACCATGAAGAGGTTCAAGGAGGGAGTGGCGGGAGCCATCAAAAAGATGACAAGGTCCCGCTCAAGGCGATCGCGGGGGAGCTCAAGCACCCATTACTCCACCGAGCATGAAGAAAGCTCGGTGCATGAAGAGACTCCCCTGGTCGTGGAGGAGGAACAAGCACCGATGGATGCCACGCCTGACATCGACCTAGAGGGGGATCAAGAGGAGCAAGCCTACAACCTCATCAAGGAGCTCACATACACCCATACGCCGGTATACGACCCCGACATCCTCGCAAAAATAGGTATGGATGAAGAATTTACTCTCATTCGGAAGCATGTCGGGTGGGAAGGTGTTGATCCGGTGTGGGAAACGGACTCTCGATTTCTTACCATACAATTCTTATGCACTTTAAAAGAGGTAGATGGTGGAATTAGCTTTCGCATGTTTCAAATTGAATATTTTGTTTCATGGAAGGATCTTAGCCAACATCTAGGGTTTAATAAGAAATGCTCCCTTTATCTTGATCGTACCCTAAGTAACTTCAACCGTTTCTCTTTTTGGGAAGAAATCTTAGGGGAAGTTCAAACCGGCAAGTTCCAACCTAGGAATGCTCAAATCCATCACCCGACCCTTAGATTCATGCATAAGTGGATGGCCATGACCTTGTTTGCTAGAGAAATAGTTGCTCACTGGCTACGCTACTTTTCGCACACAACTACTATCCCATGTACCTCCCTAATAACTCGCGTCCTTACAGCCGTCGATGCTTTAGAAGAGAGGAAGTTGTCTGATTTCTTCGATATTCCTGCTCCTAGAGTAATGATAACCGAAGATTCTCTTATACATGGGCATCACTTGAAAAAAAATACAGCCGGTGAACTTTTATACTCTCCTGGAGGTGCACTCGAAATCCGGTTACCTAACCCGGATCTTCGACTGTACAAATATACTGAACTAACCCTTCTGATCATTTCATGAGAGGAAGCTAGCGAAAGAAGTATTTCGGTGGTCGACCCGGAGTACCACTCAAAGAGGGGAAGCATCAAGCTCACACCAACCCCAGCCAACACCACCCCTTTCTTCTCACCGATGGGATAGCCAGGGTATCTCCCAGCAATGCACATACCAGGATATACTCCTGAAATGCATTCTGCTTGGGGGCATACTCCGCACCCATATGAGGCCGGAGGGTCGGGGGTACCGCAGGCTGGGGATGAGGCTTGGGGAAGCCACCACCACTCCTCAGACTCCGAGGGAATGCCACCCCACGTGCCACCACGCCATACAGTCACACTGGAGACGCTCCACACTCAGCTGGGCGGACTTGTGATCCGCACTGAAGAGTTACAGGAGGAGACGACACGCCAAGATCCGCCAACAACAACAATGGCAACTCCAAAATCAACAAAGGCAACAACGGCACCATCAAGATCACCAAGGTAGTGGCGCATCGAAAGCAAAGCGGCAACGGTGGGCCCACCTCAACGAACAAATGAGGATCTAGTATGAACAAAGGCCGGGCCTTCGAGGTCCCGGGGTTTCAACCCCGAGGCTAGGTTGCAAGCTAGCTTGGGGAGGACCCCTACTCAGGTATCATTGCATTTGCATTTTTTTAATTAAATTAAAAAAATGATGAAAAAATAATAAAAATAATAAAAAAATAAATTCCACTCCAAATATGTGAAATATGCTATGCTTAGTTTTCCCGTGTTGAAATGATGAATAGTTGCTCTGTCTTATGATTCATCTATGCCTAGCTTATGACTAAGTCTTCTTCCAAGGTTTAAGTTTATTGGTTTAAAATATTCACTCTAGAAACTTGAAAACTTAGTGGGATGCATAGAGCTTGATCTAGTCTAGGGATGGTATTAAGCTTGATTTGGTTAGACTAAGAATTTGTTAAAATCTTACTCTACGAAAAGCTTGAATACCGGAATCTTAAAAATTAAAACCAAAGTCCTTTGATATGATCTAAAGTAGATTGCTTTATTATACACCCATGATCGAATTCACAAACACAATGAAAATCAATTTTTGTTCTCTGAGTATTGATTCTCTCTTAGAAGTCAAAAGAGAGTGTGGGCTATAAATAAAAAGATGCCATGCCAAAGAAGCATGAGCCAATAAAAGATGCCATACCAAAAAGGTATATGCCAAAAAAAAGAGAGAATAAAACAAGGGGTGCAAAGACACCCGCCCGAAAAAAAAAATGGGTACAAAAAGTACTGTCGGAGAGATAGCCCCCACTTCTCGGAAAAGACGAAAAAGAGAAAGTCATACATAAGAGTTCAAAAAGAAAAATATAATAAACTTGCCCTCCGATCAAAGTGTATAGCTTAGTAATTTGCTATGATTTCATCATTTGACTTTGTTCTTCATACTAAAAAACTTCAAAAAAAAGCAATTCAAAAGAGTAGAATGTATACAAAATCTACGTCTAACTCTCTTGCTAAAATACCAACCTAAAGATAAAGTGATAGCTATAAGCCCCACAAGTGACAAGTGAAAAGTATGAGTATGACGACCAATTTACTTAAATCAAGGAAGAAAATTTTGTTATAATCCTAGCACTTGTGAAACATAAATCGGCATTGCAGCAACTACTGATCAACAACCAAGTTCTTAGCTTTGCTCGAGGACGAGCAAAGGGTAAGCTTGGGGGATTTTGTTGGCGGTGATTACCGACATACTTTAACCACCAACTATTATCCAAAAATGGAGAATTATCATAGATATATTTCACATATACCTTTACTATTGATCTATTTCCACTTGTATTGGAGAATTATTGATTTATAGGAAACATACAAGAAATAAAGGAAAAGGTCACAAGAATGCATCTTCTGGCAAGGCGTATTTCAACAAAATAAGCAAAGCCCAAAGACCAAGATATCAACTGGGCCAACAACCCACGGGAGAGAGGTCCAGGAGCATCAAGAGGGCCGAGGAGGCCCACCCCTGGTGCGGCTGCACCAGGGTGCGGCCGCACCCCCGAGAGGCCGGCCTAGCCTATCTTCTGCAGGCGGTTCGTGGAGGCGTTGCTGAGGTCGGTTTGGCCCGGCATTTACTTCCCCTGCCCCTGGAACCGACCATTAGACTAGTATATAAGAGAGGGGGCACTCCCTCCATTGGAGACAACACACTACACCTCTCACTTGTACTCTCAAGTGTACCTCTGCACTTTTCCCTTTATCCTTAGTAGTAGTAGAGGAGCAAGGCTCAACTTGTAAGAGGAGGAGACATCTTGGCTACCTTTAGTATGAATACTATTCTTTCCATTATGCTCTTCTTCTCTTTTTATCAATATAGCAATGTTCTAGAATTAGAGTATAGTTCTAGCACTATGATCTTGTTAGATGAACTAGGCACTAGTTTGTGTAGATGAACTAGGTACTAGTTTGTGTAGTTAGATCATAGAACATAGGGCTTCTAGTTCATATGCCTTGTTCATGATATGCTTGCTAGTTCATAGTGCTCATATCATGTTCGTAGCATATAGAGCTTCGTTCTTAGTCATTCATACATTTAGATGATGAAGAATAGAGTTGTGTGCGGGTTGGTGGTTCAGCGCACAACATCCAAGTTCTTTACTTGTTCATCCGTAGGGTGAGAGACCCGGGGGGCTTGGGTAGCTATTTTATATGCGAGCGTGGTGCTCGGGTATAGGGTAGCCGGTGATTGCACTTCATAGTCCACGAATGAGGGGGTAGGCGGCAGGTAATTTTGTATTGGAGATGATGAATAGTTGCTCTGCCGTAATTCCTTCTAAGTATCTAGTTTTCAACCTTAAGTTCTCCCGAGTTTTGAACATGACTGCTTTGATATAAGAATTTACTATGAACTTGAAACTTGTGGAGGCATATGCTTGAGCTAAATCTAGGTGATTGATGGATATGATATAAGAGAGTCTGAGCTGCTATTTGTCTTATTTCTAGCGATACTAAAGTTCTGGAGATTTATTTTTTTTCAAAATCTTACACGATGAGCTGTTGTATGACAAAGTTTGAATTCCTACCATAGCCATACATGATATACATTGAGATTAGGAAAACCTCTGTTCATTCATGCTGCTTGCTTTGCATTGAGTTCAGTCAACCTTTATTGTATACCTTATGAGAGCCTTGTCATGCTTTTTAATCAAGATTACTTGCACACTCTATCCACATATGCATTTCTCCTACTCTGGGAATAAGCGCAGTTATTTTCCACTTTCATTCAGATCCACCTTAAAATTGTTTTTCTTCTACACTAGGAGTAAAACACCAAAAAAATATATATATATCCCATAGGATAACCCCTGTTAAATGCTCTAAGTTCTTATTGCTATCTCTCCAATTATCATATTGTAATCAAAGGATGCATGTGGCTATGCAAAAGAAAGTTATTAAAAAAGAAGAGGGAGTTTAAAAAAATGGACAAGTGTCCAATCAATTAAAACAATGGGTACGTAGATGCCTGCCTCCCTGAAAAAAAGAGAAAAGAAAAAAGTGAAAGAATAAAGATAGCCTATGTTTTCCCACGAAAAGTTCTAAGTTCCAGCGAGAGATTTATTTCAAGGAGCAAAAGTAGAATTAGGATTAGCCACTAAATACCATATATACACCTATCCATCATACTCCATACACATGCACATCTTGGTTTGATTGTATGATTTGACTCTCTTTGGATCCATTGTTTGACTTTACAATATATGAATTGCGAGTATGCTCATCCTTGTTTAGTGCCACTCCTATGAGCTCCACTATAATTATTAGTTGTAGGAGAGCATAACAACATGAATGCCTCAAGTGAGATCCATAAATACCACATATTAAGAGACTTGAGGGTGTCATATAATTAAGCTTTGAGTTTTATTTCAAAAACTTGCAAAAGCTCCAGAATATTGGTTGAGTAAAGAATTTGAGATATAGTGCTTGACTTGATTGTTCTATCTTTCAATTGCTCAAGACCCATGTGAAAGTTGAAAAGCTCCATAGCTACAGGTAAAATGAGTAAGTTTAAAAGTTAGAGCAGATTTGTCTAATCCGGAGAAGAATTTCTGTTTGAAGGCATGTGTACTTTTGAGGAGTGAAAGCATTGTAGCAACTCCTGATCCAAGTTTATTAGTAATTAGGCTTTTCTCGGGGGGCCGGCAAAGGGTAAGCTTGGGGAACTTGTTGACGGTCCTTAATGCCTATTTTATACCATCAATTATTGCATGAATTAATATAAAATGAATCATAAAGCATAGTTGTAGGGTTTGATTCTAACGAGTTCCACAAGTTGTGTTGTTCTTGATCGTTTTGTAGGTATATCCAATTTTGTACAGAATAAAAGTATCTCAGATGATGATTTGGAGTGCATCATTGTGAAGAGCTCGTCGAGACGATCGAAACGGACATATGGTTTGCCCTATTTGGAGTCCGGAGTCAAAAGATATCAATTCCACACCGAAACCAACACTAGAAGACTCTAGAAGACACGAGAAGGCGACCCACCGAAGGAGGGGCCCACCTGCCAAAGGGTGGGGCCGCCCGGCTCCCACTTGGGGCCAGCCGGCGCCCTCCAGAGCCCATTCGGGGTCCGCTTCGACGGACGGCCTCCTACCGCCTTAGGGTTTGCATCTCCACCGTTGCCCAAGTCGGTTTGATCCAACGGCACACGTTCATTCCACCGGGCTATAAATAAAGAGGCAGACCCCCTCCCTGAGGGCACCATATTATTATGGAGATGTAGAGGCATCCCTCGAATGGATGACCTCTCACCTCTAGAGAATTAGGGCTAGACTTTCCAATGTAGTAGATTAGTTCTAGTTGAGAGTTAGGGAGAGCGGAGCTACGCCCGGGTTCCGGAGGAGTCTTTAGAGGAGTCGTCAGAGTTCTGGTATATTTTTGTATCTATTCTTGTAAGACTTATGCTTTAATATATTTTATCTTCTTTATTTACTTTTATGCCTAGCATTTAATTGCTTAGTGTAGTTGTTATACTTTGGCATGGGATCTCCGCCTGTATCGGGTGCTCTAGTTATAGATCGTGACTAGAGTAGTAATCAGTAGTGTAGACATGGAGTCTAGGCTGTAGGTTACCTGAGGTTATGCCCAATTCTTACGGTTAGTTATGGTAGCCCCAGATGTGACAGCTCTGTTAGGCCTTCGTATTCCACCACGTCGGAGTTGGTGTTTCGTAGAGCTTTTGGTAGCCTTCCCTGACTACCTTCTTCCCAGTCTTATTCGAGAGTTGGAAAGGTACTGCTGCTCCAAAGTGTTATTGTGTGATTGCTTTATCTACCACGAATTTGTTATATAGAACCAAAGTAATATAGAAGTATTTAGGAACCTTGAGCTCTCCCGTTGTCCTCTCACTTTAGCTATCTACTCTTTTATCATAGAATTCTCTTGTGTGTGTCATATATACATAATTCCTATTATCTATCATTTACCCCTACTATAGTCTAGTTGGTGTATTAAGTTAGTACATACATGATGGTGAACTATCAATGTCTTTATCCATTGTTTCCCAATGGTAAAATATAAATAACGATACCTGAAATACTCCCGGTAAAATGCTACAATGGTTTTCTGTGTGCTTGCAGAATCCTTCATATTTTAGTTGTGCATACGAAATACCAACAAACTCTCTTCTTTTTATTTTTCAACACTTTTTTTTCTTTTTTACCAGGCAAAGCTATCATCATCTATCATCATGCATTTTTTGGATGATCCTTGGTGTGTGTGGAACTAAGGATTCACACCTTCCTCCCCCACACTTGGACTTTTGTGTAAAAGCCAAGTGTAGGGTCAGGGTCTCCTTATGAGTGTGTTCCATCACCCAAGGGTATTATGCTAGTTAGTAGATAATGTCGCTCCACATTCTCAAGCGCCATATGACCCGTGCTCTTCTTGATCTTAACCTGAAATGGTTAGTGACAAGAATACCCGAAGGTGCATACTAACTTGAAAACATGTCCTTGTTTTTATTTGCAAAGGAAGTTTTTTAAGATAATTCGGGGTAACTCCCGACAGTGCTTGTTTTAGGACAAAAGCTCGTCCTTAGGAAACCTTTTGAAATGAATCCAATGTTGGTGATGTGGTTTCCCCTCCAACACCAACCTTTTTGATTTCAACTATGAAGCTAAGGTAAAAACATATCGATATTTGCAATATTTATGATAGATAAAAACATCTATAACAACCCTTTTGAAGATTTTAGGGATAGGAAACAAGAAGGGGCTGTAGCATGTACATATAATGTTATAGATATAAAAATGAAAGGGAAATTTAGAAAGTAACTTCCATGCTCATCTACGCAATCTTTTGATCTAGGGGAAGTACTTTCTTTCACATGACCATTTAGATCTTTCGTAAAACTTGGGTAAGTCATGGTTATTGTGGAGATTGACAGAAGCTCCTCCCTAAGATCAAGAACTAAATTGGATGAGACATTGGGTGTGGACATAGAGGGTGAAGGGATAGAAATGTTCTCTATGTGAATTGATTCTCCCTCTATGTCTTGGCAGAGTTCCTCATCTCTCATATATGAATTTGAGGCATATGATGATGTTGAATTGGGAAGCTCTAAGGTTTTCCCAAAATCAGCATCACAAAATAGGTCATCCTCAAATTCGAGGGGACATGCAAAAAGATGAGATTCATCATCCCTATAAGTGTGATGCATTCCCTGAATGGGAGATTCCTCAGTAATCAGACTATGAGAAGAATTTGAAGGAAATTCAAATCCGGTTGCTAGCGCCTCCTCTTGTTGATCGGGGCTTGACTCCATTGTTTCTTTAGGAAGCTCATCATAAATACTATTGTAGGGAGTGTTTTCAAGGATTTTCTCTAAAATGGCTTTCCCTTCACTAATGGACATGTGCGTGAATGAGCCTCCAGAAGATAAGTCAAGTTGGAGAGCAGCTTCCTTGCTAAGACCAAGATGGAAATGGTAAAGAAGGACATGGTCAGGCAAGGAAAGTTCTGGACCAGTATTAACAAGGCTTAAGAATCTGGCCCAGGCTGCTCCTAGAGTCTCCTCCTTTTGTTGAAAGGTAAGTAGTTCTATGTGAAGGGCGGCAACTTTGGAAATAAGGAAGAAAGCAAGACAAAATTTGTCTCGAAGTTCATCCCAATTTCTATAAACACCTCCAACAGTATGAGGATACCATTGTATCACTCTTCCCAAAAGGGAGAATGGAAATAATTTCTATTTAATGGTCTCTTGTATCATGCCAGATAAAATTAAGCAAGAACACAAGTGCTCAAATTCCCGAAGGTGGGTATAAGGATTTTCATCTTGCTGCCCAGAGAAGGGTTGCGCCCGAACCATGGCTATCAAAGCAGGGTGAAGCTAATAGCCATTTGTAAGGATGGGATGTGATGATGGTGGAGGCTCCAATGAATCGCCCTTTGGAACCGAGAATTTAATAATAGGAGTGGAGTCCATGTGGTAGGGATGGTGATGGTAGTATGGTGCATATAATGGTGGTAAAAAGAAAAAGAATACACGGACATCTTGGTTTGATTCTAGAACAGCTACCGTTCCCTGGCAACAGCGCCAGAAAGCTTGTTGGTATTTGTATACGCAAATAGATAAATCCGCAAGCGCATGGATACCGCTCTAGCTTTCACCCGGGGTATTCCTAGGTATCGATTTCCATGGGGAACGAGGAGTGAACTAGAAAAGATCAAGGTCGTCTAAGAAATAACTACTTTTGGTGGGTACAAAGGGGTTTTCTAAGGTTCTTCCAAGATACGCTAGATGACCAAGATTCAGGCTCACTAAACTTCACTTACTTCGAAGCAGCAATACCTTTCCGACTCTCGAAGAGGACTGGGAAGCGGTAGTCGGGGAAGGCTGCCAAAAGCTCTACGGAAACACCAACCCAAACGTGGTGGAATACAAAGGCCTAGTCGAGAGCTGTCACCCTTAGGGCTACCACAACTATCCGTGGGGTTGGGCGCAAACTCAGATAACTCGCTAGCCTAGACACCACGTCTACGCTAACGGCTACTACTCTAGTCCGATATCTTAATTAGACAAAAGCACTCGGTCTAGCGGAGATCCCGTAAATAAAGTAAAGCAAGAATTGAATTTAATCAAATAGAAATTGGAATTACCAAAAGAGAACCTTGATGTTACTCAGACGAGTCGTCTCCATAGAGGTACAAAAGTCAAGGAGGGGCCGACACCTCCGGCCCTCCTACGCTCCTACTCGGGACACCGAGTACAAGACGAAGAGGAAGCCGACAGCTCTGGATTCCTTCTCCACTCTCTTCCCTCACCTCTCTTCCCTCTTTTCTATACTACAACTAGGTGAGAACCACCTAGAGGGACACTACTACTAAGAATATGAAGAATGGAGCGCAAGTGTAGAGGTGTGTGAGAGAGGGGGGTCTCCCCCTTGCTTTATACTCCTCCAAGGTCGGTTCGGGGGCCGAGGTGAGTAAATGCCTGGGTGAACCAACCTCTGAACCACCTCCCTGAACCGCCAACCAAACCTGGGCTGGGCCGGCCTAGTTGGGTGTGCGGCCGCACCCTGGTGCAGCCACACCAGGGGTGGGCTCCCTCGAGCCCAGCTTTGGCCCACTGGCTGCTTGAGGGTCCTAGGCCACAGGCTTGATGGGTGTTGGCCCAGATTTGGTCTTTTGGTGGGCTGTCCTTCTCATTTCTTCTTTTACGCTTTGCCAGAAAGCGTATTTTGATCACCTTTTCTTATGTTATTCCAATATGCTTTCCTGAAAATGAACAATCACCAACACTTGTGGAAATCGTTAGTTATAAAACCTAATTCTATGTTTGGTGGTTATTTGAGTGGATTTTATTTGACTGTCTGGTGGTAAAGATAGATAATAAGAGCCACCAACAACCCACTACCTCGAAGGTGAGGGTTTCCTTCTGAAAGTTGAGCGGTGTGCCGAACATGACCGGGAGGTCGATCTGCCCCAGCGGTTGCGCCTGTTTGCCAGGCACGACCCCATGGAAGGGGGCCCCATCGGGGCGCATACGGGAGCGACTGATCCCCATCATGTCCAGGGTCTCGCATAGAGGATGTTGAGGGCACTCGCCCATCCATGAGCACCTTCGAGAGACGCTTGTTGGCGATGATGGGGCTAACATTGAGGGGGTATCTTCTGGGCCAGGGCATGAAATCGGTGTGGTCGGAGCGGTCGAAGGTGATTGGAGTGTTGGCCTATCTATGAAAGGTGGGAGTCATCGGCTCGGCATGGTACACCTCCCATCGCTCGAGCTTCTGGGCTCTCTTCGACGCGTAGCTTCCCGCCCCCCCGAAGATCATGAGGCAGTCGTAATTGGACGGGAAAACTTCATCGCCCCCCAGATCCTCCCCCCCGACATCGCTCGCCGGGGACCGGGTTGCTTCTTCTTCTTCTCTGCCTTCTTCGCCTCTTCGAGCAGGAACTTCTTTATGGTCCCATAGTCCTTGAGGAGATGATCGACTTTGTAGGCGTGATTGGTGCAGGGCTCGTTGAGCTTCTTCTCCAAGAAGTTGGGCGTCTCCCTCGTGGACGCTTTCTTGCCCTTCGGCTCGGCAGCGGCATCAAGTTCCACCTCTCATCGCTGCTTTCCCTTTTTCTTCTTCTTGGAGGTGCGGTTGGTGGCACCCTCGCCGGCGTCCTCCTCCGCTTGCCTTTACCCTTGGGCCGGTCGAAGATGGCCCTACCGCGTCTTCTCCGGACGCGAAGCTAGTGGCGATGTCGAGCAACTCTTTCATGGAGTGTGGCTGATTTCGCCCCAGCTCGTGCATCCAGGTTCTTGTTGGTTGTCCCTGAGAGAAAGGCACTGATGATGTCCACATCCGCAATGTGGGAGAGCTCGGTGCATTGCCGAGAGAATCACTTGATGTAGTCCCTCAGGGACTCGCTGGGCTCCTTTGTGCAGCTGTGTAGGCCCTAGGGGTTCCCTGGTCGTGTGTAGGTCCCTTCCGACGAAGATCTCTCGGAGGTCCACCCACGAGTTGATCGAGGCAGGAGGAAGGTGTTCGAGCCAGACCCGAGTTGTGTCGGCGAGGTAGAGCGGGAGGTTCCGGATGATGAAGGCCTGGTTGTCCGCTCCCCCGGCCAAACAGGCCAGGCGGTAGTCTTCTAGCCAGATCCCGGGGTTCGTTTCCCCGGAATACTTTGTGATGTTCGAGGGTACGCGGCAACACTGAGGGACTGGCGCGTTGAGAATGTTGTGGCCGAAAGCTCGAGGTCCGGCGGGAGGCGGGACGTCTCCTTGGTCGTGGCCGTGGCGCCGTGGCTCGTTCGGGCTCACGCTCCGGTCGTGCCTAGGATCGTAGCAGCCGCCGTGGCACGCGTTGTAGTCCCGCGCGACCGAGTGCTCCCGGTCACTCTCATCGCGTCGCTGTGCGCTGAGAACAGCTTAGGCTTCGCGGATCAGCCCCAGGCGTTCACGCATAGGAGGAACGTCGGAGCTCCGGATCGAAACACGGGCCGACGACGCCCCTGCGCGGAGGTGAGACGATGCCTGGCGCCTCGAGGTTGGATCGTGTCACCGCAACATCGAGCTTTCCGCCTACTGTTGGGCCACGAGGTTGAGCAACTCCTGGATGTCCCGCTGGGCTTTCCGCTCTTCCGGGGTAGTGGGTTCGGGGAGCCGCTGCAAGAGTGCGGCCGCCACGATGTTCTGACTGGCCCGGGGGAAGAACGGTGTCTAGCCTCCATCCTCCTGGATGCGGCGGTGAACATCGCAGGCACGAGCTCGCGCGTTTCCGTGCAACCCCGTGCGGCACGTGCCTTCGCGGCGCTGGTTCACGGGGCGGTGGTACTCGCTTCCACGCCTCTCACTGGACTCGTGCCCGGCATATGACGGGTTGCCTTCCAGGACGAGAGCCGGGTTGGTAGTGTCGTATTCGTCGGCGTAGGCGTGGTCCTAATCCTGTGGCTGCTCCACCACTCCGTGACCTTGGGGGTCGTGCAGCGGGGTCGCCTACGGGGTAACTTCTTGGACCTCGGGGTCGGGCTCCCTGGGTTTCTTCCTCGACGTCGGCCATGTAGCACTCATGAGAGGGTGGTCGCTTCCCCTGTTGGACCCGAAGTCTAAGATCTCGCTGGATTCCTCGGATGAGAGGATGTCAAGGACTGAGTCGCGACCGAAGTCAGCCATTCCGACAACTTGACATTGCTGCGCGCCGCCTCGTGAGCCCCCTAAACAAGGTTGCTGAAGGTAACGGTGGCGTTGTGAAGACTGAAGGAGAATGCTGCAGCAGCTGGTGGGCCGGGCGGCGGCCCTTGCCCGCGGTGCCGCGCCATCATCTCCGCGATGCGGCGGAAGAGGTTTTGCCTGTCCCCCGTAGGGACGGCAGGATCGTCGCTCGGGGTTCGCCCTCCGAGCGACGTCACGTGGAGGCCTTCAAAGGCCTTGGTGATGGTACGGACATCAGGGAGGGGCAGAGGGGTCACGACCCTCCACAGCATCCCCTCCTCGGTGATGACGAAATCCAGGCTCCCGAAGCGTACGAGCGCTCCGGATGCCCAGGGCGCAGCGTGGCTTCCTATCCAGAGCCTGGGTTTGGAGACGAAACGCGCAAGGCCCCTACCTGGTGCGCCAACTATCGGTGTTTCGTAAAAGCACCAACTAATAAATTTATAGATACGCGTTTATGCCCGAATGGTTCACTAAGAGGACACAAGGAGGTATATTGGTTTGGGCGAGAGGCCCTACGTCCAGTTCGAACGGGTTGTGTTACTCAGCGGCAGTTCATAATACGGGGTTACAAACGGTTTGAGAGAGGGAGGGGCTCCCAAGTCTCTATGATTGAGCGTGGTGCCAATATCGTGGCGTATGTGTGATGTGGGTGGTGTGTGTGATTTTTTCCGATGATCTTAAAGAATGGCTCGCCCTCCCTTTTATAGATGAAGTGAGGGGGAGGCCTTACACGTGCTCTGTAGGAGAGGAGTGGGCGTGCCGTGCAAAGGAAGAAAAAGAAGAAAAGAAAAAAGGACAGAGGTGGACTGGCTCGTCTGTCCTCCTGGGGTCGGGGCATCCTTCTTTCCCGTGTCGCTTGCACCGTCGAGAATTGTTCGCCTGTGTTGTCGCATCGCTGGTGCTCCCACCCATTCCCTCACAATGGACGGAGAGGTTGAGCAGTTGATTAGAACCCTTGTCGTATCGGGTTATAGACTTAATGGCGTCGTACAGCGTGGGTGTGGATCGTGGCGAATGGGTTGTCTGGACTGTCAGGCCATAAGGGCG
The DNA here is from genome assembly GCA_015844335.1 of Chrysopogon serrulatus. NCBI lineage: Eukaryota > Viridiplantae > Streptophyta > Magnoliopsida > Poales > Poaceae > Chrysopogon > Chrysopogon serrulatus. Next base: position 383,540 of record JADLZL010001721.1, on the reverse strand, counting down.
ATTAGACGGCGTGCCATGCCCTGTGCTCGGCTAACAGTTTGGTCAAACATCATTCCATGCCATGCTCTGGCTTACAGTGTGGTCAAAAGGTTTCCGCCCATGTCCAGCACGGGGCACAGACGGAGTGGGCATCGGTCGTCTCGTCGCGCAGGCATCTAGCTACAGCGCCACCTCCCAGGCTTGTGGCGCAAGCCTGGATTGCTTCTAGACGAAGGTGATGGGGACGTGATTCCGAATCTTCCATTAGGTTCTGGATAACTCTTGCTTTGAGCGGAACGCGACACACCGATCCGGTTTTAGATCAAAAGACCCAAACCCTGCAACCTTAGCACCACAAATCTTCGGGTTATCAACCGCGTCACCAACCAGTTGACCTCACCAAGAAGGCTAATCCGTGCCTGCAAAACGAAGAACACAAGCAAGAACTCAAAAGAACGCAGCTCAGAAAGTTGGGACAAACTGCAGATGAATGATTAAGTTCTCAAGTTGGGGTTCCACAAACCGACGAACGGTGATTATCAATGGATAGAATAATCTTAAGCAAAACCCAAACCCTAACGATGATGGTGACTAATGATTATAAAGGTCTTAGGGTCGTCGCCTACCCTGGACGCGCCACCCCTAATGGGCTCAAGACGATACACGGCCTAACAGACCAAATAAGGTGACGCAGCACCTGGACAGATTCTGGATGCTGACTTGTTTTAATAATTCCTATTGATTCTGAAGAAATTTTGACATGAAACTAGTTGTATTGGCTTCCTTATCAAATTATCTTTCCAACCATGGCTGAACCATCAAAAACAGAGTCCGAATGCGTCCGTGGCGCTGGTCTCAACACAGACTGGTCCTAGAGGCCGAGGTAGACTCGAAATCGTGTTGGACAGGACCTCCAGCTTGTGTTGCACGTCCTGGCCGGTCTCCCTCGCCTCCACACCTTCCTCCAAGTTCCTCATAACCCTCTTCAATGTTCCTAAGCAATATAACATCATTAGGTAGCAATCTATTCTCAAAGGTATGAAACGGATCGCTTAAGAACGAACTCACTTGTAATTTTAGTTGTCGCATTCGAGCTCGGGTCATTGGCCCTTGAGGTACAGTAGAAGGATCAGTGGGTGTATCCAAAGGAGTGATGTCCTCATCATCCTCCCCCTCTTGAAATGGAGTCGCTCTAGACTCAAACTCATCTTCTTCTCCCAAGTATGGCTTTAAATCTGCAATGTTAAATGTAGGACTAACCCCGAACTCGGGTGGCAACTCAAGTGTATATGCATTGTCATTTATTTTCTTAATAATTTTGTAAGGACCAGCAGCTCTTGGCATTAATTTAGACTTACACAGCTCTGAAAATCTATCTTTTCTCAAATGCAACTAAACTAAATCACCCGGTTCAAGTTTAACTTCTTTTGTACCTTCACTACCCGCAATTTTATACTTTTCATTCATTTTTTCAATGTTGGCCTTAGTTGTTTCATACATCTTAAAAATAAATTCAGCACATGCTTTAGCATCATTATGTGTTCTCTCGGTGGTAGGTAAAGGCAAAAAATCAATGGGAGCATGAGGGTTAAATCCATACACTACCTGGAACGGACTTACCTTAGTGATAGAGTGTTCAGCTCGATTGTATGCAAACTCCACATGTGGCAAACACTCCTCCCACATCTTTAGATTATGCTTCAAAATTGTTCTCAATATGGTGGACAATGTATGATTCACCACCTCAGTTTGACCATCGGTTTGGGGATGACAAGTGGTGGAAAATAGTAACTTTGTCCCCAATTTATTCCACAAAGTGCGCTAAAAGTGACCCAAGAATTTTGCATCGCGATCTGAAACAATAGTGGAAGGCATACCATGCAAGTGAACGATTTCTTGAAAGAATAAATCAGCAATATGAACAGCATCATCGCTTTTATGACAAGGAATAAAATGTGCCATCTTAGAAAAATGATCAACCACCACAAAAACACTATCTCTCCCCCTCTTAGTCCGTGGCAATCCCAAAACAAAATCCATAGATATATCAGCCCAAGGAATAGAAGGAACAGGAAGAGGCATATACAAACCATGTGGGTTCAACCGCGACTTGGCTTTTTGACATGTAGTGCACCGAGCCACGAACGGCTCTACGTCACGTCTCATGTGTGGCCAAAAGAAGTGTGTAGACAACACCTCCTCAGTTTTCTTAGCTCCAAAATGCCCCATCAACCCGCCTCCATGTGCTTCCTGCAACAACAAAAGATGAACGGAACCAACTGGAATGCATAGGTGGTTAGCTCTAAACAAAAACCCATCTTTTAGAATATATTTGTTCCATGTATGTCCCTCTTTACAATGTTCTATCACACCTTCAAATTCAGCATCATGAGCATATTGTTCTTTTATTGTTTCAAGCCCAAAGATACGACAATCAAGTTGGGACAGCATAACATATCTTCTAGACAAAGCATCAGCAATAATATTATCCTTCCCTTTCTTGTGTTTGTTAATATAAGGAAAAGACTATAAATTCAGCCCACTTAGCATGTCGACGATTCAATTTATTTTGAGTTCTAAGATGTTTTAGTGATTCATGATCAGAGTGAATAACAAAATCTTTAGGCCATAAATAATGTTGCCATGTTTCTAATGATCGAACAAGAGCATATAATTCTTTATCATACGTGGAATAATTAAGTACAAGCCCACTCAATTTTTCACTAAAATAAGTAACAGGTTTACCTTCTTGCATCAAAACACCACCAATGCCAATTTCACTAGCATCACATTCAAGCTCAAAAGTCTTACCAAAATCAGAAAGTTGCAGCAGCGGTGCATTCGTAAGCTTGTCCTTCAAAAGAGCAAAGGACGCTTCTTGTTCTTCTCCCCAATGGAAAACAACACCCTTCTTCGTCAACTCATTTAGTGGGGCTGCAATGGTGCTGACATCTCTGACAAAGCGGCAGTAAAATCCAGCAAGTCCATGAAAACTTCGCACTTGTGTCACAGTTGTGGGCGTAGGCCAGCTCCGTATTGCTTGCACCTTGGCATCATCTACCTCAATTCTCTATGAAGTCACAACATAGCCAAGAAACGAGATTCGTTCGGTGAAAAAAGTGCACTTATCGAGGTTACCAAATAAGCGCGCAGCCTGCAAAACATCAAAAACAGCACGTAGATGATTAAGGTGATCATTTAAAGACTTGCTGTATATCAAGATATCATCAAAGTATACCACAACAAATTTGCCAACGAAATGACGTAAAACCTCGTTCATTAATCTCATGAAAGTGCTAGGTGCATTAGTTAACCCAAAAGGCATTACTAACCACCCATACAAGCCGAACTTAGTTTTAAAAGCAGTTTTCCATTCATCACCTAGTTTTATTCTTATCTGGTGGTACCCACTTCTCAAGTCTACCTTAGAAAAAATCATAGAACCACTTAACTCATCAAGCATGTCATCAAGCCTAGGAATAGAATGACGGTACCTTATGGTGATATTATTAATGGCTCTACAATCTACACACATACGCCAACTGCCATCTTTTTTGGAACCAAAATGACTGGAACAACACAAGGACTAAGGCTCTTACGTACATACCCACGGTCCAATAGATCTTGAACTTGGCGCTGAATCTTCTTAGTCTCCTCAGGGTTGGCACGATAGGTAGCTCGGTTTGGCAGGCTTGCTCCAGGAATTAAGTCGATCTGGTGCTCGATCCCTCGAATTGGTGGAAGTCCTGGAGGTACCTCAGCAGGAAAAATATCCTCGTACTCATGCAAAAGGTTAGTGACAGAGGGTGGCAAAGTGCTAGCTATATCATCAATAGAAAATAAAACATCTTTTCATACCAAAGCATAACATATATCATCGATTTTAGCAAGATCAGATTTATTTGCAAGCATGACAGATGTTTCAATTTAGCTACTTGTCGCTTTGTCGTGTAGAAGCTTGTTTATTTTCATTCTCGAAAACTCGCTCTCTACCAGCTTGAACAATTTGAACAGGGGTCATAGGTACCAAAGTAATATTTTTGCCCCTGTGCATAAATGTATATTTATTACTTTTTCCATGGTGGATCGTATCATTATTAAATTCCCAAGGTCTACCCAATAGAAGAGAACAAGCTTGCATAGGTACGACATCACAATCTACAAAATTAGAGTATGTACCAAGGGAGAAGTGTACGCGTGATGTTTATGTTACTTGGCCTTTCTTGAGTCGTTTAGCCACTGAATATGGTACGGATATCGATGTAGACGAGTTGGCAAGTCAAGCTTCTTAACTAAATCAGAACTCACTAGATTGTTGCAACTTCCTCCATCAATGATGACTCGTGCACGTCGGTCCTTGATGACGAATAAAATCCGAAACAAGTTGTGGTGCTGCAACTGTTCTGCCTCCTCCATCTATGTACTAAGAACCTGTTGCACAATAATTGTGCGCTGGTGACCAGCATCGTCGATGCTCAAAGACAAATCTTCATCATGTGAGGTGGGTTGTTCTTCAATATCGTCCTCCACTTCAGAAGTGCTCACATAGCCTCCATCGTCTGTAGCAATATATATGCCCGCTTGCTAGGGCAATCCTTGGCAACATGACCAATCCCATGGCAGCGATGGCACTGAATGGATGAAGAGCGTCCGGTGGAAGCTATCGAGGAAGCACTCTTGGACGGTTCCTGCAAACGAGACTTACCAGCGGCTGAAGGAGTAGTCGCGGATGGAGCTGTTGTTGACGGTGCTTAACTCACATCATATACCGCCAACATACATACAAAAGAGAGATGAAAACACCACCATAACTAGAATATGGGGTCTATACACTAACAAATTCCATAGTTTTGGTGAATGTACTTGTTTTGCAGGACAAACATGAAAAGATATCAAAGATGGGCCAAAAGCATACAAAAATCTAGAAATCGGCCCAAGAACAAAGGCAAATACAAAGGAACCCATCTCCAACTGCATGATTGGGCCGTGCACCACACAAGGCAGGCATCCAGGCCCAACCAACAACCGACCAGAGAAAGGCGGTGGCCAGGCGAGCCTCCCCCAGTGCGCCCCGCACCGGTGGTGCTTTGCCACACCCCCCAAAGACCACCTCTCGGGCCCACCTTTCTCTGGCGGTTCACTCAGGCGGTTCCAAGGTCGGTTCCATATGGTGTTAATGCTGTCCAGGCCAAAACCGACCTCCAGCAACAATAAAAGGACTCCCTCACCTCCTCTCAAAGACACACAATCCAAGTGGAGAAGAAGAAGAGAGCCAAGCTCAAATCCCATCCTAGCCTAGCTAGTTTAGTGTAGGGAGTGAGAGAGGGAAAGTAGAGAAGGTTCGGGCGTGTCTGCCATCTCTTGTCTCGGATCCGAAGCTTCCGGGTTGAGGAGGCGGAGTGCCGGTCGTGTCGGCTCCCCCTCGACGTGTACCTCTACGGCCATATACTACTTGGAGTATAAGGTCCGTATTCTACTACGGTGGTGAGTCTCTATTTCATATTCTCTTGCATATTACATTCTTGCGGGTTTGTTGTTCGTTACTTGCCTTAGTAGCGGATATTCTAGTAGAGGACTCCTGATAAAGACGGATGTTCCTGGCCAACGCTAGAATAGTAATCGATAGCGTAGACATAGTGTCTAAGTTATAGGTTACCCTCATTTGCCTCACACTCTACGGGTGAGGGGTAGGTGTTAGGTGGTGACAGCCCTAACATCCTTTGTATTCCCCCACGTTCGGGTGTGGCGTAGAGCTGTTAACCGGCATCACTTAGCAGACTAGGTGCGATCCGGTGCCCAAAGCAAGAGTATAGTAGGTAAGATTATCTTCGAGTAGAGGATCTAAACTGTAGAAAAACCTCACTACCCAGGATCTCTTTTCTTCAACCCACCGGGGCGGACTAAGCTAGTTGACTAGACACAACCGTTCTTCGTGAAATTACGATACCCTGTCTATCACCGGGTGAAGTGCTACGACGGTAATTCCATGCGCTTGCGGATTTGGTCGCTTTAAGCTAAGAAATACCAACAAGCATTTAAAGCACCGTTGTTGGGGAACGGTTGTCGTTTTAGCCTTCGAACCTAGTCCACCCATGTATCCTTTATTTTATCTTTTCCGAAAAAATGGAGAACATTTCAATTCAAAACTTTTCTGCTCCTAAGGGCAAGTTCGTAGAGCCACCACAATCATCAAAGCCAATCACAGCTACAAACTATGAGCTTTGTCCTGGCTTTATAGCCATGGCTCGGAAACAAACCTTCTCGGGGTTAGACTATGAAAACCCTTACCACCATTTGTAGGAGTTTGAGCAACTCTGTGCATGCCTAACCATAGCAGGCATGTCACAAGAAACCTTGCAGTGGAAATTGTTTCCCTTTTCTCTAAATGAGAGAGCAAAACAATGGTACACCCAAAACATAGGAAAAGTATCAGGGGATTGGGAGGAATTAAGGAACAAATTTTGTCTTATGTTCTTCCCGATATCCCTGATAGCTGCCCCTAGCGACAAGAAATACTCAACTTCCGACAAAACGAGAAGAAAACCTTAGGTGCAGCACAGGATAGATTCTTAATCCTATCACGATCAGGCCCAGACCTATCTATACCCAACCATGTGCTATTACAGCATTTTTTGTTAGGGCTTAGAAGGGAAGCTGCCCTACACCTGGATATAGCTGCTGGAGGTTCGTTCACACACCTAACAACAATGGAGGGGGGAATTCTCCTAACCCGTATAGCCGAAAGTACCCCTCCGCCAGAACCCCTCCTAGTGCAGGCCGAACCATGCCAAGAGGAAGTCTCTTCGGCTGAAGCCGAAACCTTACCACTCACAGAGAGACCCTCAGCCGAACATAAGAATCTGGAGGAAGGTTTTCAACCTTTGGATCTTCTGTTTTTTGAGGATGCCCTTTTTGAAAATCTGGGCAATACCTCAAAATACTTGTGCCACCGGAAGCCTTTAACACCCAAGAAACCGATTAGCACCCTTGACCAAGAAACCCTTAAAACTTCCATTAAGGATCTATGCATTGCAATGAACAGGGAATGGACTGAGGAAGTGGAGTTAGCTTCCGAAGACATTCGGATATGCTGTCCCTCCTCGATAATCCAAACCAATGTCGGTAGAACATGGGTGAACACCCTGTATAATCCTACTATTGGAGCAAACCTGATGTCTGCATCATTCATTCAGCTCTTTCTGAGCGAGGAAACACTTGCTCCAACTAGGTGTACTATCTGATATTTTGTTGCACCACAACAATGTCAAAATACCCTTTGGACTTTCATGTCTTCGATTTCCAAGATTTTGATATCCTGATAGGGCATCCCCTAGAGAGATTCTTTCTAGAGTCACCAACCTCTGGGGGGATTAATGTAAAGCTAGGGAGGGATAAGTTTGCCATATCATTTTCACATATCAACCCTTTGGTGGCAAACAACCCTTCTGATCCTAATATGCCCATAGAGGTTAAATCGTTAATACCCTTTGACTCACCAGAATCAGCCTTAGAAAGAGAAGCCGAATTCTTTACCGAAGAAAAGGATGATCTAGATGAGACCATGGGCCTTCCTCAAGAGAAAGCCCCGACAAAACCCCCAGTCGAGCTAAAGCCCCTACCCACCGGCTTGCGCTATGCTTTCCTGAATGGCAACAAAGAAACTCCTGTTATCATTAGTGATAAGCTTAGTGAGGAGGAGACAGTCAAACTCATTGCCATCCTAGAAAAGCATAGGTCTGTCTTTGGGTATTCCTTGCAAGACTTGAAGGGGATTAGCCCGACCCTCTGTACCCATCGCATCCCGATAGACCCCTCTAGCACACCTACTTGGGAACCCCAGCGAAGATTAAACAATACGATGAGGGAAGTCGTGAAGAAGGAGGTTCTAAAACTTCTTCACGCCGGGATCATTTATCCCGTACCACATAGCGAGTGGGTCAGCCTAGTCCATGTGGTTCCAAAGAAAGGCGGTATGACGGTAGTAGAAAATAGTAAAACCGAGTTAATACCGCAATGCACCGTCACAGGGTGGAGGATGTGCATAGATTACTGAAAACTCAATACGGCCACAAAGAAAGACCACTTCCCACTGCCCTTCATTGATGAAATGTTGGAATGGTTGGTGAAACACTCTTTCTTTTGTTTCCTAGATGGGTATTCTGGCTATCATCAGATCCCCATCCACCCTAACGATCAAAGCAAGACAACTTTTACTTGCCCGTATGGAACTTATGCGTATCGATGTATGTCATTTGGGTTGTGGAATGCACCCGCATCATTCCAACGGTGCATGATGTCAATTTTCTCTGACATGATCGAAGAAATCATGGAGGTTTTCATGGACGACTTTTCAGTCTATGGAAAAACTTTCGATCATTGTCTAGAAAATTTAGACAAAGTCTTGCAACGATGTCAAGAAAAGGACCTTATTTTAAACTAGGAAAAATGCCATTTTATGGTCCGTGGGGGCATCGTCTTAGGACACCTAGTGTCGGAACAGGGGATTGAGGTAGATAAAGCGAAGATCGAGGTAATCGAGCAATTACCTCCCCAGTGAACATAAAAGGGATCCGTAGCTTCTTAGGGCATGCAGGTTTTTATAGGAGGTTTATTAAAGATTTCTCACAAATTTCTAGACCCCTGACCAACTTGTTAGCCAAAGATGCTCCCTTTGAGTTCACCGATGAGTGCTTAGCTGCTTTCCACACCCTTAAGAAAGCCCTCATCTCAGCTCCAATCATCCAACCCCCTGATTGGACGCTGCCATTTGAAATCATGTGTGACGCTAGCGACTACGCGGTTGGCGCAGTCCTAGGACAAACCAAAGATAGAAAGCATCACGCCATCGCCTATGCAAGCAAAACTTTAATAGGAGCACAGCTTAATTACGCCACAACAGATAAAGAACTCCTCACCGTAGTCTTTGCTATCGAAAAGTTTCGCTCTTACTTAGTTGGGTCTAAAATAATTGTTCATACCAATCATGCTACTCTTAAATACTTGTTAACTAAGAAAGAAGCGAAACCTAGGCTAATCAGATAGATTCTCCTACTCCAAGAATTCGATATAGAAATAAAAGATAAAAAGGGAGTAGAGAATACTGTTGCCGACCATTTGTCGCGTATGCAAGTCACTAACATGCAGGACCCACCGATTAATGACTTCCTACGCGATGACATGCTACTCAAAGTAGATGACGTCAACCCGTGGTACGCGAACATCGTCAATTACATGGTCACTGGCTACGTACCACCAGGGGAGAACAAAAGAAAGTTACAAGTTGAGAGTAGAAGGCACCCTTGGATGAACCCTACTTGTACCGGGTCTGTGCGGATGGATTGCTAAGAAGGTGTGTGCCAACTGCCGAAGGGATGCAATTCATCGAAAAATGCCACGCAGCACCATATGGAGGACATTACGGGGTTTTCCGCACACAGGCCAAGATCTGGCAGTGTGGGTTCTTCTGGCCATCAATGTATGGGGACACTAAAGAGTTCGTCAGAAGATGCCGGAAATGTCAGTTCCAAGGCAGCATCACCTCTCGCAATGCGATGCCCCTACACTATAACCTTCAACTAGAAATATTTGATGTATGGGGTATCGACTTCATGGGGCCATTCCAAAAGTCCTATGAATGCGAGTACATCCTTGTGGCAGTTGATTACGTCTCCAAGTGGGTAGAAGCAATGGCACGCAGATCAGCAGACACCAAGCATGCAAGAAAAATGTTCCATGAAGTGATCTTTCCCCGATTTGGAACACCTAAGATGGTGATAAGTGATGGGGGATCACACTTCATAGATCGAAGCTTCAGAAACTTCCTTAAAGAGCTTGGTGCACAGCACAACATTGCAACACCCTACCATCCACAGACCAGTGGATAGGCAGAAACATCCAACAAACAAATCAAGAACATCTTGCAGAAGATTGTCAATAAAATGGGGAGGGGATGGAAAAACAAATTACCAAATGCACTGTGGGCATACCGAACAGCCTATAAGACACCCATTGGCATGTCACCATTCCAACTCGTGTACGGAAAACTTGCCATTTGCTAGTAGAGCTAGAACATAGAGCCTACTGGGCAATCAAGAGTTGGAATATGGATGTCAAGCTAGCCGGCAGAAAATAGGCAAAAGCAAATAGCCGGCTAGAAGAATGGCGGGAGAAGGCATACCACAGTGCCAGGATATACAAGGAAAGAACCAAGAGATGGCACGACCACCGAATCAAGCCCAAAGACTTCAAACAAGGAGACAAGGTGCACCTATTTAACTCAAAGGTAAAACTCTTCGGTGTAGGAAAATTATGCAGTAAATGGAAGGGACCATATACCATCATCAACACCTCGCTACATGGAGCAATCACTATCCAAGATGACGAAGGTAACATTTTTAAAGTCAATGGTCAACGCTTAAAAATTTTCCTAGAACCTTTTCCCAGTGATAATCAAGAAATAGATAGGATAGATTTAATTTCCTCATTATAATATCCTATAATAATAATAAAAGTGAGTGTACAAAGTTTAAATTAATAATTTACCAAAATACCCTCACTAGTTTAAACATGATTCTCCTACTGATTTTCCAAACTCATAAATGATTGTCATGTTTAAAGTTCAATTTGCACAAAATCCAAAATCCAAAATAATTTTAAAATACATAAAAAAGAGAATATCTTATCTATCCCGGCCATCAACAGTGCAATAACGAAAAATTCCTAGCATATTTGAATTTCAAACCTAGCACTCTGCACCTGGCTGAAAGAGCGTCGAAGGGGAGCGTGCCAGGGGTGTGGGCGCACCGCCCCTGGCCCCTCTCATCCCTAATCTTCGCCCAATCGGCCTTGATGAGCTGAGTGATGGCACTCATGGCGGTGCTCGCCCATTGCACGGCCAGAGAAGTATATAAGGACCCTCTAGGCCTCTCTATCTCTCCACACAAGCTCAAGCATCTCTCTCTCTCACATCTACACTTGAGCTTGTTTTCTCTCCTCTCCAACAATGGCATATGAACATGCTCTTGTCCTCTTCCATGACACCTACACTGATCTTAGCCTAGAGAGTGTGCAAGGGCCAGCCTATGTGCCCCCGGAGAGTTCATTCGTGAGAGAGGAGGCAAAAGCCATAGTGGCGGCACCACTAGCCCTCGTGCCCCCAGCTAGTGATGCTAGTAGCACGGCTAGCACTGGGAGCAAGGTGACCAAAGGAGGTTCGGGCATGACCCGAACACGGATCGCCAAGAAGCTCGGCATACGGGTGGACAAGACGGCCAAGCGAATGACTGCCGGCATCCTAGGACAAGGCCAACGACATCAACAAGGGCCGAGCCTAGGGAGACTAGGAACATTTCTGTTGTACCGCCTTCGGGCATCTCTAGCGGTCCGGGTAGCCCGGCTATCAGCCGTAGTTACATAGTAGTAGGCGTTCCCAAGGCAGGGGGCGGTTTCGCTAAGGGGCTCATGCGCATGGACAAGGGTCCTATGCGAGCCCCCAACGGCTAGGCCTCAGGCTCCAAAGGAAAGGAGCCGTCCGAGGATCCTTCCCTCCCTCTCAGGTTCAAGAGAGCGGTGAATCCCCGGATCCACAGGCAGGCCGTTCTTAGCGATCTCGAGTCGAAAACTTCAACTCGGGCCTCTGCTGCCATCCCGCTCAACACCTCGGTCCTCTTACTAAGGTATCTTGTGAGGAAGCTGCACGGGGACCTTGCACTAGCACAGCTCAAGATCACCGAGCTGCAGGATGAACTAAACACCACTAGGTTCGCCCTGAGCCGGAGGATCAAAAAAGTTGCTAGGGCAGCGGGAGCGCTTTCAGCGCTGCAGTGATCATTAGTCACCCCCGCACCAATAAGTTAGGCACAAATTTACTTTCCCAGTATTTTCTTCCTAATATTTTATTTTCATCAATTGTAATATGTGCCTAATTTCTCTTGATAATTCCAAAATATATTGTCTACACTTGTTTTTGTCTTCTACTCTTGAGTACAAAATAAAAATTAAAAGCTAGGCGCAAAAACAAGTGTGGGGTAGGAGCATTCATTTCTCAAAGGTATAAAATTAATAATTCTTGCCCTTTTTCCATGTACATGATATGCTTACATTTTATTTACAAGAGAAACCTGATCTATGAACTTCATTTAAGTATATCTTTTTTCCTGCTAGTAACTTAAATTAGTACAAATGACAAATGATAATATGACCATTGCTCCACTCTATGCAAAAAGACTTGGGATTTATAAATAAAAATAACCATGATAAACTAGCATTTTTTCTCTTGGTAGACCTTTGTCACATAGGAACTTTACAATTATGAATTTCTAATTTTCTATGACTTAATGAATTAATGCCTCTCGCGGGATTCACATAAAAAGAAAAATATACCCTCGTTACATGACTCTTAAAAACAAAAAGAGAATGTGGGCTATAACAAAGAAAAGGGCCATGCCAAAGAAGCATGAGCGAGAAAAGATGCCATACCAAAAGGTATGTGCCAAAATGAGGTAAAATAAGGGGTGCAAAGACACCTGACTTCATAAAAATAGGTGCAAAAGCACCCGCCCGGAGATAGCCCATTTCTAAAGGTATGGTAGGTATACAAATAAAAGCTTCCCCATGAAAGGTATGTCTTCCCCATGAAGTCTAGAAGTTAGAAAGGAAAAAGTCTCCCATGAAACCAAGGATATCATAGGAAAGAGCAAAGTTTTATCATCTTTTCAAAAAATATATATACAAAAACCCAAGTCCTTAAGCAGAAGTAGAGTAAGGGAAGTAAAATCAAAGTCATTGTTACTATTCAAGTTATCTAGGAGAAAATGTGATGGACTTTGAGATTCATGGACTCAGCTAGAATCTTGAAATAAAATGGTATAGCTATCAATTACAAGAAGAACCTATCTACCTTAGTCACAAGCTTCACTCGAGGACAAGTAAAGGACTAAGTGTGGGGGAGTTTGTTGACAGTTCTTAACTCACATCATATACCGCCAACATACATACAAAAGAGAGATGAAAACACCACCATAACTAGAATATAGGGTCTATACACTAACAAATTCCATAGTTTTGGTGAATGTACTTGTTTTGCAGGACAAACATGAAAAGATATCAAAGATGGGCCAAAAGCATACAAAAATCCAGAAACCGGCCCAAGAACAAAGGCAAATGCAAAGGAAACCCATCTCCAGCTACATGATTGGGCCGAGCACCACACAAAGCGCAGCATCCGGGCCCAACCAAAGAACCGACCCGGAGAGAAAGGCGGTGGCCGGGCGAGCCTCCTCCTGCAGTGCGGCCGCACACGAGTGCGGCCGCACCCCCAGCACCGCCTCTCGGGCCCAGCTTTCTCTGGCGGTTCACTCAGGCGGTTCCAAGGTCGGTTCCATATGGTGTTAATGCTGTCCAGGCCAAAATCGACCTCCAGCAACTATAAAAGGACCCCCTCACCTCCTCTCAAAGACACACAATCCAAGTGGAGAAGAAGAAGAGAGCCATGCTCAAATCCCATCCTAGCCTAGCTAGTTTAGTGTAGGGAGTGAGAGAGGGAAAGTAGAGAAGGTTCGGGCGTGTTTGCCATCTCTTGTCTCGGATCCGGAGCTTCTGGGTTGAGGAGGCGGAGTGCCGGACGTGTCGGCTCCCCCTCAACGTGTACCTCTACGGCCATATATTACTTGGAGTATAAGGTCCGTATTCTACTACGGTGGTGAGTCTCTATTTCATATTCTCTTGCATATTATATTCTTGTGGGTTCGTTGTTCGTTACTTGCCTTAGTAGCAGATATTCTAGTAGAGGACTCCTGATAAAGACGGATGTTCCTGGCCAATGCTAGAATAGTAATCGATAGCGTAGACATGGTGTCTAAGTTATAGGTTACCCTCGTTTGCCTCACACTCCACGGGGGAGGGGTAGGTGTTAGGTGGTGACAGCCCTAACATCCTTTGTATTCCCCCACATTCGGGTGTGGCGTAGAGCTGTTAGCCGGCATCACTTAGCAGACTAGGTGCGATCCGGTGCCCGAAGCAAGAGTGTAGTAGGTAAGATTATCTTCGTGTAGAGGATCTAAACCGTAGAAAAACCTCACTACCCAGGATCTCTTTTCTTCAACCCACCGGGGCGGACTAAGCTAGTTGACTAGACACAACCGTTCTTCGTGAAATTATGATACCCTGTCTATCACCGGGTGAAGTGCTACGACGGTAATTCCGTGCGCTTGCGGATTTGGCTACTTTCGCTAAGAAATACCAACAGCTCTTTGCACACTCGCTGCTGGAGTTGATGGAGATGCTCCCGAGGACTTGGGCGTGAAGGGGCTGCTGTAATTTCTACCCTTCTGAAGCTGTTGTCGCCCCTGCAATTCCTTCTCTACAAGCATAGCAAGCTGGAACAACTGGTTGGTAGTATTAAAATCTTTATAATCAACGATATCCTGAATTTCACGTCTCAAACCACCATAAAAATGACAAATTTTATCCTCGGAATCCTCCTCTATACCGCAACGCATCATGCCCTTTTGAAGCTCAGCAAAATATTCTTGAACAGACATGTCTCCCTGCTCTAAACATTGCAATTTTTTTGTAAATCTCAATTGTAAGGAGGTACAAATCTATCACGCATTGCAGTTTTTAGCCCGTCCCATGACAAAGGTTTTAGATCTAAAGTTGTCCACCAGATTATAGCAAAATCTTTAAATTCACTAGTGGCATGTCTAACTTTATAGCAACCAGGCACTCCATGGGACTCAAATTTTTGTTCTACTATCATCTTCCAATCAAGATATTCCTCAGCGTCATATTTGCCATGAAAAGGAGATATGGTAAATTTTACCTTAGCAAAAGGATCATCTTTACCTTCAGTGCGTCGCCCTCGATATCCTCCTCCCATACCTGTTTTATTATATTCGAGCCATCTGCGCAGTTTATTCTCATTTGTAGACCTTTCATTAAGGTTACCCTCGGTGTTGTAGACTTTATCTTCTTCAAGTACTTGGCTGAAATCCAAGTCATCGTTGGCATTGTTCTCGGACTCTTGAACCTTCCATGATAGTATGGATAGTCGCTTGTCCACACCCTCAACAGAATGGTTGAGTTCTTTAACTTCCTTTACAAGCTCTTCCATCTACTGAAGCATCATATCCTTGAATTTCTACAACTGACTAGACAAAACAGGAACATCGTCTGGCATGGTTAGTTGTCAAAAAAAATCCCTAACAACTATTACGGGTTACTTGGTGGAATCACACCCTCACTAGACGTCTTACCAAGTTCTTACCAAAGTTCTTACAAATGCAAGCAGCGGATGGTAACACTCAATGGACGGTTGTGATACTTATGGAGATGTGGCACCACGATTGCAGGGGTCCTTTTTCTGTACTGATCTAAAGAATATGTGGGGCTTGGAAGGGACACAAGAAGAATAATATGTATATATGGCACACAAGTCAGTAACAGATAGTAATACTGAATTATAGTCTAAAGTGTTCGCTCTTGTTACTAGCCTAAAATGCCCCAAGTTCTAGATATGTGACCAAATAAGATGGAGGAAAAACAAGTATGATAGATAGCAAGAGCAATAGAATCAAGGCACAACACAACACACGATAACACGGCTCGCAAGCCAAGAGCCCAGATTTTTCCTTTTTTCTGAATATTCCTCATATTTTTACAATAGGCACTAGTAGGACTCAAACTTTTTTATTTTTTCACTATTTTTTTATATTTTTCCTCTGAACAAGGATCACAAAAGATGCAACCACAAAAATTCAGCACATTCTCTAAAAAGCGTGCGAAAACTTGACAATTTTTTTCTTTATTTTCCTGATTTTTTTGGCAATTTTGACAAAACCAAACAGGACATAGCCATGTTTGGGTCCCCTCCAAATGGTGTCAAGAAGCTGCTAAAAAAATTTCAGATTTTTCTGATAAACAAGCGAAAAGTTATGCCTGTTTTACCGAAGGTATCTCAAGTTATGTTTTCTGGAAGACACAACACGGTGGCGGCAGTTAGGGCAAAGCGTCCCTAAACTCCAACACCAATCACAGGATCAATCGTCCCTATGACTAACAGTAGTAGGTATTCGCTAGATGATGTAAGGAGAGCTGCGATGTAGGCGAAATAACAGCGGCTGGCAACCTATCTAGGGTTAGTGCGACGGCGAGAGATACGATTTGTTGTTTGGGGACAAGTCGAGCGGGGGCAAGTCGAATAATATGGTGGCTTCGACTTGTTGTTTGGGGACAGATACGATTGAGATAAACACACACAATAGACTCTAACACAACCTAACCAGCAACAAGACCTCGACCTGGACACAAAGTCAACACGATGAACTCTGAAACCGAAATATGCAAAGGCTATGGCGCGGAAAGGTTGTAGGACCGGAAACAATTATGGCCATGGATTATGGGATGAAGACGAAGCACGAACTAAGGGATAACTTCGAACTTGATGGTATACCTTAAGCTCTGAATACCACTTGATGGGGACGCAATTTTCGATCTTTCGTTAGGTTCTGGATAACTCTCGCTTTGAGTGGAACGCGACACACCGATCCGGCTTCAGATCAAAAGACCCGAACCCTGCAACCTTAGCACCACGAATCCCCGGGTTATCAACCGTGTCACCAACCGATTGACCTCGCCAAGAAGGCTAATCCGTGCCTGCGAAACAAAGAACACACGCAAGAACTCGAAAGAACGCAGCTCAGAAAGTTGGGACAAACTTCAGATGAATGATTAAGTTCTCAAGTTGGGGTTCCACAAACCGATGAACGGCGACTGTCAAAGGACAGAATAATTGTAACACCCCTGGTGTTACGTTAACCTAAACCTGCCATGTCATCATCATCATTGCATGAGCATTCATGATTAGAAAACCCTAATAAATATAATTAAAATAAGTTTATTTTATTCTAGGGTTTGTTTGCACTCTTTTATCACATGTGTATGTGGTCATCATTTAAATTCCATTCACATGTTTGATTCTTGTTTATAAAAGCAACCAACTAAAACCCACCTTGAGGTTTGCAAGTGCTTGGTTAACTCTGACTCTCACTCTAACTACATTTTATAAGTCAAAGGATGCAAAGCAAGAACTCAAGTTGAATTTGGAATTCAAATTCCAACCCTAGCTAGAATTGGTTAAAGTGTTGGAGTTCGAATTTCATTTTCAATTTCTGGGAGCTAACCATAATTAATTTTCTAAATAAAAGTTGCTAACCAATGGCACTATTTCAAAGTATAAACTTTGTACTTTGAAAGTGTACTATTGGTTGGGTTTAAAAAATACCACAACACCACTAATTAATTGCCCAAAGATTCAATTTGAAAATCCTGTTCAAAAGCTTGAAATTCAAAAGCCTTTTTGCCCCCTTTACAATCTCATCTCAAAATATTCAAAATTTGGGAAAAACTCCAAAATATAGTTTGTGCATCTCCTTGAGTCTACAAGTTTGGTAAATAAAGTTTTTCAAGTTTTTGAATAAAATTTGAAGTAATTTCAAAAGTTCGTTAAATTGGGAATTGTCCCCTTTTGATTTTTAAACTCTACTTCAAAAACTATTTATTTTCATGAAAAACTTTCTAAATGAAAGTTGTAGATATTGAAAAATAGAACAACTTTTATTTTTGGAGATTTTCATCTTTTATTCAAAAATTAAAAGTAATTTTGAAATCATTGAAGTTAGGGTTTTTGCCCTATTTTCAAATTTGAAATGCAATTCAAAAATTATTTGGATTCTGACAAAACTTCTTTAACAAAAGTTGTAGAGCATGAAAAGTTACACAATCTGTATTTTGGGAATTTTTCAACTTCTATTCAAAATCTTGGAGTAATTTGAAAAGGGAAACGTTGAGCTGGCACTGCTACAGTAATTTGGGGGGGGAGAAGTTGATCTTCTCCTCTGCCCATGCCGGCCGACCGCCGCCGTGGCCTTTCCGGCCCCTTCCCGGGTTTCACGCGTTGCCGTCCACCTTGACACCGTCATGAAGTCGCCAGTCACCACGTCGACCACCTCCTTGCCTATAAAAGTCACCGGCGTCGATGTGCTCGGTTTTTTCTTCCTCTGTATCGTCGCCGTCGCCATCTCTGTCACCGGTGAAATTCACTCTCGTTACTCCCTAGTCATCACCAATTGCTCGCACTCACCTCCACCATTCCTTTGCGTATCCACCGAGCCTACTTTTGCCTTGTTTCATCATCGGACTCACCGACGCGAACATCTTCTTCTTCACGGCCGGCAATCGACCGCCGCCGTGAGCTTCGCCCTGGTCAGTGCGTCATAGAGCCGATCATGTTCTTTTCCTTCTTGTCTTAGCCTCGCCATGTTCCACTGATGGCCATCGACCTTTCCTTGTTCACAGCTGAGGCTTGAGTGCGCCGGAACAGCCACGCAACGCCGGAGCACACCGCCGCAACCGCTGCCGTCGCCGTCAACCATTCTTGGCTCATCCTCCATCCGCCCGCTGCCTTGTTTCATAGCCTTGGTGAGCTCCTATACCTGTCCAGGGTGTTGGTTGTCTCTATAGCGCCGTTGTTTAGCCGGAACAGTAGCATGTTTGTGAGCGACGCCATGAGCCGTGCGCCACCGTCCGCCTCGGCCGCTATTGTGCCTGCTCCGGTGAGCCGCAGTGGCCGTTTCATAGCTCATTGGGATAGTTTCGATGAGAGGAAGAAGTTGGGGTAGTCGGTTTCATCGAAGAAATCACCACCTGTTCACGTCGGAAAAGAGGGAGGAGGAAGAGAGAGCTGACAGCCGGGCCCGGGCTATCAGCGGGAGAGGGAGAGGGAGGAGCTGCGTGCGCGCCGGAAGCGGGCCGTGCGCTGCGCCGAGCAGGCCGATGGGCGCTTGGGCCGCCTGATAAGCCCAAAGAGGAGAGAAAAAAACGTTTTTGCTTTTTCCAAATTCAATTTCCAAAGCTGTTTTCACCTTTTGTGATAATTTATTTTGGGCAAGTAAAAATGTACAAAAATATGTTCTGGAATCCTTGAGTGATGCTCTACCTGGGAAAAATACTAACTTTGTATTTTCAGTAAATTTTAGCTATAGTTAAAATTGCTCTTTTAATTAATAAATGCCACTTCCATGATTTTTAGTAATTAAAATATAAGTCCAAAAATCATGAAATTTGTTTTGTATGCTAATTAGATGATAATGATCTTAATTATGAAGTTTGATCCTATTTTGACTAATTTTTGTATTATGCTTAATTAATACCTTTAATTAATTAATGCTTAATTAATTAATCCCTTGATTAATTAGGGTTTAATTAATCTTCAATTAGTAAGTTAATTAGTGGCTTTCAACAACTGTAAAAAAAATAGTTAATAAATTAGTAATTAACCTTAATCACTATTAGGATTGCTTGATTTTGGGATTGAGTGATGACCCTAGGTCATTAACCCTAATGACCTTCGGCATTTTATGTTGATCAAGCATCGTTAGTCCGTCGTCGTCGCCGACGCTAGTTATACTTCAGTAGTACAACCTTACCGTGAAGGAAAGTTGTACTCAAGATAGGTTAACAATCGTTGCATCATTATCGCATGCTCCTTTTTACTACTGCATTGTAATCATGCATCTTTATCGTATAGCTGTCGGATCTGAGGAAGGAGTTGATTCAACTCCTGTTTTCGAAGAAGGTGCTCAGTGTAAAGAGGTTGGGTCCGATCTCGGTGATTGGATAGCTGCTACTAACTTCGTCGAGCCCCAAGGCAAGCCCCGGATGCATTCAACCACCTCCTTGTATTTCGAAAAGCTTTTATATTGTATGTTGATGGTATGATGCATTAGGTGTTAGGAGTTGTGTGATATCCTACTTTGATACATTTACCGTATCTTGATATATATCCTGGATACCTGTTTTGATTTCGCAAATGCTAGTGTATGCTTAGCCCTGCTGATAGCATAGGCTTTATGAAATGTTTTCCAAAAATGTGATAACAATACCCGTTGAGAGAAATTATGAAAACCTGATGTTGCTTGTTGTTTATCTTTGACTTTGATCGGGTCAAGGGTAGACCACAAGAACATGATGATGAGTAAATTGAGACCGGGTGGAGTGACTTGCACCAGGAAGGGCTAGTGCCCTGGTGTAGTGTCGTCCACTTGTGAGTCGGTTAAGCACCGTTCGTTGCCTTGGCCCTTGGATCATGAGGTTATTGGATAGTACTAGTCGCATGCTAATGGCGGTAAGCTCCCTTGTACTATCCATGACGAGAATAGATAACCGGGACGAGCGTAGCGTGTACCCATCCTATGAGACCACCGTGGAAGGGGACCGCGGCGTAGGGAGATGGTGTACTGTACCTCGTGGCTAGGACCCGTTCTGGCCAGGAGAAATGCAAGCGTGAGTTGATGTATGTAAGATGTTCGGTCCTGCATACATCGTGTGGCTAGGAAGCCCCAGCTGGGTATATAAGCAATTCAAATTGTCGTTGCTCTACGATATGGGAGACTTGATCCTTGCACCAGCATCGTAGTAATGATGGAAGTTGATGATGGAAAGTTTTGAATCCGTTATATGGTTGACAAGTGATTGTTATAGTAAAGTAAGGACTGGCTTAGTCTCTTTTTGCAAAGGTGTCATTTGATCTTGCTAAAGCCTTACCTTGATTCCTATTAGCCAGCATTCCTGAGTCTTCTCCCCAATTTTTGGTCGGGTAAGTCTTGCGTAGTACCTTTTGTACTCAGGGTTTGTTTAACCCTGTTGCAGGTGGACCGTGCGAACAAGGGTGCTATGGCCCTTGTTGCATGACGGTCATCGAGGAAGGAACTGATGAAAAATAGATTGTGTGGCCCGTGGGCAGGGCACTTTCGTTGTGTGGATTATAATAAAGTTAAGTAATGATACTTCCGTTGTTATGTAATATTGATACTCTGGTTTGTATAAGTTTTACAAATGGTTTGTAAATTAAGTTATTGTAAGTCTTCCACTACTCTGGTACTTTTGTATGAAAGCTGTTGTAATACTGTGATGTCTCTGTAAGTATCGATCCTGGAGGAATTGTGGTTTATCGGAGGTTCACCCAACAGAACATTCTAGGTTATGTGGTGTACAAGCATAGCTGACAGAGGTCTTAGGGACAATGTCAGGTGCTTGTGGGCCATATAATTTAGAAGGTTCTGCCACAGAGGGTATCAGAGCGGTACTTACAAAGATACTCACAGTATTACTTTTCAAAAACTTTAAAATGTTTTGGATCCAAAAGTTAAATGGGTTTAGTCCAAATTGCTTCTGCTCCATCTTAATTGTTTCTAGTAGCCTTTCTAGGTGCTATTTAAAAGAGTCTTAAGCGGAGTGTCATGTTGTTTTCTTTTTGCCCTATATTACTAAAAGTATGTTTATGTTAATTCAAAAAGTCTTTTGCTTGATCCGTAGGTTCGATCATGCATCATGTTTAATTAACCTGTTTAAAATCGTATCCCCGTTTGCAAAGTGGTTGGGCTAAGTAAAATCAATCCTATTCTTGCTAACCTTAAGGGTCTCAATCTTATAGGTTCTACCTCTCCTTCCTACAAAATGGTGTGTGGCTAGTTTGTGTTAATGCTTTAAGTTCAATACATCTGTTTGTGAATAAATATGATCTTGTCTATAATAGATGTCTGGCCATACTAGCGCTGGTTCTTCACATGAGGGAGGTGCGGCCCCGCAGGCACCACCAGCACCACAGTCCTTGGCTGAAGCCGTGGTAGCTTTAGTAAATGCCACCACTAAGAATTCCCGTCTGTTACGGGAAATGGGTCAGCACAATCATGATGCACCATATGAGAATCGTGGACCGTCGTAATCACGATGAGATCACGTATGCGGACTTCACAGAGACCCGTCCGCTAGTTTTCACTAGGGCTGAGGATCCCTTAGAGGCTAATGATTGGCTCCGTGTCATAGATCAGAAGTTTGATTTGTTAGAGGGCTGTCCAGACCATTTAAAACCTAAGTTTGCCGCACAGTAGTTGAGGGGTCCTGCATCTGCATGGTGGGCAAACTTTCTGGCACGTCAGCCAGTAGGTCAGCAAATCACTTGGCCCATGTTTCAAGATGCATTCCGTCAGCATTTCATTCCTGACGGGGTGATGCAAGCCAAGCTTGAAGAGTTTATGGCACTAAAGCAAAGTGGCCGCTCAGTGGTGCAATATGTCAACATGTTCAGTCATTTGTCACAGTATGCACCCGAGCATGTGGATACTGACAGCAAAAAGAAGAAATGCTTTGTTAGGGGTTTGAGGGGTGACATTGCAACCCATCTTACCGCCAATCCAAATACCACCTTTTATGAGGCCGTGGATATTGCGATCTCCTATGAAAGATCCTTGCTAAAACAAAAGAATGAAGAGAAGCGTGCTTTCCCAACACCCTCCAGTGGAATTCAGAAAAGTCGGAAGGTTATATTCCACCCCACTCAACACAACCGCCAGCCATTCCGATATCCACAACAGCAACCAAACCACCAACCCTATCATTACCCACAACAGCAGCAGCAAGCCCAAGGGCAACAGGTGTACACTCGCCCTGCTGCCACCACCTATCCACAACAGCCGAATACCCAAGGTATTCGAACTCCCACTTCACCAGCTCCCCAGGCTTCGTCCACTGGTAGAGGCCCCTGTTTTAATTGTGGAGAGCCACACTTTGTTCGATATTGCCCCTATCCAATCAGGAATACTTCAAACTTCCAGCAAGGGTCGGGCAGTCAGCAGTATCAGAGTCAAGGCAGGGGTAAATCACAGCATGTCCCAAAGGTGAATGCCGGGAAGAAACCTGGGCGTGTGTATCACGTTCAAACTAGGGATGTTCCAGAAGGAGAACCTATTCTAATGGGTATGTTTTCCGTTGCCAGTCACCCTGCAATTACATTATTTGATTCTGGTGCATCGCATACATTCATCAACCATACTTTTGTTACAAAGCATGAAATCCCCATAAAAGAAATTAAAGATGAGTTTTTGGTGCAATCGCCGGGAGGGCGTATACACACATGGGAAATGGTATATCAGGTCCCTATATCTCTTGGTGGGTATCTCTATCCCATGGATCTGATAGTACTAAAGGATCAGAATATAGACGTATCCTTGGAATGAATTGGTTACGCCATTATGGCGCTGTGATAGATGCACTGAATAGAACCATTAAGTTGTTTCTACCTGATAACCAGTCCCCACTTCTTATCCAATTTCCAACTCCCAAGAGAGCAGTTGAGACAGTTATGCAACCTCAGTGCAAGAAATCAAGGATATACCTGTGGTTTGTGAGTTCCCTAGATATGTTCCCTGAAGATTTGCTTGGGTTACCACCAGAAAGGGACGTTGAGTTTGTGATTGAGTTAAAACCGGGTACTGCACCAGTATCCCGAAGAGCTTATAGGATGCCCAAAAGAGTTAACAGAATTAAAAACTCAGTTGAAAGAATTACTGGACAAAGGTTTTATCAGACCTAGTTCATCACCGTGGGGTTGTCCTGCTATCTTTGTGAAAAAGAAAGACCAGACTCTGAGAATGTGTGTGGACTATCGTCCACTAAATGAGGTGACCATTAAAAATAAATATCCTCTTCCTCGCATAGATCTTCTCTTTGACCAACTTGCGGGAGTCAAGGTGTTCTCTAAGATTGATCTTAGGTCTGGCTATCATCAAATCCGAATCAGGCCTGAAGATATTCCTAAAACCGCCTTCACCACCAGATACGGCCTATATGAATATCTTGTTATGTCATTTGGGCTTACTAATGCTCCAGCCCATTTTATGTATCTGATGAACTCGGTGTTTATGCCCGAGCTCGATCGCTTCGTCGTGGTTTTCATCGACGATATTCATATATATTCCAAAACCAAAGAAGAACATGCGGAGCATCTCCGTACTGTTTTGACTCATCTCCGAGAACATCAGCTTTATGCCAAATTTAGTAAGTGTGAGTTTTGGCTTAGTGAAGTCAAGTTCCTTGGACATGTTCTATCTGCCGAGGGTGTTGCAGTTGACCCTAGCAAAGTCCAAGATATCCTTAATTGGAAGCCACCCACCAGTGTCCACCAAGTCCGTAGTTTCCTCAGAATGGCAGGATATTACCATCGTTTCATTCCTGACTTCTCCAAAATAGCCAAGCCAATCACCGAACTTCTAAAGAATCAAACCAAATTCTGGTGGTCATCTGAATGTGAGCAAGCCTTTCATAAATTGAAAGATCTTTTGACTACTGCCCCAGTCCTAGCTCAGCCGGATATTGAAAAGCTATTTGATGTGTATTGTGATGCATCTGGCATTGGCAATGGGTGTGTGCTGATGCAAGAAGGCAAAGTCATTGCTTATGCTTCAAGGCAATTGAAGCGACATGAAGAGCATTACCCAACTCATGATCTTGAGTTAGCCGCAGTCGTGCATGCTCTGAAGATATGAAGGCATTATTTGTTGGGCAATCCATGTCATATCTATAGTGATCACAAAAGCTTGAAGTATATCTTTACACTGTCTGAGCTGAATATGAGGCAGAGAAGATGGCTTGAATTAATCAAAGATTATGATCTTGAGGTACATTATCATCTTGGCAAAGCTAATGTAGTTGTTGATGCCCTTAGCCGGAAGAGTCAGTGTAATTGTCTTGCTGTTACACCGGTTAATCTGAGCTTGTGTCAGGAGTTAGAAAGATTGAATATTGATATGATTTCTCAGGGTAGCCTGAATGATATCAAAGTACATTCTTCTATTCAAGAACAGATCATTGCAGCTCAATGAGAAAGCAAAGGTCTTAAACATATTAGAGAGAAAGTCAGACCAGGGCAAGCATCTTGCTTCCGCCTTGATGATAATAATATGTTATGGTTCAAGAACCGTCTGGTTGTTCCGAAAGTTCCTGAGCTCAGACAGTTGATTCTTGATGAAGCTCACCTAACCAGATTCTCGATTCATCCGGGTAGTAATATGATGTATCAAGACTTGAGGCAGAGATTCTGGTGGACTAAGATGAAGATTGAGATAGCTCGATACGTTGCAAAATGTGATACTTGTCAGAAAGTCAAAGCTATGCATCTGAAGACTGCCGGAATGTTGCAGCCTTTTCCAATTCTAGCTTGGAAGTGGGAAGATATCAGTATGGATTTTATCGTTGGTTTGCCCAGAACAGCCAGAGGCTATGATTCAATATGGGTTAGTGTTGATCGTTTGACCAAGTCGGCCCATTTCATACCAGTGAAGAATGTTTACCGAGCACCTCAATATGCTCAGTTATACATAGACCGAATTATGTGCTTGCACGGGGTACCCAAGTCTATTGTTACGAGATAGAGGTACACGTTTATTGCTAAATTCTGCAAAAAATTCCATGAGACCACAGGTACTAATTTATTATACAAGATCGCTTATTATCCGCAAACTGGAGGGCAGACTGAAAGGGTAAATCAAATTCTTGAAGATATGTTAAGGTCTTGTGTGCTAACTTATTCTTCAGCATGGGATGAATGTTTGCCATTAGTAGAATTTGCTTACAATAATAGTTATCAAGAGAGTATCAAAATGGCACCATTTGAAGCTTTATATGGCCGCCGATGTCGTACTCCACTCAACTGGTCTGAACCAGGAGAAAGACGGTTCTATGGAGTTGACTTAGTTAAAGAAACTGAAGATAAGATTAAGCAAATCCAAGCAAATCTAAAAAGAGCTCAGTCTCGACAGAAAAGCTATGCGGACCGTCGTCATCAGCCCTTAGCATTTAAGGTCGGAGACTTTATGTACCTAAAAGTATCACCCATGAAGGGTGTGGATCGTTTTGGGGTCAAAGGAAAGTTGGCACCTCGATATATCGGTCCATTTCAAATCATTGAATAGTGTGGGAAGGTTGCATATCGATTGAATCTACCTGAACAGTTGTCTCTGGTGCACAATGTGTTCCATGTATCCCAATTGAAAAAGTGTTTGTGAGTACCCAACAAAATTGTTGACATTGAAGGTGTCAGACTTGACCCTGACCTAACATGTGCTGAATATCCAGTCAAAATTCTTGATCGTAAGGATCAGGTTACATGCAGGCAAACAAGAAGATTTTATAAAGTCCAGTGGAATCAACACTCTGAGGATGAAGCAACCTGGGAGTCTGAGGAATTCTTGAATGAGCACTTTCCAGAGTTTCTTCCTTCCTTCTCCTAAGTCATGATTCGTTTATAAGAATCGTGACTTTCTGAAAACATGAGACTTGTAATATGAACCCTTCTACCTTCCTTATGAAACCATGTAAGATGTATTTGCTTGATACATTTTCTTTTCCATTACTTAGCCCTAAGCTTTGAATCTCGGGACGAGATTCCTTTTAAGGGGAATATAATGTAACACCCCTAGTGTTACGTTAACCTAAACCTGCCATGTCATCATCATCATTGCATGAGCATTCATGATTAGAAAACCCTAATAAATATAATTAAATAAGTTTATTTTATTCTAGGGTTTGTTTGCGTTCTTTTATCACATGTGTATGTGGTCATCATTTAAATTCCATTCACATGTTTGATTCTTGTTTATAAAAGCAACCAAATAAAACCCACCTTGAGGTTTGCAAGTGCTTGGTTAACTCTGACTCTCACTCTAACTATGTTTTATAAGTCAAAGGATGCAAAGCAAGAACTCAAGTTGAATTTGGAATTAAAATTCCAACCCTAGCTAGAATTGGTTAAGTGTTGGAGTTCGAATTTCATTTTCAATTTCTGGGAGCTAACCATAATTAATTTTCTAAATAAAAGTTGCTAACCAATGGCACTATTTCAAAGTATAAACTTTGTACTTTGAAAGTGTACTATTGGTTGGGTTTAAAAAGTACCACAACACCACTAATTAATTGCCCAAAGATTCAATTTGAAAATCCTTTTCAAAAGCTTGAAATTCAAAAGCCTTTTTGCCCCCTTTACAATCTCATCTCAAAATATTCAAAATTTGGGAAAAACTCCAAAATATAGTTTGTGCATCTCCTTGAGTCTACAAGTTTGGTAAATAAAGTTTTTCAAGTTTTTGAATAAAATTTGAAGTAATTTCAAAAGTTCTTTAAATTGGGAATTGTCCCCTTTTGATTTTTAAACTCTACTTCAAAAACTATTTATTTTCATGAAAAAATTTCTAAATGAAAGTTGTAGATATTGAAAAATAGAACAACTTTTATTTTTGGAAATTTTCATCTTTTATTCAAAAATTAAAAGTAATTTTGAAATCATTGAAGTTAGGGTTTTGCCCCTATTTTCAAATTTGAAATGCAATTCAAAAATTATTTGGATTCAAACAAAACTTCTTTAACAAAAGTTGTAGAGCATGAAAAGTTACATAATCTGTATTTTGGGAATTTTTCAACTTCTATTCAAAATCTTGGAGTAATTTGAAAAGGGAAACGTTGAGCTGGCACTGCTACAATAATTTGGGGGAGAAGTTGATCTTCTCCTCGCCCATGCCGGCCGACCGCCGCCGTGGCCTTTCCGGCCCCTTCCCCTGGTTTCACGCGTTGCCGTCCACCTTGACACCATCATGAAGTCGCCAGTCACCACGTCGACCACCTCCTTGCCTATAAAAGTCACCGGCGTCGACATGCTCGGTTTTTTCTTCCTTTGTATCGTCGTTGTCGCCATCTCTGTCGCCGGTGAAATTCGCGCTCGTTACTCCCTAGTCATCGCCAATTGCTCGCACTCACCTCCGCCATTCCTTTGCGCATCCGCCGAGCCTACTTTTGCCTTGTTTCATCATCGGACTTGCCGACGCGAACATCTTCTTCTTCATGGCCGGCAGTCGACCGCCGCCGTGAGCTTCACCCTGGTCAGTGCGTCACAGAGCCGATCATGTTCTTTTCCTTCTTGTCTTAGCCTCGCCATGTTCCGCTGATGGCCATCGGCCTTTCCTTGTTCACAGCTGAGGCTTGAGTGCGCCGAAACAGCCACGCAACGCCGGAGCGCACCGCGGCAACCGCTGCCGTCGCCGTCAACCATTCTCGGCTCATCCTCCAGTCCGCCGCTACCTTGTTTCATAGCCTTGGTGAGCTCCTGTACCTGTCTAGGGTGTTGGTTGTCTCTATAGCGCCGTTGTTTAGCCGGAACAGTAGCATGTTTGTGAGCGCCGCCGTCCGCCGCCACCGTCCGCCTATTATGCCTGCTCCGGTGAGCCGCAGTGGCTGTTTCATAGCTCGTTGGGATAGTTTCGGTGAGAGGAAGAAGTTGGGGTAGTCGGTTTCATCGAAGAAATCACCACCGGCCGGCAGCAGCCGCACGTCGGAAAAAGAGGGAGGAGGAAGAGAGCGGACACGGGCCCGGGCTGTCGGCGAGAGGGAGAGAGGAGGAGGAGCGTGCGCGCCGAAAGCGGGCCCGTGCGCTGCGCCGAGCAGGCCGATGGGCCACTTGGGCCGCACAAGAAGCCCGCGAGGAGAGAGAAAACGTTTTTGCTTTTTCCAAATTCAATTTCTAAAGCTGTTTTTCACCTTTTTGTGATAATTTATTTTGGGCAAGTAAAAATGTACAAAAAATATGTTCTGGAATCCTTGGGTGATGCTCTACCTGGGAAAAATACTAACTTTGTATTTTCAGTAAATTTTAGCTATAGTTAAAATTGCTCTTTTAATTAATAAATGCCACTTCCATGATTTTTAGTAATTAAAATATAAGTCCAAAAATCATGAAATTTGTTTTGTATGCTAATTAGATGATAATGATCTTAATTATGAAGTTTGATCCTATTTTGACTAATTTTTGTATTATGCTTAATTAATACCTTAATTAATTAATGCTTAATTAATTAATCCCCTTGATTAATTAGGGTTTAATTAATCTTCAATTAGTAAGTTAATTAGTGGCTTTCAACAACTGTAAAAATAGTTAATAAATTAGTAATTAACCTTAATCACTATTAGGATTGCTTGATTTTGGGATTGAGTGATGACCCTAGGTCATTAACCCTAATGACCTTCGGCATTTTATGTTGACTGCGCATCGTTAGTTCGTCGTCGTCGACGCTAGTTATACTTCAGTAGTACAACCTTACCGTGAAGGAAAGTTGTACTCAAGATAGGTTAACAATCGTTGCATTATTATCGCATGCTCCTTTTTACTACTGCATTGTAATCATGCATCTTTATCGTATAGCTATCGGATCTGAGGAAGGAGTTGATCCAACTCCTGTTTTCGAAGAAGGTGCTCAGTGTAAAGAGGTTGGGTCCGATCTCGGTGATTGGGTAGCTGCTACTAACTTCGTCGAGCCCCAAGGCAAGCCCCGGATGCATTCAACCACCTCCTTGTATTTTGAAAAGCTTTTATATTGTATGTTGATGGTATGATGCATTAGGTGTTAGGAGTTGTGTGATATCCTACTTTGATGCATTTACCATACCTTGATATATATCCTGGATACCTGTTTTGATTTCGCAAATGCTAGTGTATGCTTAGCCCTGCTGATAGCATAGGCTTTATGAAATGTTTTCCAAAAATGTGATAACAATACCACGTTGAGGGAAATTATGAAAACCTGATGTTGCTTGTTGTTTATCTTTGACTTTGATCGGGTCAAGGATAGACCACAAGAACATGATGATGAGTAAATTGAGACCGGGTGGAGTGACTTGCACCAGGAAGGGCTAGTGCCCTAGTGTAGTCTCGTCCACTTGTGAGTCGGTTAAGCACCGTTCGTTGCCTTGGCCCTTGGATCATGAGGTTATTGGATAGTACTAGTCGCATGCTAATGGCAGTAAGCTCCATTGTTCTATCCATGACGAGAACGGAAAACCGGGACGAGCGTAGCGTGTACCCATCCTACGAGGCCACCGTGGAAGGGGACCGCGGCATAGGGAGATGGTGTACTGTACCTCGTAGCTAGGACCCGTTCTGGCCGGGAGAAATGCAAGCGTGAGTTGATGTATGTAAGATGTTCGGTCCTGCATACATCGTGTTGCTAGGAAGCCCCAGCTGGGTATATAAGCGATTCGAATCATCGTTGCTCCACGATATGGGAGACTTGATCCTTTCACCAGCATCGTAGTAATGATGGAAGTTGATGATGGAAAGTTTTGAATCCGTTATATGGTTGACAAGTGGTTGTTATAGTAAAGTAAGGACTGGCTTAGTCTCTTTTTGCAAAGGTGTCATTTGATCTTGCTAAAGCCTTACCTTGATTCCTATTAGCCAGCATTCCTGATTCTTCTCCCCAATTTTTGGTCAGGTAAGTCTTGCGGAGTACCTTTTGTACTCAGGGTTTGTTTAACCCCGTTGCAGGTGGACCGTGTGAACAAGGGTGCTATGGCCCTTGTTGCATGACGGTCATCGAGGAAGGAATTGATGAAAAATAGATTGTGTGGCCCGTGGGCAGGGCACTTTCGTTGTGTGGATTGTAATAAAGTTAAGTAATGATACTTCCGCTGTTATGTAATATTGATACTCTGGTTTGTATAAGTTTTACAAATGGTTTGTAAATTAAGTTATTATAAGTCTTCCGCTACTCTGGTATTTTTGTATGAAAGCTGTTGTAATACTGTGATGTCTCTGTAAGTATCGATCCTGGAGGAATTGTGGTTTATCGGGGGTTCACCCGACAGAACATTCTAGGTTATGTGGTGTACAAGCATAGCTGACAGAGGTCTTAGGGACAATGTCAGGTGCTTATGGGCCATATAATTTAGAAGGTTCTGCCACAATAATTTTAAGCAAAACCCAAACCCTAACGACAGTGGTGATGATTATAAAGGTCTTAGGGTCGTCGCCTACCCTAGACGCGCCACCCCTAATGGGCTCAAGACGATACAAGGCCCAACGGACCAAATAAGGTGACGCAGCACCTGGACAGATTCTAGATGCTGACTTGTTTTGACAATTCCTATTGATTCTGAAGGAATTTTGACATGAGACCAGTTGCATTGGCTTACTTATCAAATTATCTTTCCAACCATAGCTGAACCATCGAAAACGGAGTCCGGATGCATCCGTGGCGCTGGTCTCAACATAGACTGGTCCTGGAGGCCGAGGTAGACTCGAAATCGTGTTGGACAGGACCTCCGGCTTGTGTTGCACGTCCTGGTCGGTCTCCCTCGCCTCCACACCTTCCTCCAAGTTCCTCATGACCCTCTCCAATGTTCCTAAGAAATATAACATCATTAGGTAGCAATCTATTCTCAAAGGTATAAAACAGATCGCTTAAGAATGAACTCACCTATAATTTTAGTTGTCGCATTCGAGCTCGGGTCATTGGCCCTTGAGGTATAGTAGAAGGATCGGTGGGTGTATCCAAAGGAGTGATTTCCTCATCAGAAGGTGCGCGTGGGGGGTCATGTGAATCGTGACATCCTGAGGCGCGGCTCCGTGAGCCCTCCCGTTCGGCCGGGGGGTCGTGGTTCGACCCTCCCGCCTGGGGCTACGCAGCGCGGCCCGTTCGTGGGCCTCCCGCCTTGGCACAGCTAGGGCCTTTTGTTGTGTAGCGGGGCGACGGCCTACGAGGCCCGGCCTTTCGGTGGGCCAGACCAAAGCGCTAAGGATGGCCTGCTTTAGTCGTTTAGCCGGGGGCTTAACAGACCAGTTGTTTGGCCCCTGACACCGGTGGTGACATGCAGGGCCGTCCCACGCCGCTGCTCATCACCGTCACTGTTTCGGTCGCCGTCTGGCCACGCCAAGCCCGTCACCGGGTGCGCCTTGCCGCTGCTCGTCACCGGGTGCGCCTTGTCACTAGAGACCTCGCCGTCGGTGAGCTCTCGCCGGCCAGTGCACGCCCCTGCTCGACTCACCGATGGGTGGGGCCGGGGACCAGCGGGTCCCGTAGGCCAGTGGTCCATGGTCCACTAGACCGGGTCCATTTAGGGTTAGGGCTCGATTTATTTTGAAGAATGAATATTCAGAAAAGCCAAAAATGCCTAAATATTTATATCTTGCACATTTTTGGTTCAAATCAAGTGCAACAAATTTTGTTGGGTTGCTTGTGAGTTCAAGATGGGAATGGGCCGACCCAGCCCTAGCCTTGGACCTGACCCTATGGCCCTAAGGTCAATTTTAGGGGGCCACGGGTCGACCCATTTCATCATCATACTATGGCCTCATTGACCCAATGGGTAACATGGGTCGACCCAAATATCTTTGTACATGTCTAGAAAAATAAGATGAAAGATAAAAATACCTTTCCTTTATTATCTACTCCCTTTGTTCTACAAAATATGCAATTATAGGAAACGTGCCAGTCAAACTATGTTAACTTTGACCAAATTTATAGTAAAAAATATTAGCATTTATGTCTCAAAATAAATTTATTATAAAAATATATTTCATAACCAATCTAATGATACTTATGTTTTCTTATAGGTTTAAGTATTTTTTAATATAATTTTAGTCAAAGTTTATAATGTTTGACTTCACGGGATGTGAGAATTGCATGATTTTTTTTTTTTGAACGGAGGGAGTATATCATCTTATCTACAAATAAAGAGATTGAAGGTGGTGTTGTTATCTTCTAGTTTGGCTGGCAATGTCTAGAGATGTCGTAGCTTGTGTTATCAAGAGCAAATTAAAGCAGGGCCTGATAGCCAGCGAGTAGCACCATATATGCATACACGTATTGCCTTGCTAGTTGTTGACAACAAAATCATCGCATGATTCACATGCAGTCATTCATCATCTCTGCCTAGCGGCTTTCTGCTCAGCTCGTCGTGTCAAGTAATAAAAGCAAAGTTGCTATCACTCATGAGTGCCATATGCTACAACACTTACAAACATCTAACTCCATCGGTATTTTAATATGTCTTTATTTTCAATGTTTATCATTCATTCATTTCATAACTCCGCTCCACTGCCATGAAACTAACGTCTAAAAGTGATTTAATTTTGTCTATTTTCAATTTTAAAATGTGACATTTCTCGATCAACTTCTAAATATAGATGTGTTACCAGTTATGATCAACCATAGTTATTAAAAAACTAATAAAGTAAAAAACCATTATTGTATTATGATTGGGTCGACCCATCATACCCAATGAGTCAATAGTTTCGGCCCTATAGACCCATTTTAGAATTTGAGGTCGGCCCTTATGGCCCATTGGCCTTGTTTTTTTGGGCCGGGTCAACTACCCATTGGGTCATCCCGACCCATTCCCATCTTGATTGTGAGTAGATCTATTAGGGAAAAATATGAGATGCAATTTTTGTGAAACTTTTTATTTAATTATTGTTAATGCTGAAATCTGATTTAATTCATAGTAAATGGTGTATTGCTCGAAAAAAATGTGATTCTTATTTTGTTAGCTTTGTAAAGTGATGAGCTTTCTAGGAAAAATATATGCCATGTTGTTTCAGTGAAATAATTGTGAGATATAATTTAATTTCATTTTAGGCTGTTTTATTTAGGGATTTTTAATAACTGAATTAGGAGGAATTATGACCTGGTAATTTTTGGTGACTACTCTTGTGCTAAGAAGTTCCTAAAAAAATATGAAATCTGTTGTTTAACACTTTTCACAGTGTAAAGTATTTATATGTGCTATTCTGCCCTGATGCTTGTTATTTTGTGTAGGTTATGTTCTTCAATGTTTTGAGCTGAAAATTTTATTATGAGCTCCAGTATGCATGCTTTAGCTACTGTAATTGTTGTAGAATTTTCTGGATAGTTTAAGTATAGGTCACAGTTCAAGTGTTTGTTTTCACATGAAATGATAAGCCTTTTAAGTAATTGTACTTATATTATGTATTCTTGCTGATGCTTATTGACGAGTGGTAGGACTGAAATATTCAGTTTGGAAAGTTAGTGGTAGTGTCACTCGTGTGTGTGTTGGTATTTCTTATGCACAACTAAAATATGAAGGATTCCGCAAGCGCACAGAAAACCATTGTAGCATTTTACCGGGAGTATTCCAGGTATCGTTATTTATATTTTACCACTGGGAAACAATGGATAAAGACATTGATAATTCACCATCATATATCTACTAACTTAGTACACTAACTAGACTAGAGTAGGGGGTAAATGATAAATGATAGGAATTATGCATATATGACATGGACACACAGGAGAATTCTATGATAAGAGAGTAGATAGCTAAAGTGAAAGGACAACAGGAGAGTTCAAGGTTCCTAGATACTTCTCTATTACTTTGGTTCCATATAACTAATTTATGGGTAGATATAGCAATCACACAATAACACTTTGGAGCAGCAGTACCTTTCCAACTCTCGAATAAGACTGGGAAAAAGGTAGTTGGGGAAGGCTGCCAAAGCTCTACGAAACATCAATCCAAATATGGTGGAATACAAAGACCGGACAGAGCTACCACCTCTGGGGCTACCACAACTAACCGTCGGATTGAGCACAACCTCAGGTAAACCCTAGCCTAGACACCACGTCTACACTAAAGATTACTACTCTAATCACATATGATAACCAGAGCACTCAATACGAGCGGAGATCCCATGCCAAGATATAACAACTATACTAAACATAATATGAAAGGCATAAAGTAAATAGAGAAGATAAATATATATTAAAGCATAAGTCTTACAAAGAATAAAGACATACCAAGACTCTGAAGACTCTTTCAGAACTCGGGCGCAGCTCCGCTCTTCCAAACTCCCGACTAGAACTAATCTACTACATTGGAATGTCTAGCCCTAATTCTCTAGAGATGAGAGGTCATTCATTCGAGGGACACCTCTACATCTCCATAATAATGTGGTTCCCCCAGGGAGAGAGGGGTCTGGCCCTGTATTTATAGCTCGGTGGGAGAAACGTGAGCCCTTTGATCAAACCGACTTAAGGTACGGTCAAGATGCATCCTTGAAGGCGGTGGAAGAAGCTTCCAGAAGATGGGCGTGAGAGGTCGTAGGGGGAGGCCGGCCGGCCTGGGAGGAGATGCCGGCCGGCCTGGGCCCAAGCCCACTTGGGCCCAGCTTCGTTTGTGTGTTTTCCTGCTCCTTTTAGGGCCCAATGGCGCATGTTTCGATCTGGAGTTGATATCTCTTGATTCTGGGCTCCAAATATAGCAAATGATATGTCTGTTTCGATCGTCTCGATGAGCCCATCGCAATGGTGTAGTCCAATTCCTTATTTGAGATACTTTTATTTGATGGAAAATTGCATACTCCTGCAACACAAGTGAGAACACTAAAACTCGTGGAACTCGTTAGAATCAAAACCTACAACTATGCTTTGTAATCCATTTTATATTATTTCATACAATAGTTGATGATTATATTTGTTGTTTAATGACCGTCAACAAGCTCCCCCAAGCTTACCCTTTGCTAGTCCCTTAGCAAAGCCTAACTACTAAACTTGAATCAGGAGTTGCTACAATGCTTTCACTCCTCAAAAGTACACATGCTTTGAAACAGAAATTCTCCTCTGGATTAGACAAAACTGCTCTAACTTTCAAACTTACTCATTTTACCTGTAGCTATGGAGCTCTTTAACTTTCACATGGGTCTTGAGCAATTGAAAGATAGAACAATCAAGTCAAGCACTATGTCTCTAATTCTTCACTCAACCAATATGCCGGAGTTTTTATAAGTTTTCAAAATAAATCTCAGAGCTTAATTGTATGACACCCTCAGGTCTCTTATTATATGTGGTATTTGTGGATCTCACTGAGGCATTAATGATGCCATGCCTTCCTACAACTAAAGATTATTGAGCTCATAGGAGTGGCATTAAAACAAGGATGAACATACTTGCAATGCATATATTGTAAAGTCAAACAATGGATCCAAAGAGAGTAAAGTCATACAATCAAACCAAGATGTGCATGTGTATGAAATATGCTGGATAGGTGAATATATGGTGGCTAAACCTAATTCTACTTTTGCTCTTTGAAAATAAATCTCTCTCTTGGACTTAGAACTTTCGCAGGAAAATATGGGCTATCTTTATTCTTCTTCTTTTTCTCTCTCTTTTTTTTCTTTCTTCTCTTTTTTAGGGAGGTGGGCATCTATGTACCCATTGTTTTAAATGCTTGGACACTTGTCCATTTTTTTTACTCCCTCTTCTCTCTTTTTTTCAATACTTTTTCTTTTGCATAGCCACATGCATTCCTTTAAATACAAACTGATTAGAGAGATAACAATAGGAACTTGGAGCATTTAAACAGGGGTTGTCCTATGGGGTATAGTATTTTTTGGTGTTTACTCCCAGTGTAGGAGAAAAACAATTTTGAGGTGGATCTGGATGAAAGTGGAAAATGGTTGCGCTTACTCCAGAGTAGGAGTACTGCATATGTGGATGGAGTGTGTATGTGATCTTGATTTTAAAAGCATGACAAGACTCTCATAAGGTATACAACAAAGGTTGACTGAACTTAATGCAAAGCAAGCAGCATGAATGAGCAAAGGTTTCCCTAGTCTAAATGTATATCATATATGGCTTTGGTAGGAATTCAAACTTTATCATACAAGAGCTCATCATGTAAGGTTTTCAACTTTTAAAAGATAAATCTTCAGAACTTAGTATTGCTAGGAATAAAATAAATAGCAGCTCAGACTTTCTCATATCATATCCCTCAATCACCTAGACTTAGCTTAAGCATATGCCTCCACAAGTTTCAGGTTCAGAGTAAATTCTTATATCAAAACAGTTGTACCCAAAACTCAGGAGAATTTAAGGTTAAAAACTAGGCACTTAGAAGGAATTACGACAGAGCAACTATTCATCATCTCCAAGACAAAATTTTATTGTTCTTCAGTTGACTTTTAAACTAGATAGAATTGTAAACACACTCTATGATCAAACCTTAATAAATAGCTAAACTATCTTTATTTGGTTTTAATTATTATTCATCTTTTTATTTATTTTAGACTAATGGACTCATAAAAGACTACAGACGTGGACCTTCATGTGCCCACATATTTTTGATATTTTATGACTATAAAATAGACTCGATAATCGCATAGGTATACTTACCTGATAACTAGGGGATTCTTCCCCCAAGCTAGTTGTTGTCGTGGTTGAGCATTGAAAATAAGTGATCCTCACAAAGGAGCTCATGCTTATGAGAGCAAGTGTTGCCAGGGACATCTCGATCTCATCTCTCGAGAAGTTACTTTCTTCACTCGGTGGGTAACTATATGTCGATAAGGTGTACAGCGAGGAGTAAAGATGAGGGCGCCTGGGTAACTAGCTCTTGAAGCCATCCTACAAAAAGCCCTCACAAAACACCAAAACTTGTGGAACGGATTAGGATAAAACAGTTTGTGGTTAGCCGTTTCGAGGATTAGGTGTTATGGAGCTTGAGAAATATTTTTCAAGTGGTAAGGTTACAGCAGGATGCTTATCTAATATTTTTGGATTTTCTATTTTTGTATACAGAAAAGCAAAACATGTATGCATGATATTTTTGATATTTTTATGCCACCACAGTGACAACTCCTGTAGGCCTCTATACCGCAAGGGATTCTCACATGGGGCTTTTTATGATACAAGATAAATGAATATTTATTTATTCATTTTTCTTGATGCAGTGATAGTGTAGAAAAATAAACATGCTAAAAAGAAAATAAACCATGCAATGCAAGAAAGTAAATATGGATAACTACCAATGTTACCTCCCGGCGAGGGTTCGATGTTTTGAGTCCTTCGAACTAGACTCCTCCTTGTAGTGGTTCATTAATTGAATACTTCGGTTTTCTCCTAAGGATGAGGATTGAGGTGGTGTCTCCACTAGTGGCGCTTCCAATGGTGGTGCCACCTTCTTCTTTTCTTTTTATTAGCATCTCAAAGCCAATCTTATGTGCATCATTGTTACTGGTTTAGAACTTCCACTTGTAGAATTTGGGGAATCTCCCCACACTTTGCTTGAAGTGTGTTCTACTCATAAAGACAAGGTAGAGATCAAGTGCATGGGCTCTATTGGTGGGGAAAACACCAACAGAACCAGAAATTTATTCATTCTCTAACCTTAGGCACAATAAGATTGATGTCTTTTTACATTGTTCATTTATAATATGAGTGAGAAGATCAAAAGTATAAATATGGCATTTAAGTTTATTAAATAAAGGAGTGGAGTTACTTAACCTATGGAAGGATTGTTTATCTTTATAAGTTATCAAGATTAACATGATGACTATCATCTTCCAAAAACAAGATATATCATATTTGAGCTCATTTGGTTAAGATTGAGATCATGAGAATGGTGCTATGATGTGTACTTCTAAGATCAAGAGGGAATGATGACCACTTACCTTTAAGATGATGACACCATGTGGTAAAGGATAGATTGAATCTCAATGGTCTTTTCCTTCCTCGCATCAGCATCTTGTCTCATATGTTGTAATCCTTTCTCACTCTTCCAAACTTCTGCTTCTCTCATTATTTTTTTCTCTGCAAGGAATTAGTAGACAACACATACCCGAAGGAATATACTATTTATTTAAGATATGGATAATGTTTGCCAAAGAGTTGTAGCCCGTGTTTTAAATGATTCACCATTATTTTAAATTTTTAAACAAGGTTACGGTGGAGATATAATTTTGAAGAATACCTCTAACCTTGATTTGATTCTATGAATTCTTCTAATATGATTTAAACAATTTTATATAGGAGAGGATAGTCTATATATACAACCAAATTCTTATACAAATATGCTTTGATGTTATAATGTTTAAATAATATTCTGAAGCATACTTATAATAGAGTAAGGAAGTTCAAAAGACTAAAGATATTTATTCAAGTAGAACCAAGAATATGTAGGTGAACCAAAAGAGTATTTTATTTGTTTTAAGTTTTAGCAAATTAAGCATGACATAAGGTAAGGATAATCAAGACAATTAACAACATAGTATAAGATATTGAATGCAGTTTAAAGTTGCATGAGGCTTGGGTAAACATACCTTATGCCTTGCAGGGTGATTGATCCACTATCATGGTGAAGTGTAGAAGGTGTTGAAGTGTTCTTTCATCCATTTCTTTCCATCTTAGTCCTTTTTATACACTTGTTCTCCTTTCTTTTTGTTTCAAACCATGATCAGACATTTATTCTTTCTTTCCTGCATAAATGTTAGTGGACATATACCCGAAGGATTGTAACAAGTTTGGAATATGGGTTATGGTCCATAATTTATGCAAATTTCTTCTATGCTAATAAAAGGATGGGCTTTTAGAATTACTTTAGCATAGATTCCTTTTAACAGATTTTACTGGTGGCTGCACTTTTATATGGTTCAAGGCAAAGGAAACTTGCAACAAAGGATTAAATGTATAAACTTTGATACTTACAGCTCTTCCATGGAGAATGAGTTGTGTCTTCCTTTTGTGTGAAGTTATTGGACTTCATCACATGCCTTGATTCGTCTCTTAATGTGAGTTCATCTCTTGACTTACCCGAATTGAGTTTGAGGGTTTCCTGTAGGGGTTAGCCCAATAAAATATCCAATGTCTACTACAATAATTTCTAGTTCAATAACCAAACCAAACTCCATGTCTAATTTAATTAAGGTAGGCTATTTAACCTAAGCACCACGTTTAATTTAAAAGCCTATGAAAGTATGTACAGTACTTCCAAACCAAAGCATACTATAGCAAACAAAAATAGCATGAAAGCACATAGAGATTTACTCAAATAGATGAAAGCATGATCATGTATGGTGAGAATATTTTTTTTTTAAAGTAGAGATGCAAGTGACATGCATATATGAAAGGAACAAAACATATTGTGCCTTTGATATAAGGTGAAGTAGATGCATGGATTGTTCAAAGCAAACATGTAGTGGAATGCAATAGAATAACTACTCATCAAATTTAAAGCCTATGAGCAAGACTTTCTCACCTTTCTTGATCAAACTTACCATGACTCACAATGGTATTTGTGACTAGCGCAGCATCTTTTCTTTGTCACATATGATGAACTTTGAATTCATGTGATGATGACTTTTTCTCCAATCTACACATGGTTAGAATAATATATATGTTTATACATACCTATGAGATGGCAGGGCTTCATTGTTGATAGATTATGAAGTTTAGGCACCCTGAGTTCTTCAATATCTTCCATGTCTTGTTCTTGTGGAATTTCGCTAGAAGGTTGAAACGGTTGATATCCTGCTTATTCCACAACTCAACAAAACAGGGGTAATCCTACTAAAGCTAGCGGCATACTAGATTAGCAGATATCAAGATCATTATCAAAATCATTACACCAATTGTTTCCCCGGCAACGGCGCCAAAAATGCTTGTTGGTATTTCTTATGCACAACTAAAATATGAAGGATTCATAAGCGCACCGAAAAAACCATTGTAGCATTTTACCGGGAGTATTCCGGTATCGTTATTTATATTTTACCACTGGGAAACAATGGATAAAGACATTGATAATTCACCATCATGTATCTACTAACTTAGTACACTAACTAGACTAGAGTAGGGGGTAAATGATAAATGATAGGAATTATGCATATATGACACGGACACACAGGAGAATTCTATGATAAGAGAGTAGATAGCTAAAGTGAGAGGACAACAGGAGAGTTCAAGGTTCCTAGATACTTCTCTATTACTTTGGTTCTATATAACTAATTTATGGGTAGATATAGCAATCACACAATAGCACTTTGGAGCAGCAGTACCTTTCCAACTCTTGAATAAGACTGGGGAAAAAGGTAGTTGGGGAAGGCTGCCAAAAGCTCTACGAAACATCAATCCGAACGTGGTGGAATACAAAGACCGGACAGAGCTGTCACCTCTGGGGCTACCACAACTAACCGTCGGATTGAGCGCAACCTCAGGTAAACCCTAGCCTAGACACCACGTCCACACTAAAGATTACTACTCTAATCACATATGATAACTAGAGCACTCAATACGAGCGAAGATCCCATGCCAAGATATAACAACTATACTAAACATAATATGAAAGGCATAAGTAAATAGAGAAGATAAATATATATTAAAGCATAAGTCTTACAAAGAATAAAGACATACCAAGACTCTGAAGACTCTTCTAGAACTCGGGCGTAGCTCCGCTCTCCCTAACTCCCGACTAGAACTAATCTACTACATTGGAATGTCTAGCCCTAATTCTCTAGAGATGAGAGGTCATCCATTCGAGGGACGCCTCTACATCTCCACAATAATGTGGTGCCCCCAAGGAGAGGGGTCTGGCCCTGTATTTATAGCCCGGTGGGAGAAACGTGAGCCCTTTGATCAAACCGACTTAAGGTACGGTCAAGATGCATCCTTGAAGGCGGTGGAAGAAGCTTCCAGAAGATGGGCGTGAGAGGCCGTAGGGGGAGGCCGGCCGGCCTGGGAGGAGATGCCGGCCGGCCTGGGCCCAAGCCCACTTGGGTCCAGCTTCATTTGTGTGTTTTCCTGCTCCTTTTAGGGCCCAATGGCGCATGTTTCAATCTGGAGTAGATATCTCTTGATTCTAGGCTCCAAATATAGTAAATGATATATCTGTTTCGATCATCTCGATGAGCCCATCGCAATGGTGTAGTCCAATTCCTTATTTGAGATACTTTTATTTGATGGAAAATTGCATACTCCTGCAACACAAGTGAGAACACCAAAACTCGTGGAACTCGTTAGAATCAAAACCTACAACTATGCTTTGTAGTCCATTTTATATTATTTTATACAATAGTTGATGATTATATTTGGTGTTTAATGATCGTCAACAGTGTGTGTGTGTGTGCTCACACACCCACCTTTCCTTGTGCTCTTCTCTAAGTAGTTAGAGAAGAGATATGCACTTACTCAGTAAAATAAAATAAGTTGTTAGTAGAGAGGAGATATACACCTAATTTGTTGAATAATATAATTCATATTCATCCATGAGCATTATACATCATCATACCATGTGTGCATTCGTTGTATTTACACATATGCATTGCATCATATAGGTTCACAGAAGAACCATCCACCTTTGGAGCAGTTCGAGGAGAACCCTCTAGTGGAGTAGCAGTAGGAGGCCCCCAAAGAAGGAGAGGAGGCCAAGGAAGAGGATCTGCCTGAGTGCCTAGATCACCGTGCGAGCACCTTTGAGAGAGGCAAGCCCCAAAGCATTTCCTCACCTATGCTTTACTATACTTTAATTATGCTTTATGATTGATGCATTAAGTATAGGAGTTGAGTGCAACCGTTGATGCATTATATATCCTTGTTTACCCTTAATTATCCTACCTTGATTACCCTGCTAGTCTAGGATGAGTTGAATTGCTTAGCTTGCTTAAACCGATAGAAGTCGGGTGATTTTCTGTCACCTGTGAGCATAGGTGGTTACTTGATATTGGTGAAAACTTTATGTATATCATCATGGTAATTGGATTATGTTGTGATAATTGGAGATCGGGTGGAGTCTTATGGGGTTTTGGACCAAAGTGATTTCGTCTATATCAATTAAGGACCTACCGTTGTACGTCCCTCGAGTCATGTTGAACGCATGCCTCACACTTAGCTGGCCGGATAAGTCCTTCCGACCGCGGAGTCTAACACTATCCAGGCTAGAATCGATCCATTTGCACCGTATTGGAGATGGATGGGGATCACGGGGGCGCGACGAGTAAGTCCGAGGCCAGAACATCTGGCTCAGGCAGTTGGGCGGTCCCTAGGAACAGTGGTTCCAATCGAACCGCTTTTTGCCGGATAAGTGCCACGGTGACCTGTAGCTCACTTGGCTCGTGAGCGTGGTTTGTGTGAGGAATACCCCCTGAGCTCGATAGGAATCGATTCGACTCACCATCATTCCTGGACAGTGAGCACATAACTTGAGTTACGTCATCGTAGTAGTGATTATGGAATGGAAATGATAATGATGATGATGGAAAAGGCTATAATTGTTATGGTTACTATTGATTGATTAATAAATACAAGTGATGACTAGTATAGGTGCTCACCTAGCATAAATAGGAATGATTAAGCTGAGCTGTCACTACACTACTTAAAATGGTTACTTATGCTTTTCCGCAAAAGAGTGAAGCTACCCACTAATAAAGCCTGTCATACTCCTAGGAGTCTTTTTAGTTGAGTCTATCGGGTAAGTCTAGCTGAGTACATTCTCGTAATGAGGGTTTGTCCCTCTTGTTGTTTATGCAGATGGTCATTCTTACCATGGATATTGTGAGACTTGTCTCTAACCGGTGGAGTATTAGACCAAAGGGTGTGGTTGTATCTTACTATTTCTCTCCACCTGCTTTTATGGAATGATCAAGAGACTGGCACTGTATTAAACTTTATGTGTGCGTGGATTGAGATTCAAAAACTACTTTGCTTTCCACTACTTATTTGAGAACTTGGTTTGTAATAACATTTATTCATGACTCTAATGTAATTGATTTATTTGCGAACTATTGTAACATGTGGTA
Organism: Chrysopogon serrulatus; assembly: GCA_015844335.1. NCBI lineage: Eukaryota > Viridiplantae > Streptophyta > Magnoliopsida > Poales > Poaceae > Chrysopogon > Chrysopogon serrulatus. The sequence continues at coordinate 340,324 of JADLZL010001721.1, read as the reverse complement.
ACATGTGATCGGGGATCGCTAAACTCAGTATGATCTTGGTTGTTCATTTTTGGTTTGAAATCCTTCATGATTTCATAGACTACTAGGTTTATAAGTGCCCAAGTGTGTTGATCGCTTGCTTAGTGAGTGGTTTTTGCACTTGTGCTTTTATAAATTAGTTGGTTCTGTTACAATATCTATGTGGCTTACCCCTATATAACTATGTCCTATGATTCTATCTAAGTATGTATCTACATCAATATTCTCTAGCCATCCTTCCCCATAGGATTAAATAGATACGATGATTGGGTTGACTCCTAATAAAATGCTACAATAGTATTTCATCTGTCCGCTTGCGGATACCTCATTTATATACTCTAAGATAGTTGCAAGATTTAATACCCATTTCCTGACGTCATTATTAGGGATGTCAACCAGGTGTTTTTATGATGATGTTAAGAGATGACAACAATGTTTTTCCTAGTTCTTGAGCTGTGAAATGTCTCTTTATGAACCGTTTGTTTCTACTTGATTGTGGTTGTGGGTTGATTCTTTCTAATGAAGGAATTTGTCTAAATGCTCATGAATCCATAGATCGGGTCGAATGTTGAATCAATGTTTTCAAGAAAACTTGTCCTTGCTTTAAATTTTGTCAATTTTTGAAGTTGTAGCAAGTTTGGGGTTATAATATTCATGGAGTAGTCTTCGAACTATCTTGGAACCCCTCTGCAAAATTTTGGATCAATCCGAGTTGATTTGGTCGAGTTTTGACTTTTAAATCAAAATTTCTAGAATTCTGCTCATGCATACCAGACACGTCCAGTATACTTATCTTTGAAGCTTTGAGCTAAAATTTTGTGTACCCTTCCTTAGGGTGTCTAGTTCATAGGGCTAAAATTTCATAATTTTGGACATTGTTTGATTAGGTTTTCTATTTTTCTCTCAAAGTTGCTCTATGCTGAAACTGCATACGGGACAAGTCCGATATGCATACCTGTTGGTATTTCTTAGTGAAAGCAGCCAAATCCGCAAGCGCACGGAATTACCGTCGTAGCACTTCACCCGGTGATAGACAGGGTATCGTAATTTCATGAAGAACGGTTGTGTCTAGTCAACTAGCTTAGTCCGCTCTGGTGGGTTGAAGAAAAGAGATCCTGGGTAGTCAGGTTTTCCTAGGTTTAGATTCTCTATTCGAAGATAATCTTACTTACTACACTCTTACTTCGGGCACCGGATCGCACCTAGTCTGCTAAGTGATGCTGGCTAACAGCTCTATGCCACACCCAAACGTGGAGGAATACAAAGGATGTTAGGGCTGTCACCACCTAACACCTACCCCTCACCCGTGGAGTGTGAGGCAAATGAGGGTAACCTATAACTTAGGCACCATGTCTACGTTATCGATTACTATTCTAGCGTTGGCCAGGAACATCCGTCTTTATCAGGAGTCCTCTACTAGAATATCCGCTACTAAGGCAAGTAACAAACAACGAATCTGCAAGAATGTAATACGCAAGAGAATACAAAATAGAGACTCACCACCGTAGTAGAACACGGACCTTATACTCTAAGCAGTATATGGCCGTAGGGGTACACGTCGAGGAGGAGCCGACACGTCCGGCACTCCGCCTCCTCAACCCGGAGAAGCCGGATCCGAGACAAGAGATGACAGACACGTCCGAACCTTCTCTTCTTTCCCTCTCTCACTCCCCACACTAAACTAGCTAGGCTAGGATGGAATTTGAGCTTGGCTCTCCTCTTCTTCTCCACTTGGATTATGTGTGTTGAGAGGGAGTAGGGGCCTTCTTATATAGCACTTTGGAGGTCGGTTTGGAGGGGTATTGATCACAATGACCATCATGAACCGCCTCTGGGTGCCATCAATGTACCACCAGAGAAAGGTCGGCCAGAGGGGCGGTTAGGGGGGTGTGGCCACACCCTGGTGCGGACGCACCAGGGGAGGCGCAGCTGGCCACCGCCTTTCTCTGGTCGGTTGCTGGTTGGGCCTAGATGCCTGCCACGTGTGGTGTTTGGCCCAATTCTATAGATGGGGAGAGGTTCTCTTGTATTTGCCTTTGTCCTTGGGCCGGTTTCTGGGTTTTTTGATATGCTTTTGTCCTATCTTGATCTCTTTTCATGGTTGTCCTATAAAACAAATGCACTCACCAAAACTATGGAATTTGTTAGTGTATAGACCCTATATTCTAGTTATGGTGGTGTTTCTTCTCTCTTTTGTGTGTATGTTGGCAGTATATGATGTGAGTTAAGAACCATCAACAAACTCCCCCACACTTAGTCCTTTACTCGTCCTCGAGTGAAGCTTGTGACTAAGGTAGATAGGTTCTCCTTGTAGTTGATAGCTATACAGTTTTATTTCAAGATTCCATCTGAGTCTATGAATTTCAAAGTCCATCACAATTTTTCCTAGACAACTTGAATAGTAACAATGACTTTGATTTTACTTCCCTTACTCTACTTCTGCTTAAGGACTTGGGTTTTTGTATGTTTTTGAAAAGATGATAAAACTTTGCTTTTTCCTATGATATCCTTGGTTTCATGGGAGACTTTTTCCTTTTATATTATTCTGCTAACTTCTAGACTTCATGGAAAAAGTACCATACCTTTAGATCGGGAAGTATTTTATGAAGCTTTTATTTGTATACCTCCTGTACATGCTCTTTCCCTCTTCTGCTTCTTTGAGAAATGTGGGCTATCACTCTGGCGGGTGCTTTTGCACCCATTTTTTTCGCTCAATCGGGTGTCTTTGCACCCCTTGTTTTACTCTTGTTTTTTTTGGCACATACCTTTTTGGTATGGCATCTTTTCTAGCTCATGCTTCTTTGGCATGGCATCTTTTCTTTGTTATAGCCCACATTCTCTTTTGGCATCTGAGTTTTTAAGAGTCATGCAACAGGAGTGTACATTTTTACTTTTTATGTGAATCCCGGTCAGTAGGCATTATACTTTTCTCTCATTAAGTCATAGAAAATTAGCGAGAAATTCATAATTGGTAAAGTTCCTATGTGACCAAGGTCTACCAAGAGAAAAAATGCTAGTTTATCATGGTTATTTTTATTCATAAATCCCAAGTCTTTTTGCATAGAGTAGAGCAAAGGGCATGTTATCATTTGTCATTTGTACTAATTCAAGTTACTAACAGAAAAAAGATGTACTTAAATGAAGTTCATAGATCAGGTTTCTCTTGTAAATAAAATGTAAGCATATCATGTACAAGGGGAAAGGGTGAGAATTATTAATTTCATACCTTTGAGAGATGAACGCTTCTCCCCCACACTTGTTTTTATGCCTAGCTTTTACTTAATTTTTTTTTATGTTGTACTCAAGAGTGGAAGACAAAAAACAAGTGTAGACAATATACTTTGGAATTATCAAAAGAAATTAGGCACATATTACAATTGATGAAAATAAAATATTAGGAAGAAAATTACTGGAAAAGTAAATTTGTGCCTAACTTATTGGTGCGGGAGTGACCGATGATCACCGCAAAGGTCTTTGAAAGCACTCCCGCTGCCCTAGCAACTTTTTCGATCCTCCGACTCGTGGCGAACCTAGTGGTGTCTAGTTCGTCCCCGCAGCTCGGTGATCTTGTGCTGTGCTAGTGCAAGGTACCTATGCACCTTCCTCATAAGATACCTTAGTGAGAGGACCGAGGTGCTTTGGCGGGACGGCCGGCCGAGGCCCGAGTCGAAGTTTCCGACTCGAGACCGCTAAGAACGGCCTGCCTGTGGATCCGAGGATTCCCCGCTCTCTTGAACCCGAGAGGGAGGGAAGGATCCTCGACGGCTCCTTTCCTTTGGAGCCCGAGGCCGGCCGTTGGGGGGGAACATAGGACCCTTGTCCTTGCGCATGAGCCCCTTAGCGCCGAACCGCCCCTTGGGAACGCCTACTACTTGTGTAACTACGGCTGATAGCCGGGTTACCCGGACCGCTAGAGATGCCCAAAGGCGATACAACAGAAACGTTCCTAGTCTCCCGAGGACGACTAGGCTCGGCCCGCGTTGATGTCGTTGGCCTTGGTCCTAGGATGCCGGCAGTCGTCCGCTTGGCCGTCTTGTCCACCCGTACGCCGAGCTTCTTGGCGATCCGTGTTCGGGTGGTGCCCGAACCTCCTTTGGCCCTCTTGCTCCCAGTGCTAGCCGTGCTACTAGCATCACTAGCTGGGGGCATGAGGGCTAGTGGTGCCGCCACTATGGCTTTTGCCTCCTCTCTCACGAATGAACTCTCTGGGGGCACATAGGCTGGCCCTTGCACACTCTCTAGGCTAAGATCAGTGTAGGTGTTATGGAAGAGGACAAGAGTATGTTCATATGCCATTGTTGGAGAGGAGAGAAAACAAGCTCAAGTGTAGATGTGAGAGAGAGAGATGCTTGAGCTTGTGTCGAGAGATGGAGAGGCCTAGAGGGTCCTTATATACTACTCTGGCCGTGCAATGGCCGAGCACCACCGTGAGTGCCATCACTCAGCTCATCAAGGCCGATTAGGGCGAAGATTGGGGACGAGAGGGGCCAGGGGCTGGTGCGCCCGCACCCCCGGAACTCCCCCCTCGACGCCCTTTCGGCCAGGTGCAGAGTATTGTGTTTGAATTTCAAATATGCTGGGGATTTTTCATTATTGCGCTGTTGATGGCCGGGATAGATAAAATATTCCCTACTTTATGTATTTTGAAATTATTTTTGGATTTTGAATTTTGTGTAAAATTGAATTGTAAACATGACAATCAATTATGAGTATGGAAAATCAGTGGGAAAATCATGTTTAAATTAGTGAGGGTATTTTAGTAAATTATTAATTTAGACTTTGTACACTCACTTTTATTATTATTATTATAGGATACTATAGTGAGGAAATTAAATCTATCCTATCTATTTCTTGATTATCACTGGGAGAAGGTTCTAGGAAAATTTTTAAGCGCTGACCATTGACTTTAAAAATGTTACCTTCGTCATCTTGGATAGTGATTGCTCCATGTAGCGAGGTGTTGATGATGGTATATGGTCCCTTCTATTTACTACGTAATTTCCCTACACGGAAGAGTTTTACCTTTGAGTTAAATAGGAGCACCTTGTCTCCTTGTTTGAAGTCTTTGGGCTTGATTCGGTGGTCGTGCCATCTCTTAGTTCTTTCCTTGTATATTCTGGCACTGTGGTATGCCTTCTCCCGCCATTCTTCTAGCTCGGCTATTTGTTTTTGCCTATTTCTGTCGGCTAGCTTGACATCCATATTCCAACTCTTGATTGCCCAGTAGGCTCTATGTTCTAGCTCTACTGGCAAATGGCAAGTTTTTCCGTACACGAGTTGGAATGGTGACATGCCAATGGGGGTCTTATAGGTTGTTCGGTATGCCCAGAGTGCATCTAGTAATTTGTTTTTCCATCCCCTCCCCATTTTATTGACAGTCTTCTGCAGGATGTTCTTGATTTGTTTGTTGGATGTTTTACGCCCGTCGTCCGCCGGTCTGTGGATGGTAGGGTGTTGCAATGTTGTGCTTTGTGCACCAAGCTCTTTAAGGAAGTTTCTGAAGCTTCGATCTATGAAGTGTGATCCCCCATCACTTATCACCATCTTAGGTGTTCCAAATCGGGGAAAGATCACTTCATGGAACATTTTTCTTGCATGCTTGGTGTCTGCTGATCTGCGTGCCATTGCTTCTACCCACTTGGAGACGTAATCAACTGCCACAAGGATGTACTCGCATTCATAGGACTTTTGGAATGGCCCCATGAAGTCGATACCCCATACATCAAATATTTCTAGTTGAAGGTTATAGTGTAGGGGCATCGCATTGCGAGAGGTGATGCTGCCTTGGAACTGACATTTTTTGCATCTTCTGACGAACTCTTTAGTGTCCTCATACATTGATGGCCAGAAGAACCCGCACTGCCAGATCTTGGCCTGTGTGCAGAAAACTTCGTAATGTCCTCCATATGGTGCTGCGTGGCATTTTTTGATGAATTGCATCCCTTCGGCAGTTGGCACACACCTTCTTAGCAACCCATCCGCATAGACCCGGTACAAGTAGGGTTCATCCTAGAGGTGCCTTCTGCTCTCAACTTGTAACTTTCTTTTATTCTCCCCAGGTGGTACGTAGCCAGTGACCATGTAATTGATGATGTTTGCGTACCATGGGTTAACGTCATCTACTTTGAGCAGCATGTCATCGCGTAGGAAGTCATTGATCGGTGGGTCCTACATGTTAGTGACTTGCATACGCGACAAATGGTCAGCAACAGTATTCTCTACTCCCTTTTTATCTTTTATTTCTAAGTCAAATTCTTGGAGTAGGAGAATCCATCTGATTAGCCTAGGTTTCACTTCTTTCTTAGTTAACAAGTATTTAAGAGCAGCATGATCAGTATGAACAATTATTTTAGACCCAACTAAGTAAGAGCGAAACTTTTCGATAGCAAAGACTACGGCAAGGAGTTCTTTCTCTGTTGTGGCGTAATTAAGCTGTGCTCCTGTTAATGTCTTGCTAGCATAGGCGATGGCGTGATGCTTTCTATCTTTGGTTTGTCCTAGGACTGCGCCAACTACGTAGTCGCTAGCGTCACACATGATTTCAAACGGCGCAAATCCCAATCGGGGGGTTGGATAATTGGAGCTGAGATGAGGGCTTTCTTAAGGGTGTGGAAAGCAGCTAAGCACTCATCGGTGAACTCAAAGGAAGCATCTTTGGCTAACAGGTTGGTCAGGGATCTAGAAATTTTTGAGAAGTCTTTAATAAACCTCCTATAAAAACCTGCATGCCCTAAGAAGCTACGGATCCCTTTTATGTTCACTGGGGTGGTAATTGCTCAATTACCTCAATCTTTGCTTTATCTACCTCAATCCCCCGTTCCGACACTAGGTGTCCTAAGACGATGCCTTCACGGACCATGAAATGGCATTTTTCCCAGTTTAAAACAAGGTCCTTTTCTTGACATCGTTGCAAGACTTTGTCTAAATTTTCTAGACAATGATCGAAAGTTTTCCCATAGACTGAAAAGTCATCCATGAAAACCTCCATGATTTCTTCGATCATGTCAGAGAAAATTGACATCATGCACCATTGGAAAGATGCGGGTGCATTACACAACCCAAATGACATACGTCGATACGCATAAGTTCCATACGGGCAAGTAAAAGTTGTCTTGCTTTTGATCGTCAGGGTGGATGGGAATTTGATGATAGGCAGAATACCCGTCTAGGAAACAAAAGAGAGAGTGTTTCGCCAACCGTTCCAACATTTCATCAATGAAGGGCAGTGGGAAGTGGTCTTTCTTTGTGGCCGTGTTGAGTTTTCAGTAATCTATGCACATCCTCCACCCTGTGACGGTGTGTTGTGGTATTAACTCATTTTTATTATTTTCTACTACCGTCATACCGCCTTTCTTTGGAACCACTTGGACTGGGCTGACCCACTCACTATGTGGTACGGGATAAATGATCCCGGCGTCAAGAAGTTTTAGAACCTCCTTCTTCATGACTTCCCTCATCGCATTGTTTAATCTTCGCTGGGGTTCCCGAGTAGGTGTGCTAGAGGGGTCTATCGGGATGCGATGAGTACAGAGGGTCGGGCTAATCCCCTTCAAGTCTTGTAAGGAATACCCAAAGACAGACCTATGCTTTTCTAGGATGGCGATGAGTTTGACTGTCTCCTCTTCACTAAGCTTATCACTAATGATAACAGGAGTTTCTTTGTTGCCATTCAGGAAAGCATAGCGCAAGCCGGTGGGTAGGGGTTTTAGCTCGACTGGGGGTTTTATCGGGGCTTCCTCTTGAGGAAGGTCTATGGTCTCATCTTGATCATCCTTCTCTTCAGTAAAGAATTCGGCTTCTCTTTCTAAGGATGATTCTGGTGAATCAAAGGGTATTATCGATTTAACCACCATGGCATATTAGGATCAGGAGGGTTGTTTGCCATCAAGGGGTTGGTATGTGAAAACGATATGGTAAACTTATCCTTCCCTAACTTTACATTAATCTCCCTAGAGTTTGGTGACTCTAGAAAGAATCTCTCGAGGGGGTGCCCTAACAGGATATCGAAATCCTGGAAATCGAAGATATGAAAGTCTAAGGGTATTTTGACATTGTTGTGATGCAACAGAATATCAGATAGTACCCCTAGCCCTTTCAGTCTCGTGTTTGGCTCACTTTGGAAGTAAATGCTTGTTGGAGCAAGCGTTTTCTCGCTCAGAAAAAGCTAAATGAATGATGCAGACATCAGGTTTGCTCCAACAGTGGGATTATACAGGGGTTCACCCATGTTTTACCGACCTTGGTTTGGATTACCGAGGAGGGACAGCATATCCGAATGTCTTCGGAAGCTAACTCCACTTCCTCAGTCCATTCCCTGTTCATTGCAACGCACAGATCCTTGATGGAGGTTTTAAGGGTCTCTTGGACAAGGGTGCTAATCGGTTTCTTGGGTGTTAAGGGCTTCCGGTGGCACAAGTATTTCGAGGTATTGCCTAGATTTTCAAAGAGGGCATCTCAAAAATGGAAGATCCAAAGGTTGAAAACTTTCCTCCGGATTCTTATGTTCGGCTGAGGGTCTCTCTGGGAGTGGTAGTGTTTCGGCTTTAGCCGAAGAGACTTCCTCTTGGCATGGTTCGGCTTGCACTAGGAGGGGTTCTGGCGGAGGGGTATTTTTGGCTATCCGGGTTAGGAGTGTTTCCCCCTCCATTGTTGTTAGGTGTGTGAACGAACCTCCGGCAGCTATATCCAGGTGTAGGGCAGCTTCCTTTCTAAGCCCTAACCAAAAATGCTTATAACAAAGACATGGTTGGGTATAGATAGGTCGGGGCCTGATCGTGATAGGATTAGGAATCTGTCCCAGGCTGCACCTAAGGTTTCCTTCTCGTTTTGTCGGAAGTTGAGTATTTCTTGTCGTAGGGCAGCTATCTGGGATATCGGGAAGAACATAAGACAAAATTTGTCCCTTAATTCCTCCCAATCCCCTGATACTTTCCCTACGTTTTGGGTGTACCATTGTTTTGCTCTCTCATTTAGAGAAAAGGGAAATAATTTCCACCGCAAGGTTTCTTGTGACATGCCTGCTATGGTTAGTCATGCACAGAGTTGCTCAAACTCCCGCAAATGGTGGTAAGGGTTTTTATAATCTAACCCTGAGAAGGTTTGTTCCTGAACCATGGCTATGAAGCCAGGACGAAGCTCATAGTTTGTGGCCATGATTGGTTTTGATGATTGTGCTGGCTCTACGAACTCGCCCTTAGGAGCAGAAAAGTTTTGAATTGAAATATTCTCCATAATATATATATATATATTCAGAAAGGATAAAATAAAGGATACACAGGTGGACTAGGTTCGAAGGCTAAAACGATAACCGTTCCCCAGCAACGGCGCCAGAAATGCTTGTTGGTATTTCCTAGCGAAAGCAGCCAAATCTGCAAGCACATGGAATTACTGTCGTAGCACTTCACCCGCTGATAGACAGGGTATCGTAATTTCATGAAGAACGGTTGTGTCTAGTCAACTAGCTTAGTCCGCCCGGTGGGTTGAAGAAAAAAGATCCTGGGTAGTGAGGTTTTCCTACAGTTTAGATTCTCTATTCGAAGATAATCTTACTTACTACACTCTTGCTTCGGGCACCGGATCGCACCTAGTCTGCTAAGTGATGCCGGCTAACAGCTCTACGCCACACCCAAACGTGGGGGAATACAAAGGATGTTAGGGCTGTCACCACCTAACACCTACCCCTCACCCGTGGTGTGTGAGGCAAACGAGGGTAACCTATAACTTAGACACCACGTCTATGTTATCGATTACTATTCTAGCGTTGGCCAGGAACATCCGTCTTTATCAGGAGTCCTCTACTAGAATATCCGCTACTAAGGCAAGTAACGAACAATGAACCCACCATAATGTAATATGCAAGAGAATACGAAATAGAGACTCACCACTGTAGTAGAACACGGACCTTATACTCCAAGCAGTATATGGCCGTAGGGGTACACGTCGAGGAGGAGACGACACGTCCGGCACTCCGCCTCCTCAACCCTGAGAAGCCGGATCCGAGACAAGAGATGACAGACACGCCTGAACCTTCTCTTCTTTCCCTCTCTCTCACTCCCTACACTAAACTAGCTAGTAGAGGATGGAATTTGAGCTTGGCTCTCTTCTTCTTCTCCACTTGGATTGTGTGTGTTGAGAGGGAGTAGGGGCCTTCTTATATAGCACCTTGGAGGTCGGTTTGGAGGGGTATTGATCACAATGACCATCATGAACCGCCTCTGGGTGCCATCAATGTACCGCCAGAGAAAGGTCGGCCAGAGAGGAGGTTAGGGGGATGCGGCTGCACCCTGGTGTGGGCGCACCAGGGGAGGCGCAGCTGGCCACCGCCTTTCTCTGGTCGGTTGCTGGTTGGGCCTAGATGCCTTCCACATGTGGTGTTTGGCCCAATTCTGTAGATGGGGAGAGGTTCTCTTGTATTTGCCTTTGTCCTTGGGCCGGTTTCTGGGTTTTTTGATATGCTTTTGGCCCATCTTGATCTCTTTTCATGGTTGTCCTACAAAACAAGTGCACTCACCAAAACTATGGAATTTGTTAGTGTATAGACCCTATATTCTAGTTATGGTGGTGTTTCTTCTCTCTTTTGTGTGTATGTTGGTGGTATATGATTTGAGTTAAGAACCGTCAACAATACCAGACACGTCCGGTATGAGCTACCTATGGCCGGTCCGAAGCCGTGAAAACCAGACCTGTCTAGTGTACAAACCGAACACGTCTTGTATGCGGGCCTGAAGGCTGTTTGGTGCTGTTTCATTGGGTTCTTATGTATTTGAGCTTTGATTTGAGTTCTGCTTTTTGCATTGGTTTTCTAACTTGCTGAGGAACTCTCCTAGGTACTTTTGTCACTAGTTGTCCTAAGTATTTTGTTTGGGCACTTTCTCCTTCCCCATAGGAGTTGCGTGCTCTCCTCTCTGAGTTCCGGTTTCCCAAATGCTTTCTTTCTGAGTGTGTGGAGTCTCACTGTGTTTCTTAGAAACATCCACCCACTAGTAGGGTCTAGGGCATCATGGTTGTTGGTTTCTGCTCTTGGAGGTGATTTTAGGACAGCGGTCGAAAGTTTCGAAAGAAATTTGAGGCTCTCATTCACCCCCTCTAGTCGCCGTTTTTGATCCTTTACAAGACAAGACTTGGCTTGGCGGATGTTGACATCTCCTAACGTTATTGCCATAGATAGAGATAAATCCCCACATCTAGGAACGGCGCCAGGAATACTCAAGAGTATTCTAACATATCTTAGCACTAGGTTGTCATCCCCAGCATAATGTAAGAAATGTTGTTATATTATCTCACAACTTGATCTAAAAGATGTACATAAAGGTATCCATAAGCACATAGATAATACAATATTGTAGCATTTTACTAGGAGTAACTCTAGGTTATTTATGTTTTACCACTAGGAAGGTCTGGTGGCATGAAGGAATATAGGAAATTTATAATGACTTTACTTATGATGGATGAGTTTAACCAAGTCTACACTACTCATAGCAGGGGTAAGTCAGATAAATTAGCGATTTGTATGAATCATCAGTATAAATAGACAGAGACTCCTAGCTATATCATTAGGGTTACTAGTAGAACATCAAGAGATATTCCTTTGTTATTCCTAGATACTTGTTAATGCATAATATATTAGTGCAATTATACTTAGTAATCATCACTAAGGGTTAACTCCATATCTATTCATAAGGGGCATTACTAGGGAAATTTAAACACATAGCTCGCCCTTCCTTCACAACCATGTCCTACTAATCCTCTATTCAAGGGGTAGAATACATAGGACTCAACAAAAATATCACACCCAGGATCTACCACCAAATCCAGAATATAAGGTGCATCCATAGGTAAACAATGTATAAGCACCATGCTTGCACAATATCGACCACTCACCCAATATACATTTAGATCCTATGAATGAATAAGTATGATGATAATCTAGCTATACTAAGAATATAATTAAAGTAGACAACGAACACAGTAACTATGAATAAAGACATAAAGAACAATATCAATTTAGTTGTACCAAACATAGAATTCATATGAGAGAATACAAAGGCATAAGGAGGTAAGAATTATACTAATCCATGCTCTTGCTAAGATCAAGAAGCAAGTTCTTGCCTCCCCTACCCTAAACCCTAAACCCTAGCTAAGGACCTATGATTAGGTTTCTAGCTGATGATCTGACTCTGAATGAGAATGAATGAATATGCCTCCCGTAGGGGGTTCCTACCTTCCTTTTATAGCCTAGGGCGATGAATATGAGCCATCAGATCAAACCGACTTAAAGGGATGACAGAGATGCATTCTCAAAGGTGGTGGAGAACTGAGGTGTGAAGGAGGCTGACAGGTGGGCCCATAGGGGACCAGCCAGCCTCTAGGCAGGATCGGTCAGCCCCATCTAGCCACGCCTTGAGCCCTTCCTCGACTTGGTGTCTTCTTGTGTCTTCTAGAAGGCTCCTATGTTGCCGTGTGGTATGATTTAGCATTTCATACTACCATTTGGGTGTATACTTGTGTCTTTTCTAGTTTACACATGCTAAAACAGTGATTCACCAAAACTCATGGAATTCTGTCAGTGTAAACCCGATATCTATATCAATGTTGGTGATCACAAATGTGTCTTTTTTAATAGTTAGTTGATAGGTAATTTTGGCACTTAACTACCATCAATAATGGACCAGTTGCAAGTGTGAAGGGCAAGTCAGAGGCTTTAAGTGTTGAACCGTGTGGTGGGATGCTTGAGCAAAAACTTAGCACCGATGGACTAATGCAATAATGAAGAGCAAGTGAGATCAAGATCGATAGACCAAAGGCCATGTGGTGATATGAAGTGGATCATATCATTTGTAGTGCAAGGTTAGTGCATGTGTTGCAATAACATCTGTAACACCCAGTTTTATAAATAAAACGGGAATAATATATATGGGCCCACGAAGTCCCAAACCACATATATTTACAAATTGTAGCACTATCATCGCACGAACAGCGTTTACAACTTATTACATCACTTCATCATGCCTGACACATCATTTCCAACGGTTTTATTTACATAGCGGATACGTAAAATGAAAAGAGCTCCATCCCACGGGGACACCGATTGGTGGTACGCCCTCCTCAGAAGTCCTGGACATCCTTGGGTTCTCCTTGTCTGGTACCCATCCAGGATTTTGTTGATTATAAGGCAAAGGTCAGCGAACCATGCTCAGCAAGTATAAATATGGGGATGCAAGGCTCAAAAGTTTGACTCGGTTGACTGCGGTTAGCATTTTAGTTGATCATATTTTATTTCTATCTCTAAGTTACTAACTTAGTGAGAAACCCATATCCCATGTGTAAGTTAATTATATCATCATCATTAAAGATATCCCGTAACCATCCACATATCTAGCTATACAGAAAGGATCCAGGCTGCTCGTGTCTGTGAGCATGTCTGATATATCAGATTTAAGAACTCTACAGAGTTTGTACAACTTTAACCAGAAGTCATGATTCCCATATGCCAGGGTTTGCAAGGCCCACATCACCTCCTCTATGGAAGTATGGCAGGGTTTCACTATGAAGCCTTTCACTAGCAACCCTAACAAGTTAGTGGCCACGAGGTTTCAGCGTCTAGGTGAATGGAGCCCCCCTTCAAGACTTGGTGCACAAATGACCGCAGCCCAGCTACACACATTGACAGGCAAGAAGCCATTCTGCAACCTAGTCCCCCCTCGTGCGCCTTTCGGTAACCACTAACAAGCTAGAGAAAACTAGTCATACAGCAAAGATCAGAGCCATGTGATTCTTTCGGATGTACGGACCTCCTAGGTTGCCGCTTTGAGTGTAAGTCCTTATGGAGAGTAACTGGAGTATAAGAAACCCAAGCTCTAGCCCCCTTGGTTGTTACAAAACATATTTTAACCACTGTTACATATAACCATAAGTCAAGATTAGCATTTGTCATATGTCAAGCGTAGCAAGACTAGCTTTTCTAAAATGCAAGACCCCCATAGGTAACATGGATTATAGAACAAGAATATCTAGTCATCTCCTTAGGGTATATCAAGATTAGACACATGCACATGCATAAAGTGATTAATGATTGCTGGGTAACAAGGAAACCATAGGCTATACTTGCCTTGATCACAAGCTTGGTCCTGGTACTGCTCCTCGAACTCCTGATCCTCAAAAACCTCACCCTCTATACGCAAGATCATCACCAAGCAAGACATCCAGACAATCATCACATGCAAATAAAATATATCTCTATTAGAACATTACACCAAACAGTATAAACAGAGGATAAAAAGTTTATAAAACTATTCTACTCATTGCTATGAACACGTGAGCGAAAGAATCACGCTAATCGGATTAAAAATGTGAAAGTTATGTTGAAAACAAGGTGTAATGGCACTTCTGAAATTAAATGGAACTCATTTTCGGATTTAAAAGAATTAAATCTGATTTTCCACGTGGTTTGGATGGCGGGTCCTATTTTCCAAAACTGCAGGGGCTAAACCATAAGAAAACAGGACTGAAAATATAATCTTTTGAACTGAGGTGGACCGCGGGTTAATTTGCAGAAAAGGCAGGGGCTTTTACGCAAAATGTGCGGCGGCTGCCGGGCGGATGCCGACACAGCACTACGCAGCGCGACGCAGCTGGGCGGGGGCATGGACACGGCATGGACCGGGGCCATGCGCCGGTCCACAGTCCATCGTGGACCCGGCCATGGCGGGGGCATGCCAGCTCGCCGCCCGTGCGGCCGAGGCGGTGCTCCCCGCCTCGGTTCGTGGCGGGGAGAGCACCGGTGATGGCGAGGTCTCGGTGAGCGCGCTACTGGGCTCGGCGCGCAGGCAGTGGAGCTCACCACGAAGAAGACAACGGTGGCGGCGATCTGCAGTGAGAGAAGAAGAACTTCGGTGAGCTTTGGCTCATGGAGAAGGGAGAGAAAGGGGGCGGAGAGGCGTTGGTCGGGGACGGCTTCACCTTTCGGAGGTCGTCGGCGCAGCGATGATAGCGGGGCAGGCTGCCGGAGTCGGCACCCGAACGGACGGTGGCGGGGGGCGGCGAACGTAAAGGGAGAGTCTAGGGGGCCTCGCCTTGGCTTTATAGGCCCGGGAGAGGCGGTGAAGGGGCGCTGGTGCGCCACTACGGCGTCCGGGGCGGCTGAGTGGCCATTATGGCCACTCAAGACGGCGGTTTCCGGTTGGGCGAATCGCCGGCGGCGGCGCTTCGGCTGGAGGTAGGGGAAGGGGCGCCGGGTCACTGACGTGTGGGGTCAAGGGGGTAGCGGCCGTGGGCGCTGGGCCGACATGCGGGCCCGAGCGGCCGGGCCGGGGAGAGGGAGCGGGGAGCGGGCTACTCAGGCGTGTTGGGCCGTGCGGCCCAACTAGGATGGCTCGCGGGTGCTGCGGGCAAGCCGCGGCCTAGGCCATGGGATGGGCTTGTGCGCGCGGGAAAAAGAGAAAAAGGGAGAGGGAAGGGCCGGGCTGTTTTCAGCTTTGGGCCGAGCAAGGAGAAAGGGAGAAAAGAAGAAAAAGAAAGGCTTTTCTATTTCTGGATTTTGCAAAGCTTGCTCAAATTCAAACCAAGTTTGAATTCAAGCCACTCAACACTAGCCCTACACTCAAACATAAAATCATGCAGCAGCATGTATGCAACAAATATGTTTCTAAGCCTTTTATTTAATTTTAGCATTTATGAAAATTATTATTTAACCTAGTAATCCATGGGAAATAAATATAAAGAAGCAAAATTAATTACTATATTCTGAAAATGAATTTTGGGTGTTACAACATCAAAGGAGATGAAATAGAATGCGTAAGGCAAAGGTATACTTTTAGGGCATTTTATTTTCATTAGTCATAGGTATGGATGAAAACGGATCGGATACGGACGGATATCACTGATACCACATTTGTTTCCATATTTCTGTCCAGATTCAGATTCGAATACGGATAGTGTCATCCATGCCGGATAGGATATGATTGGATATCGACATCATAAATATACGATTTGAGTATTCGGATACGGATACGATACGGATGTTGAATATCCCGGACCCTGATACGTCATGATCTAAACCCCTCTAAATAAATTCGGTCGAACGGACGGTCGGATAAATATCGGTACCTTTTTCATCCATAGTCATAGGTGTGTAGAAAAGTTTATGACTAGGTTTAGGATAGATAGCCATACTATAAAGAATAGAAATCTTTTTAACTGCAATGGTTGTTGTTGATGGTCATTAAACACCAAATCTAATACTCAACTATTGTATAAAATAATATAAAATAAATTATAAAGCCTAGTTGTAGGTTTTGATTCTAACAAGTTCCACGAGTTTTGGTGTTTTCACTTGTTTTATAGGAGTATGAAATTTTCCATCAAATATAAGTATCTCAAATAATGAATTGGACTGCACCATTGTGACGTGCTCATCGAGGTGATCGAAATGGACATATCATTTGCCATATTCAGAGTCCAGAATCAAGAGATATTAACTCCACATCGAAACATGCACTATTGGGCCTTAAAAGGGACAAGTTTACATGTCATCGAAGCGGAGCCCGTGTGGGGGTGGGCCTAGGCCGGCTGGCACTTGGCCTTGGGCTGGCCGGCACCCCCCCTGTGCCGTCTCACCTCCGTCTTCTAGAAGCTTCCTCCACCACCATCAAGGATGCATCTCCACCGTACCTTAAGTTGGTTTGATCAAAGGGCTCACGTTTCTCCCATCGGGCTATAAATATAGGGCTAGACCCCCCTCTCTAGGGGCACCACATTATTATAGAGATGTAGAGGTGCCCTTGAAAGAATGACCTCTCACCTCTAGAGAATTAGGGCCAGACTTTGCAATGTAGTAGATTAGTTCTAGTTGAGAGTTAGGGAGAGCGGAGCTACGCCCAGGTTCTGGAGGAGTCTTTAGAGGAGTCACCAGAGGTTTGGTATACTTTGTATCTATTCTTGTAAGACTTATGCTTTAATATATTTTATCTTCTCTATTTACTTTTATGCATTACATTTGATTGGTTAGTATAGTTATTATACTTTGCATAGGATCTCCGCCTGTATTAGGTGCTCTAGTTATAGATCGTGACTAGAGTTGTAATCGGTAGTGTAGACATAGAGTCTAGGCTATAGGTTATCTGAGATTACGCCCAACCCTTACGGTTAGTTGTGGTAGCCCCAGAGGGGACAGCTCTATTAGGCCTTCGTATTCCACCACGTCAGAGTTGGTGTTTCGTAGAGCTTTAGACCGCCTTCCCTAACTACCTTCTTTCCAGTCTTATTCAAGAGTTGGAAAGGTACTACTGCTCCAAAGTGCTATTGTATGATTGCTTTATCTACCATGAATTAGTTATATAGAACCAAAAGTATTAGAGAAGTATTTAGGAATCTTGAGCTCTCCCGTTGTCCTCTCACTTTAGCTATCTACTCCTTTATTATGGAATTCTCATGTGTATTTGTGTCATTTACGCATAACTCCTATCATTTATCATTCACCCCTACTTTAGTCTAGTCGGTGTATTAGTTAGTAGATACATGATGATGAACTATCAATGTCTCAAACCAATGTTTTCCAGTGGTAAAATATAAATAACGATACCTAGAATACTCCCGATAAAATGCTACAATGGTGTTCTGTGTACTTGCGGAATCTTTCATATTTTAATTGTGCATAAGAAATATCAACAGTTTTCTAGTGTCACTAAGTGTGATTTTTATTTGCATATGCTTTCCGCTTAGTGATGCAGTCAGATCCAAGAGAAAAGTGTTTCAATTTTTTTAAAAAAAGTTCTAACATGAAAGAAAGACTTGTCACCACACTTGCACATATTGATCTTGGGGCTTTTCCTTTGTTTCGATGGATAGCCCTCTGGATAAGCTTTCCGGAATGTCCAAGATCATCAAAATTGAAGCTCGGAGCTAAAAGTTATGGGTGTTTAGTTTTGTGCTAAAATCTAAGAACCCATAATGGAGCTTTGGTATGGAAACCGGAGGTCTAGAAAATATCCAAATTTATATTTCCTCTAGGCTGAGAGGAGATATCGAAGCTTTGGTCACCAAAACCGGAGCTTTAATTTGTGCTTTGAAGATTGTTTTTCAGAGGCTGAAAGCCTCAACTGAAGGTCTGGTTTGGAAACCGAATCTCTGGTTTTGCACAGATAGGCTTAATCTAGATATGATTTTCAGAGTTCTAGTTTGAACTGGAGCTCTGATTCTGTTCGTTTAAGCCATAATAGTTAGATTCAGAGAGCCTTTGGAGAGGTGTGGGAGTGGGCCTAGGCCACACCCTTGGCTGGGTAGCCGGCCAAAAGGATAAGGGAGGGCTCCCCTCCTTATTCCCTACCCCTTGGGTCATTTGCAACATTTGGGGACCCAAAAGCTAGGGTTCTTGCTCCTCTCCATGTGGCTAGCTGGATCGAGTGCTAGAGCTCATGGTGCACTCCACGAGGGAGAATGTGAGAATGTGACTTGAGGGTCGCCACTAGCAAGAGGATTGGCAGCAACCTTGAGTTTGTCTCAATAGTAGTTAGGTGGTTGGCAGCCACTGAGCCTTGGGATAAAAAACACCATGTCAATATTGTTCATCGTGTTGGTTTGCTCTCTTCCAACACAAGCTTGTATTTACTTGTTCATACATTGTGCTTGTGTTGTTGCTCTTGTAGCAAGTTTGCTTGTGTAGCATAGTTGTAGCCAATGTGAGTAACTAGTAGCCTTGTAGCTTGCTAGTTACATTGCTTAGTTTGTTTAGCAAAGTAATTTGAGCTCTCTAGTTTGGCTTATGTAGCCTTGCTTTTGAGTAGTACAAGTTGTGCTTAGGCTTTGCGCGCTTTGCTCACTAGTATCTGTAGGAGCTCCTTAGTTGCTTGATGCATTTGTCGCATAGATTTGTGTGACTTTGCAAACTAGATTTGTTTAGGTGAGCTCCTCCTAGCCCGATACCTTATTTGTTCAATTAGGATCTTTGGTGCTTGAAATTATAGATAAAGGGATGTAGTCTTCGCTAGACCGAATAGTTTTAATTCCACACTTGTACCGGTTAGCCAGCACGATTAAGTTTTAGAAAGGACTATGCACCCCTCTAGTCTATTATCTCGGCTCTACAGTAGCCCAATGTAGATCAACTCTAGATTTTAGTGCATGAGCTTTGTTTGATTGTTTAGAGTTTTGATTTGGTTTTGTTGGAACATATAGCTATCTCTCTGTCTCATCTATGTCTATAGGCGACAACAACTACACCAATTCACTACTCTTAACTCATTGAGGCATAACAACGGCTTAGTCAGGTTCTACAATAGCAACACCTTGTCAGTTTGAGGTGAGTGATGGCACTGCTTGCAGCATGGCATGGCTTGATGACAAGAGTCTAACATAAGGGTGTGTTAAGTACTCTAGGAGACAACATGCCATGTGATAACCAACCAACTCTCTGAGTCATTGCTCGGGGGTTATACCTCTCAGGATCATCTCCTTTTTAAACGAGTCCTAGCTCAATAGTCATCCACTGACTATTAGGTTGGATAGTCCATTTAAATGGTCATCCCGATACACCTTCTGATATGATGTACTATCTCAAAATCTGACCTTCATCTAGGATCAAGCTATAGAGAGAGATTTCACAATCATAAATAGAACATATTACAAATTAGGTACTTCAGTTTATATTACCAAGTTGTTCCAAAATCTTAGTTTGTCATAGAGCAAGTACCAAGCAACATCCAGAGTCTACACTTCTGGTTCTCTTATGACTCGCGAGAGTAAAAGAAGCCATGAATGAGAGCGGTATTACCTGCAAAAACTCAAGGATTACCGGAGTGAGTACTTGAAGCAGGACTTACCCAATATAATAAACAAAGGAGTACACAATTGGACAGTAACATGAAGTACGCTTGATTTTGCATAAATACATTTTATACAAAAAACATAAATGTGAACGTGCCGTTGGTGTACGAGCAAGGGCCTCATGAAGGAGGCGGAGTGCGGACACGGACCCGCGGTCGTGTAGGGGCCTCTATGGCTCCTCTATGCTAGCGTGGGAACGCTAGAGCGAGTTGCAGACGAGATGAGGGAGGCGATGGAAAGAAGTGTGACTTCTCTAAACTAGAGAAAGTGAACGGTGGACTGGTGGAGGTATGCGTCCCTTGTCGTTGAGAAGATGCGAAGAAAAGAGAAAGAGGATTAAAAAAATAAGGAACAAAGAAATAAAAAGAAAAAGGTATTATAAAAAATTCATTGCTTTCTTTATTTAGAGATCCTATTTTATCAAATATTTTTTCTATCAAATATTTTTTCTAAAATAGCTTCTGCTTCATCGATAGAGTTGCTCCACCAATTAAATCTAGAAAAATTGTTTCAGAGAAACAAGAACTATACCAAACACACACATTATGTCCTCTTATGTTTGCAATAGTGTTTGGTACATCATCATAGATATGTGTTCACTTTCTTCAGAATAAGATTTCTTTTAACATAGCTAGCTTTGTGCGAAAAAGATTTTTTTTTTCGGCTTTCCGTCCACGCTCGTTCGTTTCCGGAGGTCTGCATACTCGGATTCTATTTTAAATTCCGAACGTCTGAATATTCTGGTTCCATTTTTAATCCCGGCTTTTCTGATCCTGACGTCGTTTCAATCAACAAAAAAAAGAAACAGAAACGAGGGGTTTTCTCGCCCATCTTTTGTCCATTTTTATCCCTACACCTACAGTAGACACGTTGTATAGCTTTGTTTAAGTTAAAGATAATACCACAATTAGTATTACATCGTAGCAATGCAGACATATTCCCTAGTGATATTTAAGTTTGGAAACTCACTTGTGATCCCTGTTGGAAACCAAACACATGTAACGGTAAACAATACCATTAACACATCCAATGAAAAAAAAAAAAAAAAAAAAAAAAGAGGCTGCAACCAGTGATCCCACAATCAAAACCCTCATGTGTTGATTCCATTTCCAATTACATTACCTTACGACGAACCAAATGATATCATAGTTCAATTACGAACCAAACGCTATCATAGTTCAATTTCTGCAGCACTCGCAGTTTCTTCTTGCAACAGGCCTGACAGTGGAGGGGGCACGTATGGCTCAAAGAGTGTTATGCTGGGGTTCGGATCAAACTGTAATATATTAGCTGCTCGCTCGAATTCCTCCCGGAGTACTTTGATGGTGAACTTGTCAACTACGCGACCGAGATCATGTGATATCTCAAATGGATCTTCAATGCATATGAGATGCCTGTCATTTCCAACACGTCTAGTCCAGTCCTTCCGTTCCTTACTGAAATTTGTGTCAAAAGGACAAGGGAAAGTTATATTTTCTAATAACTTGCTGTTTCACTACACAATAGAGAAAATTGGAAACTGCTTTGGTTCTATCAACTGTTTACAATTTACTAGCTGGGACTAATAACAATAGATACTATACCTACAGTGAAACAGCTACTAACATATTATGCACACACCATCTAACTGTCATCATATTCACCAGTGTTCTTAAGGCGGTTAGGCGTCCAGGCGAGTGCTGGGTATGCCTGGACGCCTAGGCGCCCGCCTTGCCTGCCTAGGCGCCCATTCTGCAAGGCGATAGGGGGCGCCTAGATGCCTAGGCGTCGCCTAGGTGACGCCTTAAAAACTATGATATTCACATACAGACAAGGGGAAAGAAATGATCATTACATCAAGAGAACCTTCTGGAAAGATATGATGCCTCAGCATATATGTCATACCTGATAATCCTTCCACTACGAATTGATATGACATCTCTTGTGTAATCGTGCTCATATGCCCAGTAATGGAAAAAGTCCCAGAGCAGCCTTGCTATGGTACCTCTGTTGTGAGCACCATAATTATTTAGCTTGTCCACTTGGTCAAAGTAAGCACAATTAATTTCGTCCACCTTGACATAATAGGTGGTCTCCATTTCCTGGCATTGTATGACACTTTCAGTTGACAAAGCAAAAAGTAATACAAAGGAACTGAGATGACCAATGAAAAAAATATTTACAAAGGTGAAATTTTCAAATGAAGCATATGTGAAAAACAATAAGCATGCATATTCTTCTACAATATTGCAGCTTCCATTCACCTTTCTAAATTGAAAAAAAAAAAAATCTGCCCTGTCACCTGCAAGTGCAGTTTAATTTACACCCTCACATTATAAACCTATTTAGGTGTCAAAAAATATGAAGCCATTTAATTTGCATCCCAACTCTGGTGACATGGGGAATGAAACCATACACCACTCCACAACCACCACCCCCCCCTTTTTTTTTTTTTTTTTTACCTAACATCATCAATGCTTTAGATACATTCATAAGGAAAAAAGAAATTCTGTGCTAAACTCAACCAATGACAAGCCTAAAATCCATGCAAGCACTAAATAAGCAGGAATCCTACAGCATGCCAGCATTTGCCCATCACGCGTGTCTACCTCGCACCCACTGCTGGTTAGAAATTTGGGCCATCCAGATAGGCAGAAAAACTGGGCAAGTGAGATGCACTAAAATGGGGCTCACGTTGTTTCTAAAACATGCCGACCAAAACCATCACCACTAGGCCTGGATGGCACATCATCAAAAACCATTGCGGAACAGTTATGGGGCTTGTTGGAAGGAATGGGAGTTAGGGAATACAAACTAAATAGCCATCTGTTATAGTTGTTAGATGTGCTCATAATTGAGGGAACAAAAGTGGAATTCTTCTAAATTGGGTACTACAAATAATATGAATAACATAAGATATTTAAAGAAAAATAAATTTTATTGGAAAAGCAATCAATGCAGAAGATAGTAATACAGAAACAAAAAATTTGTGCATCCAACCAAAAAAAAATTGCCAGATTATTTTTTAGCACTTAAGGGTGGGAAGATCATGATCTAGTAAAATTTAGTTAGGGTGAGAAGATGATCTGTTAATATTTAGTTATGCAATGCAGGGGAAAGACTGCCCTCACGGATTGCACTAAGAAGCAGCTTCTATCTAGCGCACAGACGAGAAACAACCCAAAGGCCGGCTGCCCTGAATGTGCCACCGAGTGCCCTGTATCTCGTTGAAAGCAACTCGCTTAACATGTATATAACTCAGGACTATGGCTGACAAAGGTTGTTTTCTAACCCATGTTTAAATGTGCCCCCAGTAGTCAAATCAGGACCTATGATGTTACTTGAGCCATGCTAACCAAAACAATAGCAAAAACATATGATAAATACAAAACCGCTAGACAAATTTGTTCCAGATCTAGCCTACCCAACTTGTTTGGGACTAAAGTTTGTTGTTGTCATTATCTGTGTTACAATAATACACAGAACCTAAATACCAAGAATTCTTCACAGAAGATGCAATGTACAAGAAATGCACTACAACCCAGAAACCTGTAGACATGGGAGTATTCTTCGGAGCTGTAGGAGGTGAATGCACATTATCACATAGCTGAAAGTCAAGAAAATAATAAAATTAGACCATTGTCACATAAAGATGAGAACAATACTTATGGTAATAATGTGAAAGAGACAACTTACGCATAACTAGAAAGTGTTCCTTGGTAAGTTTCATTTACACGTCGATTTTTAGCCCAATGCTTCACAATGAATGCCAACTGCCGTAACCTTCTATCTATTTGTGCATAGTCTCGCAAAAGTTTTGTGTTAACAACTGCTAAAAGATTATTGACGCATATATCACAGGAAAGCCCAGTTTCCGGATCCATAAGCTTCACTATTGGGACCCTTGCTCGAGTTAATGGCTGCAAAATTTCATTAGTTTGAGTCAAAAATTCAGTATACCATTTCAAATTCCTAACCTATATTGGATCTCAACACGATAGTAGTATAGTAGTACAACACAAAAATTTATATAGTAACAGAGAATTCTTGTGAGATTGTTCATTTTGTAAGCAATAATTCATCTTGTAAAAACAAATCAGAAGCACTACGAAAGTACTACATGCTACATCAGCACATGGTTTAGCAAAATGTTGATGATATCATTCAACTCAAAACATCAGCTTGCTGTCACAACACAGGGAATGATACCTGAGCTCACCTGAATATTCTGGAGATTTCCGGCTTGGAGAATGTCTGCCAGTTTCAATATAATATCAACCTTGCTCATCTCCTTGCCATCAATAGAGAGACAAAGATCAATATCACTATTTGAGAAACCGAAAGAATTGGCACATGATCCATAGAGGTATAGTTTTGAATTAGGCCATTCCTTGTTTATCAGTCTGCTTAGAGATGTTAATAACTGCTTCTGCTTTGCAATTTCCTCCTCAGAGGGCACCAAAGATTCAAAAATTGACAAGAAGTTCGGTGTAAATCGATCTATGTCATATCGACATGGCCTGTTTCTCCTCTGGAATCTTATTCTCTGACTTGATACATGATGTCCTCTAGAAAAGTCTGATCTGAAATCCTGCAACATAAAAAAAAGTATGGCTAAATGCCTAAATCTTACATACCTTAATGTTGATCTCAAGATTAGTAAATTACAAAATCATCTACTGAAGCATTACTGGCAACTGGTTGATGGCAAGAGTACTTGATAATGCAACTGGGCTTTTTCCTAGTCTCCAAGGTGTGAGTGGGTTGATTGTTGTTGTTTGGGGTTCTTTTCCCCTTTTTATTCTTCTTAATATAATGATACACAGCTCTACTGCGTGTTCAAGAAAAAAAATTATGCAGTTCGGCAAACAGCTAAATGCAGTTTATGACACTAGCAAAAACTGCAAAAGTACACCAACAGTTCTTTTGTTCTACATATGGTGAATTAAGATGCAGCAAATGTGATCCAACTTTAGTAACTTATTATAGACACATGCAATTCAATCCATCTTAAGGAATGTTAAAGGGCAGAACAAGATAGAACCGGTTTAAGCTCAAAAATTTTCGTTTGAGGATGAGTGCATATATGGCCCTGGTTGTTCCAGCTGGAGATTTTGAAAAGCAGCTGGAAAGAATGTCCAAAAGCTGGCATCTCATTGGCAACTGCCATTTTAATTTATGGTTTCTTTCTCTCACCTCCCACTCTTCATCAATGTACAGAGAAGGCAATCAAGGATGGACTAATGCCCCTAATCAGCTTGCAGTCTCTGCCTGATCCAAGCACAAAAAAGGATCTCCCACAATCTCCCCACTTCCTCCTGTTTCCCCTTCAGTTCCTTGCATAGTTGCATGTACGAAAAAGAATTCTTCTCCCTTCCTACATATGTAGGCGGTTATGGCTGGGGTCCATGGCCCACATCTCCTTGCAGTCATGGCCTCAAAACCGGTTGCCCATGATCCCCTCTTCCCTCCCTATTCCCCATTCTTCCTTGCACATATGCGCTCACTGCTGCTGTGGCCACAGTGCAGATTCGAAAGCGCGAGGGAGAAGCGATTGAGAAAAGTAAACAAACAGGTATGTTGTAATGGCATGGTCAGCACAAAAGTCGGTCGAGAATGGATTGTTGGACTCTGAAAAGTGGGTAATGTAGA
The DNA here is from genome assembly GCA_015844335.1 of Chrysopogon serrulatus. Classification (NCBI taxonomy): domain Eukaryota; kingdom Viridiplantae; phylum Streptophyta; class Magnoliopsida; order Poales; family Poaceae; genus Chrysopogon; species Chrysopogon serrulatus. The sequence goes on along the minus strand of JADLZL010001721.1, from coordinate 314,857 downwards.
TTCTCGAATCTAGGGATTAAAATCTAGTTGTTCATTTCATTAGACACAGGTTATGAAAAATAATCCAATTTACCTTACTTCTCGGGATAGTTTTTCCCAATACTAATCCCTTGGCATCACCATTGCCATCAATCACCAGACTTTGTGCCATCTGCTCAATTATAGCATCCTCCCTGTCATCACCATCATCTTGTTCATCATGTCCAGCAAAACTAATCTTACTCTTTCCATATGACTCTTTAAACTTACTTGCCTCCACTACCACCTTTCCATCAATTCCATGCGCCAAAACTACTTTTCCTATTCTGCCACCTCCCAAACCACTCGCTTGATTCTCCGAAATATCCACTGGAACTGAGCTGCCAGCAGGTATTGTCACATGGTGCAACTCCTTCACCAGTTCCTTACCAGATATGTAATGGGCATTCGCATTTGGCACCTTGCGCGAAGCATAGCCCTTGTCCTCCCTAAGACCCTGCCACCTCTGCTCCCTTTGTAGCGGATTGGTTAAGCGGGATTCATGCTGACCATGGCCACTATGTGGTGCCCTGCTTTCCTGGACTGGAGGCATGTACTGATCTCCATGGAGCCTCATGCCACCTAAGATAGGGAGTGTATGCTGCTCTCCAAGAGGCATCCTGCCAAACTGTCCATTGGCATTGATCTCAAGCAGTGTCCTTGACAAAAAACGATCTTGCTGCTGTTCCCTGTACATCATTCCTACAGCCGCATCACACCCATCAGTAATTGGCATTGAAAGCTGTTCTCCGTGTCCATGAGGCATTCTGCCAACCGCATCACGAACATCTGCAAGATCCGGAACAAAATCCGTGGGACGAGGATTGTACTGCTCCCTACTCAATACCACACCAGATGCATTCCGCGCATCTCGGGCAGCTGGTGATGGATGTGACGGCTTGCCAAACCCTGGAGGCGGCGCCCCCGGCCGAGGCCTCTCCGCCCTGACCGCATCCCCGGATCCCAACCCTCTGCCGCCAAGGACAGCGAAGGGTTCCCCTGGAGCGAATCGGGGATCCGAGAATTGAGGCTGCTGGTGTACGTGCGTGGTGGAGGTGGAGGACCACCCTAAGTCTTCCCCTTGCACCTGCGCCGATGCGGCGAAGAACGGCCCCACGGCGGCTACGGCAGGATCACTGAAGAAATGCGCCCCCGTTGCGACGGGGGGTGGGGCGAGGATTTCCTCTCGCGGGTGCGCAGTGGGAGGGTTTTGGAGGAGGCGGAGAAGGAGACCGCCGTCGAAAGAGGACGGCGAGCCGTGTGTGGCGGTGGATGGCGAGGCTGACGTGTGGTGGCCGCCGCCGCAACCGGAGGAGGAGGAGGAGGAGGAGGAGGCGTCGGCCATCGGGGATCGCGAGGGTTTGGGCCGGCTGTCACGATATTTTTCCCCGATTGGATACACTCGGTTTTGTTTTCGATGATATCCCGCTGGGAACCGAACAGCCGTTTTCCGTCAAACTGGAGTCGCGTCTTATACGGTACTCCCTCCGTTTCAAAAGAAGTGCAGGTCTCCTTCTCTGAAGACACGTGGTTTGACGAGTTTGTCATATGTTCGGGACATGTTTCGGCGATAAAACTCAAGGTTTTGTAGTGCACTCAGGCGGCGCTCCTCAAGTGCATCTAGTTCTTGAAAGCGAAGTTGGATTTGCTCATCCTGAGTAAGTTCATCATGGACAGCGACTCGTAATGCAGGAAGCTCCACTTCCAGGGGCAACACAGCCTCGGTGCCAAACACAAGGGAGTAAGGAGTCGATTGGGTGGGCGTTCGGACTGTAACACGATATGCCCACAGTGCTCCATACAAGCGATCATGCCAATCTCGCTTGTGTTTTGTGACTGTTTTCTTCAAAATCCCACCGGGCGTGCCAATTTGTTTCGCCGGAAGAATCACTAAGGGCGAACCTCTCTCGAAACGGTCGTACTACTCAGTACTAAACAAGCGCTTGGGCGTGCCGGATACATCCGTATACAAATAAAATATGCAAATAATACATAGAGGACAAAATTTAGGGAAATATCACTTTATTCATTCATTGAAGAATTAGAAAGTACAATTTCCCACTTTAATATATTTGCGCCAAACTCCATCGACAATCGAGGGATTGTATAGCTTCAGTTCCCCGGGGCCTCTAGAGGCCGCCAAGCAATTACATCTACGGCGTTGGGCCGTAGAACACCTCCGATTAAGCTATGCTTGATGGTTGTCGTTGTCGTCTTCATTCAAATAAAATGAGAATTATCTCCAAATATGCACAAGCACACAAATATGATGTGATGAACGGCTAGAGCCTCGTCGGTCTCTAGCAAAAAATTATCCGGCCTCGTCGTGCGGATTGCTTAGCGAAGTCTCAAAAGTGTTCGGCCTCGTCGGTCGCGAACAAATAAATTCCGGCCTCGTCGGTCACGGAAAGGGGACACCCCGGCCTCGTCGGTCAAGGGAAGAAGCAGACTTCACATAGGTCACGGTCTTGACGACGCCAAACGATAAACACAATAACGGTAAAATCTACGCTCATGCGATACTTAGGAAATTTCTCGATTACTTGATCTGATCATGGGAAACATATACTCGGCGCTAGTCTCACTCGCCAAGCCTATGTGAAATTGTACAAACAAAACATGACGACATGGTAAACTCAAATGAATAAGCATCACACAGTTATGTTCTGTAATCTGGGCCACTTAATAATCAACTCCGCAGCCCAACTCAAATATTGGAAGTAAACGAGCCATGTCTTATATTGTACAGCTGATTGGAAATATTACATCTTTATTTATGTATATACATGTATTGCATGGTCCTATGAGAGGACGCACTAGACTTCTACTTGCTTCTCTCTTCCGTGCAACCAATGACTGCTAACTGTTGAAAAGGACGGTCCTATGAGAGGACCCACTAGACTTCTACTTGCTTCTCTCTTCCGTGCAACCAATGACTGCTAACTGTTGAAAAGGACGGACTTATCAATCATGGCCACTATATGTCGAGCCCTAGTTGTGCACATCTTATTGAAATCGTCAAGCTGCCATTATTTAGAGCACTTCACACGCCGATCATCCACCATGGGGCTGCCAAACTGGAGCTGCTGCTACCCTTCTACTCATGCCTCATATTCTACTCGACGAGTTGGTGAGTGCTCTCTTCTAGCTAGATGGATGCTTTGCTTGTTTGCTCATACATACACATGAACACATACATATACCACTTCATTTCTTTATTTCATCATACACGTACATCAATTTTGCATGGTATTTCAGCTAGCTTCTATAGGGCACGTACATAGGGCCATGCATTAGCAGGCCGCTCAATTAGTCAACTAAACTGTCTCATGCTATTTATTCAGAAGGCTTCAGCCATTCACCACCGAGCTGCCGAGCCAAAAACTACTGCTGCCTTCTTAGTGATGTTGGAGGCCATCCACCATAGGGCTGCCGGATCGAGCACGCCGCTGCCCCTTTATGCTCACCATGCCTGTTGCCGACTACTAATGGTCGGGGCTCTTGTTATTATCATGCATCTCCCTGCTTTGTGCTAGCTTGCTTGTCATGCTTGCTAACTTCTATTAGCCATTCTAAATCTGCTAGGTGACTGCCGTTGCTTTCTAGATTTCACCATCGGACTACCACCGGGGTCGGACTCATCTGCTAGCTACTAGCGGGCACCATGTAGTTCTTTGCCAAGACTTCTACTTCTCCCTCTTGACCATCACAACTTCTTACGCATACTGATATGCTCTCCCGGTCACTCGGCCACCATCACGGAGGCCACTATCGTCGCCATCTTTGCCGTGCCACTTTGCTAATCTTGATCTGCACGGTACCGCCATCAATATGCCCATTTCTTTGCTACATGCCGATCTACAAAAGACGCTATTGAAATTGCTTTGCTCCCTTCTTGCCCTCCATACTTGCCGTTGCTTGCCAATTGCTGCTGCTAGATCAATTCATCTACCACCGGGCTGCCATTGCTTGTTACGCCATACATCGTCGGCCGGTGTGGACACCAACCACGTGTGCACCGCCCGATCATGGGGCGCAAACAACTTCCAACACCATCAGCGATGATCCGACCACCACCGTGCTCATGCCGGTGCACTTCTCTTACTCTCTCTCTGCCGGGCGCCCGTCAGCGACATCCGTATGGTACAGCCTATGTGAACACCAACCACGTGTACACGGTGATCATTGAATGCAAACTCTAGTCTTTATTCTTGAGTCGGCCACCGCTTTGCGCTCACCCGGGGCCGCCATCACGGTGTTGTGCACTTCTTCTACTATCATCACGGGGCCGCCATCACGGGCGGCCACTCATCATGGGGCTGCCCTACTGGCTGCCGCCTTTGCATCTTCCTTGGTCGACACCTCCGATTACATCTAGGTCAAACAAAGATGCAAACAAGAGAAGTAAAGTGATAGATGTGATCTAAAATAAATGAAGATCCTCACCACGGGCATGTCTTTGCCATGGCCATAGGGGCGAGGGCGACGCCGGCGGTGAGAGATGACGTTGGTGTAGGGCTGCAAGCTTGCGGGGCGGCGCGTCGATGTATGGCGGCCGCGGCGAGATGCAAATGCGGGGCGTGTCTGCGGCAGCCTTCCGGCGTCTTGTGCGTAGACGCCCTCCTCTTTCACAAAGGACGATCTACGCACAAGACGCCGGAAGGCCGCCGCACACACGCCCGCATTTGCATCTCGGCCAGAAGCCGCCATACATCGACGCCGCCGCCTCGCAAGCTTGCGGCCTACACCAACGCATCTCTCAATCTGCTGCCCCGCCCTGCGTCCCTATGGCCATGGCAAAGACATGCCCGTGGTGAGGATCTTCATTTATTTTAGATCACATCTATCACTTTACTTCTCTTGTTTGCATCTTTGTTTGACCTAGATGTAATCGGAGGTGTCGACCAAGGAAGATGCAAAGGCGGCAAAGCAGAGGGCGCCCCATGATGAGTGGCCGCCCCGTGATGGCGGCCCCGTGATGATAGTAGAAGAAGTGCACAACACCGTGATGGCGGCCCCGCGTGAGCGCAGCGGGCCGACTCAAGAATGACTAGAGTTTGCATTCAATGATCGCCCATGTACACGTGGTTGGTGTTCACATAGGCCGTATCATACGGATGTCGCTGACGGCGCCCCGAGAGAGAGAGCGTAAGAGAAGTGCACCTGCATGAGCACGCGGTGGCCGGATCATCGCTGATGGTGTTGGAAGTTGTTTGCGCCCCATGATCGGGCGGTGCACACGTGGTTGGTGTCCACACCGGCCGTGACGATGTATGGCGTAACAAGCAATGGCGTACCGGGTGGTAGATGAATTGATCTAGCAAAAGCGTAATTGGCAAGCAACGGCAAGTATGGAGGGCAAGAAGGAGCAAAGCAGCCCAATAGCGTTGTGTGTAGATCGAAAGATGTAGCAAAGAAATGGCATATTGATGGCGTACCGCGCATCAAGATTAGCAAGGGCACGGGCAAAGATGGCGAATGATAGTGGCCTCTCGTGGATGGTGGCCGAGTGACCGCAGCATATCGCATGCGTAAGAAGTTGTGATGGTCGATAGGGAGAAGTAGAAGTCTTGGCAAAGAACTACATGGTGCCCGCTAGTAGCTAGCGTGATGAGTCCGACCCGGTGGTAGTCTCACCATCGAAATCGGAAATACCCCCGACGGTGCGATAACCGCCGTGGGAAATAGGAAAACCGCCAAGGAAATAGTAAAATTAATTTTCTTGACGGTGGACCGTCGAGGAATAACCGTCGTGGCTGGGCTTGATGGGGGTAATTGCATTTTCCCCGACGGTTCACCGTCAAGGAAATAGAATTTTGATTTTCCGACGGTAGGAAACCGACGGGGAAATTGGAAAACCGTCGGGGTAAACAATTTTTCCTTGACGGTTAAAACCGTCAAAAAAATATGGTCCACCGACAGAAAAAAATTTATTTCCTTGATTCGCAAAACCGACAGGCTATAAGGACATTTACCCCGACGGTTGTACGCCGTCAAAAGAAAAAAGTCCATTTTCCCCGTCGGTGTATAACCGTCAAGGAAATTGCAATCCACAAGAAAATAATAAAAAAGCATTTTCTATACGATTCAAAATATATTTAAATATCATTTGCACAGAAATATATCAATCCATCATGAATCCGACACACAATTATATAAATTAATTTATATATTAAAAGTCAACATGAATCCAATACATACAAAGATGTCCAATGTTTGCATCAACATATGGAAATACACAAGACATGCAAACATTTGGCCACCATAGCTTCTCCAAATATTTTCCCAATACTAGCTAAACATTTACTACCAGAAGCAATATTGAACAAAGCACAAAGCACAGGCGACACCCTTTGCTAGCAGCCCCCAAATCTCACTAGCCTTTACTAGCAGCAGCCATCTGCCTGTCGCTACCAGTCCATCGTTGGAAAACTGCCAAGACAGTAAATAAATTCAGTGTCAAGTACAAAAGGGAAAGATTGGACAAAATGTTCAGAAACAATTGATTCATTCATCTTCACTTTGGCTTGAACTATATGAGTAAAGAAAATTCAAGAAATGATCATGGTTTCATTCATCCAACAAAATTTACTAAAAAGACCAAGCTGGATAACCAGAAGTTAGCTCCAATAACTGGTTTAGAAACAAAGTAATCTAAATTTATTAACTGGTTTAGGAACAAAAGTATGCAATTTGTGCTATGATATGCCGTACTGCTGTCCTAGAGTAAAATGTCATCCTAGATATGCACTCATCCTAAGCATGCTGTACTGTTGTCCTGAAGTAAGGAGCCACTGTTATATGTAGAAAATGAGATTTTTTTTCAAACACTATTCTAAATGGCCAGGTTATGAGCTAGCTTCTGAAATAAGACAAATTTTGGAACAATGCAGACAAGTATCACAATAAGCTTACCATTTGTTAGCTGTGCTTGCTACTCCATCGCAAATGGTGAGTCAAAATGGCCAGGCTTCAGTACGTGGTGTAGACGAAAGTTGAAGATGATCTCCACAGCCTCCGCCAACATCGCAGCCCACCAGACCTGCACGGAACTGCACACTCATGGGATCAGGAGGAATAGACCTGGCCATGCATCAGTGTGCTCGCGCACATTTGCATCATCATCCCCGCTGGCTTGTCTACCAGTTACAACTCCACAATAATGTTTTGTATAGGGTCTGCAGAATAATAATAAGTCAACAAGTTTCTCAATAAACTAAACAAATCACAAAAAGAACAGGTACCTAATTCTCAGTTAAATTAATTGTTGCCGCCAATGTTCCTACCCAATAAATTGAATAACCTGCTGCTAATTCTCACAAAAAGTAGCATGTCTCTAAAGATTCAGTAAGCATAAGTAGTACTGATTCCCAGTGGGGCTGTAGACAACATGTTTTATTTTATTTAAGAAAGACATGTTTATCTAGGCAAAATTCAGCCGGTTAATACAAATGAACTGATACTCATCAATTTTCATTATAAAGCAATATCAAAATACCAGTTTACTCTTCTGAAACAAGGAATATGCATACATGTAACATGTTTATTTCAACTTCAAGCCAAAGTACGTTTTGCATACTTAAGTTCAGAATTCACATGGGTTTATTTAGACCTGCTGCAAGTAACAGAATTGTAGAAACAGGTCAAAGTGCAGGTTTCACCTACGAGTTAATGGTTGTGATGGACACTGCAGGTCTTGTCTTGTTATGCCTGTAGAAAGGAAGAAATAGGAAGGAAAAGAGTATGCTCAGCAAATATGTAATTTGTCACCTCATACACCCCTAAAAAATTGTTTGGTGCTCCTTTTATAAAACATTATACTAGTTGTTCCCATCTGCATAAAGATATATTCCTAGATCTAGTAGTAAATCAATCCATTTTTCAAAGATATACAATAACAAGAATTTGTACTCCAAAAATACAAGCTACATACAGCTTAATTCCTTTTGTGAGTAAAATGACAGGTTGCATCCATTTTCATAAATGCACAATGACATTCAGTTTTTGTGAAAAAAACATGCAGCACTCTATCTCTCTCGGTTTCTCTGAACTGCAAACTCTTGCAGCATTCAAGAGAGCTGCTACATCTCGCACAGAAATTGAAAACATGTATCTCAGCTATAGGTATGAATGATCTGGGGTCTGAGTCATTTTCTTCCCAATCTCACACACAACTACACAAAATAAACTTACCAGGTCAGTGACATATTCAGCAGCGATGTCCTCTACAAGTGCAACAGTTTCTGGAAGTGGCTGCAAAGTTAAGAACAACAGACTGTCAAGGGCACACCTTAAGAACACGAGCTCACATAGGTTCTTCAATCTTTAAACCTTTCATCTCTATGAACATGAGAAATCTTCAATTCCTACCCTAAAGAATGGATCTGACTGTCAAGATTGCTCACCTGCTTCAACTGGAGCTCTAGCTGGGACTGGGAGTGGGAGGGCCGTAGGAGGCTGCCGTCGCCATGCCGCCACGCCGCTGCCGTCGCAGCCCCCCCGTCGCTTCGGTCTGCAGTCCGAATCTCCGTGGTTCCCCTCGCCACTCCTAAGTGCGCCAGCGCTCCGCCATCGGAGGGACACCGCGCCGCAGCTGGAAGGACACACGCGCGCCCGGCGAGGGCCCTGAAGCGGCGCCACCACCCACCCTGCTCGCTCTTCGTCTCCGGTGACGTGGGCGGCGGTGGCTAGTTGCGTGCGTGGAGAAGCAGGGAGAAATGGAAATGAGGTTTTAGGGTTTGGGCTGGCACCGGTTTTGTTCTCCTGCAAAAGAAGCTCAGCTGTTGATCTAAATCCTACGGCCACGATAGGCTCCTGGTTAAAGTGGGCCTGCAGGACCTCACGGCCCAAAAAGGGTTTCTGAGGACCTCACGGTCACGGTACGGCTAAGCAAAAGAAAATAATATCCTCTCAAAAAAAAAAAAAAAAAAAAGCAAAAGAAAATAGTATCCACTCAAAAAAAAAAAAAAGAAAATAATAATTTTCTTTTGAAAATGCAAAACCAAATATTTTTAGAAAAAAATAAATTTATATAAATTCAAAAAATCAAAATCCATATATACAATAATATTAAATTATTCTAAGTTTGACCAAGTTTCTTATTTGACTAAGTTTGACTAAGTCATTTAGTCTAGTCGGCTAAGACACTCGAGCGGCACTCCACAGTCCTGGGTTCGATCCCCCTGGGGGGTGAATTTCGTGGTTGGTTAAAAAAAAATCCCTCATCGGCCCCGTGTGCCAAAGCATTCTTTGACGGCCCGCTTCCGCTTTGTGGCAACGGTCCACATGGTTACGGTGACCTCCGGCCTGCGGGTTACGGTGCTCCCGGCCGCGGCCGGCCCAGTATCGGTCCCACGGGTAATGTCGCAAAGATCTAGGCGGGGCCGGGGTTCGGGGATTTTCTCGGCCGTGGAAGCCGAAGTTTCTTCTTAATTAAATGTCGTGGGGTGGTCTTACCCCCACCTGGTCGAGTTTTTTTTGAGTTACAATTTCTTTGTATTCAAAAGTTTTTCTATGAGGTCATTTAGTGGCTCATTGACTAAGTTTGACCAAGTCAAATCCTAGATTTTAACAAAATGACAATTAGAGTGCGTTTTTTGAAGCCCGAAAATGTTTCATATAGAAACGTTATGAATACCAAGTTTGCTAAACTCATCAAGATCTACATAAGTTGTTTTGGTCAACTTTTCATTTGACAAAGTTGGAATGATTCAAATTTTGAATTCCCAAATTTTTACAACTCAAAACCAGTTTTTCGAAACCCTAAATAGTCTCAACTGAAAAGTTATGAATACCAAGATTGGTCCACTAATCAAGATCTACATTTGATACATGGACCATTTTTGCATTTGACAAAGCGTTAGCAAAGTTCGCCTTCTAAATCCGCAAGTCTCACATGCGGTTTCATAAAGTCCGTGTGAGATTCAAGATTTTGTGACTAATGTTTACTAATACTTTCTCAAATGCGAAAATGATCTATGTATTAAATGTAGATCTTGATGAGTTATACAAACATGGTATTCAAAATTTTTTCATTTGAGTCCATTTAATGTCTCATTTGACCAAGTTTGACCAAGTCAAATCCTCGGATTTTTAAACATGTTACTAGTGTTTACTAATATTTTCTCAAAAGCAGAAATAACTTATGTATTAAATATAGATCTTGATGAGTTGTATAATTTTGGTATTCAAATTTTTTCGTCTCGAGGTCATTTAGTGGCTCATTTGATCAAGTTTGATCAAGTCAAATCGTGGATTTTTAAAAATTTGACTAGTGTTTGCCAAAACTTTCTCAAATGCAAAACTAAACTATATAATAAATGTAGATCTTAATTTTTTTATAATCTTGTTATTCAAAAGTTTTTCATTTGAGGTAATTTAGTGTCTCATTTCACCAAGTTTGACCAAGTCAAATCCTCGGATTTTTTAAAAACACGCGACTAGTGTTTACTAACCCTTTCTCAAATGCAAAAATAAACTATGTAATAAATATAGATTTTGATGAGTTGTACAATCTTGGTATTCAATAGTTTTTCATTTGAGGTCATTTAGTGTATCATTTGACTAATTTTGTCCAAAACCACAATAAGGTGTTCATGTAATTACCCTGACGGTTTATTTCATAACCGTCAAAAAAATACAACAACGCCAAGGTAACTCTATTTACCCCCGACGGTTTAGGCAATTTCCCCGATCATTACGTGTACTCACAGGTTAATTACAAATTTTTCCCCGACGGTTATTTAATTTTCCCGTGTTTTCCCTGAAACCGCCAAGGTAATTCCATTTATCCCGACGGTAATTTAATTTCCCTGTGTGTTTTCTCGAAACCGTCAAGGTAATTCTATTTACCCCGACGGTTTGTATAATAACCGCCAAGGTAATTCGACACCGTCATAGAAATTCGAAGTTTCCAAAGAGTGCTGATGGTGAAATCTAGAAAGCAACGGCAGTCACCTAGCAGATTTAGAATGGCTAATAGAAGTTAGCAAGCATGACAAGCAAGCTAGCACAGCAGGGAGATGCATGATAATAACAAGAGCCCTGACCATTAGTAGCCGGCAACAGGCATGGTGAGCATAAAGGGGCAGCGGCGTGCTCAGTCCGGCAGTCCGGCAGCCCTATGGTGGATGGCCTCCAACATCACTAAGAAGGCAGCAGTAGTTTTGGCTCGGCAGCTCGGTGGTGAATGGCTGAAGCCTTCTGAATAAATAGCAGTAGACAGTTTAGTTGACTAATTGAGCGGCCTGCTAATGCATGGCCCTATGTACGTGCCCTATAGAAGCTAGCTGAAATACCATGCAAAATTGATGTACGTGTATGATGAAATAAAGAAATGAAGTGGTATATGTATGTGTTCATGTGTATGTATGAGCAAACAAGCAAAGCATCCATCTAGCTAGAAGAGAGCACTCACCAACTCGTCGAGTAGAATATGAGGCATGAGTAGAAGGGTAGCAGCAGCTCCAGTTTGGCAGCCCCATGGTGGATGATCGGCTGTGTGAAGTGCTCTAAATAATGGCAGCTTGACGATTTCAATAAGATGTGCACAACTAGGGCTCGACATATAGTGGCCATGATTGATAAGTCCGTCCTTTTCAACAGTTAGCAGTCATTGGTTGCACGGAAGAGAGAAGCAAGTAGAAGTCTAGTGATTTTGTTTCGCTAGAAACATCACTAAGGGGATCTCTCTATACTTCACGGATCGTACTACTTAGTACTAATAAGCGCAGGCGTGCCAGTATACATTCGTATACAAAATAAGTAAATGTGCAATAAAACACAAGAGCAAGAATTCAGGGAAATATCACTTTATTCATTCTTTTGAGAATTACAAAGTACAAATTTCCCACTTAAATAAATATTTGCGCCGAGTTCCATCTGACAATCAGTGGATTGTGTGGCTTCTGGTTCCTAGGGCTTCTAGAGGCCTCTAGTTAATTACATCCGCAGCGTTGGGCTGCGGAACACCTCCGATTAAGCTATGCCGATGGTCATAATTGTCGTCTCAAAATAGAATAGAGTTATCTCCAAGTATATGCGTAAGCACAAATGAATGAAAATGGTGAAGTGCTAGAGCCTCGTCGGCCTCTAGCAAAGTATCCAGCTTCGTCGGCGGATTCCATAATGAAGTCAAGTGTTCGGCCTCGTCGGTCGCGAACAAATAATTCCGGCCTCGTCGGGTCATAGATAAGAAACGTCCCAGCCTCGCTTGTCGGGGGAAGAAAATGACTCCACATGGTTCACCGGCCTTGACGGTGCGGAAATATGGTGTGGTAGTTTTGAGACGTGCTCATGTGGTACTCAGGAGATTTCTCCTTTGTGTCTATTTCTGAGATCATTAGCGTGATGCTTAGTCATCTGCCAAGTCATTTAGATGCGTGAACTTGCTCTGCCTTGACTTAGAATTATTCAAGAGCATGTATGCCACAGTACTGTTCTATATTGCCACAATAATATGGAGTTATTGAAAGGCATGGCACTGGTGTCGACTGAGCAACCAACGTGGCCGCATATGAGTGGCCCGGCCAGCCAACTAGCTTCTTGTTATAACTTCTTGTACATGTACGTATAATTGAAGGTACAGGCTGCATGCATGGTACTGTATACTTGTACTTGCTCGTGGCTTCTTTACTTGCTTTCTGACGTGTAATGTACAAGTACAAATATGTATTTTGTACGTATTTTGGGCTACTGTAGTGCTGCTGCCGAAGGCTTGGGAAGGCGGGCCATTGCCAGGCCGGTGCACGACTGCTGCCCACTTCTTCTGGCCATTGCCGGGCCCGTCGCCGGACTGCCGCGCTTGAATGCCGGCCGGCCTGTCACTGAGCTGCCAAGACCAGGGCGACGTTGCTGGGTCGCCTGCTTGCCGTGATGGTTGCTGCTCCGCCGCCAGTGACCGGACTTGTCATTCCAGCCATCGCCGGACTTGCTGCCGCGTGTTGCCGAGCCGCCGTACGCACGCCTTCGCCATCGGGCCGCCGTCGAGATGGCCGCAGACGGTGTCACTCCGGCGTCGTCGGGCTCACTGGCTGGCCGTGAATGCATGCAGGATCTCCAAATTGATCTACGCCACAGCCATGCACAGGTAAACAAAATAATCAAAATATATAAAGAATTTCACCTTCGGCATGAGCAGCCATGGCGCCGTAGATGTCGAGGTACGACGGCGACGCTGGCTTGCCGGAGGGGATGGAGGTGTCCGGCGGCTCGACGGCGACGACGTGGACGAGTTCGCCGGAGTAGATGAACTGTTCGACGACGATGGTGTTGGCGAAGTGGATGACGAGAGAGTCGGCGACGTCGGCTGCCTCCGGCCGGCGTGGAAGTGGAGCAGGGCGACGGTGTGATGGAGGTGGAGATGGTGTTTCTGCTGTGCAGCCTGACGGCGGTGGTGTGGATGGCTGTGCAGCACGTGCAGCCTGGCGACGGCGTGTTGTGGAGAAGAATGTGTACGGCGGCTCGGCAACACGCGGCAGCAAGTCCGGCGATGGCCGGAATGACAAGTCCGGTCACTGGCGGCGGAGCAGCAACCATCACGGCAAGCAAAGCGACCCAGCAACGAACGCCCTGGTCTTGGCAGCTCAGTGACAGGCCGGCCGGCATTCAAGCGCAGCAGTCCGGGCGACGGGCCCGGCAATGGCCAGAAGAAGTGGGCAGCAGTCGTGCACTGGCCTGGCAATGGCCCGCCTTCCCAAGCCTTCGGCAGCAGCACTACAGTAGCCCAAAATACGCATAAAATACATATTTGTACTTGTACATTACACGTCAGAAAGCAAGTAAAGAAGCCACGAGCAAGTACAAGTATACAGTACCATGCATGCAGCCTGTACCTTCAATTATACGTACATGTACAAGAAGTTATAACAAGAAGCTAGTTGGCTGGCCGGGCCACTCATATGCGGCCACGTTGGTTGCTCAGTCGACACCAGTGCCATGCCTTTCAATAACTCCATATTATTGTGGCAATATAGAACAGTACTGTGGCATACATGCTCTTGAATAATTCTAAGTCAAGGCAGAGCAAGTTCACGCATCTAAATGACTTGGCAGATGACTAAGCATCACGCTAATGATCTCAGAAATAGACACAAAGGAGAAATCTCCTGAGTACCACATGAGCACAAGTCTCAAAACTACCACACCATATTTCCGCACCGTCAAGGCCGGTGAACCATGTGGAGTCATTTTCTTCCCCTGACCGACGAGGCTGGGACGTTTCCTTATCTATGACCGACGAGGCCGGAATTATTTGTTCGCGACCGACGAGGCCGAACACTTGACTTCATTATGGAATCCGCACGACGAAGCTGGATACTTTGCTAGAGGCCGACGAGGCTCTAGCACTTCACCATTTTCATTCATTTGTGCTTACGCATATACTTGGAGACAACTCTATTCTATTTTGAGACGACAATTATGACCATCGGCATAGCTTAATCGGAGGTGTTTCGCAGCCCAACGCTGCGGATGTAATTAACTAGAGGCCTCTAGAAGCCCTGGGAACCAGAAGCCACACAATCCTCTGATTGTCAGATGGAACTAGGCGCAAATATTTATTTAAGTGGGAAATTTGTACTTTATAATTCTCAAAAGAATGAATAAAGTGATATTTCCCTAAATTCTTGCTCTTGTGTTTTATTGCACATTTACTTATTTTGTATACGAATGTATACTGGCACGCCTGCGCTTATTAGTACTAAGTAGTACGATCCGTGAAGTATAGAGAGATCCCCTTAGTGATGTTTCTAGCGAAACAAAATGGCACGCCCAGTGGGACATGGTTCTCCTCCCATCTTCGTTGTGCTCGATGGTCAAAAAAATGTCGTCTCTTGAGATCTCCACATACATTCTACATGTTGTTGTGCCCATGAAAATATCAAGTGGAAGAAGTTTAGTGGGCTATCCTCGTGGGCAAGTATTGGCGTCTACGCACAAGACGCCGGAAGGCTGCTGCACACACGCCCCGCATTTGCATCTCGCCGCAGCCGCCATACATCGACGCCGCCGCCCTGCAAGCTTGCAGCCTACACCAACGTCATCTCTCAATCTGCTCGTCGTCCTCGTCCCTATGGCCATGGCAAAGACATGCCCGTGGTGAGGATCTTCATTTATTTTAGATCACATCTATCACTTTACTTCTCTTGTTTGCATCTTTGTTTGACCTAGATGTAATCGGAGGTGTCGACCAAGGAAGATGCAGTGCGCGCAGCAGTAGGCAGCCCCCATGATGAGTGGCCGCTCTGTGATGGCGGCCCCGTGATGATAGTAGAAGAAGTGCACAACACCGTGATGGCGGCCCGGCGTGAGCGCAGCGGTGGCCGACTCAAGAATGTTAGACTAGGAGTTTGCATTCAATGATCACCCGTGTACACGTGGTTGGTGTTCACATAGGCTGTATCATACGGATGTCGATGACGGCGGCCCGGCCAGAGAGCGCGAAGAGAAGTGCACGGCATGAGCACAGTGGTGGCCGGATCATCGCGATGGTGTTGGAAGTTGTTTGCGTCCCCATGATCGGGCGGTGCACACGTGGTTGGTGTCCACACCGGCCGTATCGATGTATGGCGTAACAAGCAAAGGCAGCTTGGTGGTAGATGAATTGATCTAGCAGGCAGAATTGGCAAGCAACGGCAAGTATGGAGGGCAGCAAAGGAGCAAAGCAGCCCCAATAGCGGTCTTTGTGTAGATCAGCATGTAGCAAAGAAATGGGCATATTGATGGCGGTACCGTGCAGATCAGTATTAGCGGTGGCACGGCAAAGATGGCGACGATAGTGGCCTCTGTGATGGTGGCCGAGTGACCGTGAGCATATCAGTATGCGTAAGAAGTTGTGATGGTCAGTAGGAGAAGTAGAAGTCTTGGCAAAGAACTACATGGTGCCCGCTAGTAGCTAGCGGATGAGTCCGACCTGGTGGTAGTCTGATGGTGAAATCTAGAAAGCAACGGCAGTCACCTAGCAGATTTAGAATGGCTAATAGAAGTTAGCAAGCATGACAAGCAAGCTAGCACAGCAGGGAGATGCATGATAATAACAAGAGCCCTGACCATTAGTAGCCGGCAACAGGCATGGTGAGCATAAAGGGGCAGCGGCGTGCTCAGTCCGCAGCCCTATGGTGGATGGCCTCCAACATCACTAAGAAGGCAGCAGTAGTTTTGGCTCGGCAGCTCGGTGGTGAATGGCTGAAGCCTTCTGAATAAATAGCAGTAGACAGTTTAGTTGACTAATTGAGCGGCCTGCTAATGCATGGCCCTATGTACGTGCCCTATAGAAGCTAGCTGAAATACCATGCAAAATTGATGTACGTGTATGATGAAATAAAGAAATGAAGTGGTATATGTATGTGTTCATGTGTATGTATGAGCAAACAAGCAAAGCATCCATCTAGCTAGAAGAGAGCACTCACCAACTCGTCGAGTAGAATATGAGGCATGAGTAGAAGGGTAGCAGCAGCTCCAGTTTGGCAGCCCCATGGTGGATGATCGGCTGTGTGAAGTGCTCTAAATAATAATGGCAATGCGTGCCACAATTTTGACTTAATTTGTAGAAAATACGTGTAATATTTATATCTCTAAATAATTTTATTAAAAAACTAGATCTAAAGATCTTTCCGATGATACTAATTATGATACTAATTGATGATATTTAATATTTATAAAAATTGCCGGCATTTGTTTCTCGGAAGCGGCGGCAGATATTCTGGAACGGAGGGAGTAGGTATTAAGGTTGCTACCCGACAATAATTTTATATTAAAAACTGACGGATCACGTAATAGTATTGTGAAATTAAATATTAGTGTTAACGTAGCATTTAATAAAGAATCAAAATTTGTGATATTCACAGTCATAGAGGACGGTGTTGCAGCTCATAACTCTACTCTATAGACCTTTTTTGACGCCGCTAAGATAATATTTTATGTCGGCAGAAAGAATTTTTTATATCTATTTTCTTCGTGCCCAACAAATCCATGAATAAGTTCGGCCACATCTCCGTATAGCCCTGCTAATGGGCCGCCCCAAACCCACCCCGACCCCGTAGATCATGAGAGAGTTCTCCCGACCCGACCCGACCCAAAAATTAACTCCGCGACCCAACCCCACCAGCCCCACATAGCAATGGTCCATCCTCATCTCATACCGTCGGGCATCGGGCCTCGGCCTTCGTAAAAAAGGAAAGAAGAAAAGGCTCCCGCCCCGCCGCCGGCAATGCCATCAGGAGGCGCGGCCCTCCGTTCATGGTCGGCCGGCCAGCCAGGAGTCCCAACTGGCTGCAGCCAGGCGCAACCGCGCCGTGCTAGGGCGTTAGCCGTTTTGCCCACGCCGCTGGGCGCTGTTCCAGTCGCCGCGGCAGCATCGCCTCACCACCGTCGGCGTGGCTCTCTTGCCAGTGAGCTCGCCACAGCCATGGAACTCTCCGCGCGACCTCGCCCCTCGCCGTGCCGCGATGTCGTCTGCGCCGTAGAGCTCGACGGCCTTCTGCGCAAGCAGCCGCCTGCAGCCGACGCCCGACGGCGTCCAACTTCGCCTCCTCCGCTTCTTTGGATCGGGACGAGATCTTGGATGGGATCGCAACAAAAAAGGGTGGAGGAGGCAGATCCATGGTCGATTGAAGCACCGCTCATAGTCAATTCGAGCACCTACCTGATTCAAGCTTGCAGCAACATCGTCCGTCGTGGATTCGTGTTGAATGTGGTCGCTACCCATGATTGAGGGCCCAACCTCTTGACCGTGTGAGGCGTTGGAGGAGAGGACAAGGAGCGTGAGCAGGAGTGACGGCTGAGGACCGTGGCCAGCATGACAACAAGGTACCACCTCCGGCGGCGGCGGCGATGGCGGAGGCTACGACGACGCCCCCAACCCGCCCCAACCCATCTTTCCTGTAAACCCAACCCGCCCCGACCCATCTTTCTTGTAAACCCGTTTTCACCCATCCACACACCCCCCATATTAAAGCCCACCTCGAAAAACCCATTTGCCCCCGACCCATTAGCAGGCTTATCTCCATATCATCTTGTACTCCATACCATCTTGTACATATATTCGAGTATATATATGTAAATATTAGCGTCTATCACATGAGTAGCACTGCGTGTCTTGAAAAAATCTCTCTCAAAACTTAAAACAAATCAGGTTATATTCACCACATAAATATGCGTGGCTTTAGAATGATTCCACGCAGATATATACTATAGAATAAGGTATTTACTTGAGTGTTTATGATAAGATTCACCATTAGCAATATATAGAAATAGTTAAATCATATCATAGGTATTATTATTATTACAGTCAACAGTGACTCTGAGTTAGTTACCTATCTATATCATCTGCAATATATTTTATGGATGAATTTTTATTTAAAGATATCCTGGTTCCATACATACATGCCTATGTTCATTCCATGCGGCTATGTAAGGCAAGTTAAATCCATGTAAAAGCCTGTGAGTTTTCTTTTTGCGAAGAACAAAATAATGTCCAAACACCTTAGGGCACCCATATTATAGAACAAAATAACTTTGTAGAAGAAGACACAACTCATTCATCATGGATGGAAGAACTGTGAGTATTAATGGTTCATTCACTTTATCTTCTACTGCAAGTTACTTTGCCTCGAGCCGTATCTATATAAAACATGATCTATGCTAAAACAATATCAATACTATCTTTTCATTAGCATAGACAGAACAAAATAAAATACTGGATAAACAACCTGTGTTCAAAATTTGTATACTCCCTCGGGTATGTGTTGTCCACTAATCTGTTGTTGGCATAATAATGTCTAGAGTGAAAAGAGTCAAAAGATCAAAAAGCAAAAGATGACAAAAGAATGAGTGCAATAGAGGAGACAAGATGTCCATGAACAACTCAAGATGCAAGAGAAGGAAAGGACCACCAGTTATTTACCCTTCATCACTTAGTGCCGTCACGCTCTAATAATGAAGGTAATATTCTAAGGTAAGTGGTCATTGCTCTTCTCTTGATCTTGGTGCACACATAAATGTAGACACAAACATGTTATAGTTACAACTTAAATTGATTAACATAATTAACTCAACATGCTTTGTTCTTTAAAATTGTCCGTGGCACCCTTCTCTTAATCTTAGTCTTAACCAAACAAGTTAAAATATTATATTCGATCCTAGGAAGATGATAGTCATATTCATATGAAAATTTATATAGAGATAGACAATCCTTCCATTGGTTAAGCAATTTCATTCTTTTCTGTCATGTGAACTTAAATGCAACATTAAATGCTTAATCTTCTAATTTTACCACTCAAGACATAAATAAACAAACTATGTAACACCAACTTTGTCTTGTTAAATATGTCTAAGGATGGAGAAAAATAAATAAAGTGATAGATTCGATTCTATTGGTGTTTTTCCACCAGCAGAGCCCATGCACTTGATCTCTACCTTGGTTTTGCAAACAGAACAATACGTCGAGCAAAATTTATTAATTCTACAAGAGAAAGTTCTGTGAACATGCACACTGAGCAAGATGCTGCCAGCTACTATTAAAGTTGTATTTCAACCTGCTGGCTAAACCAAAGAACAAAAGTGACATCATCATCACTAGAGGTATACAACTATTAAGACCTCCATCTTTAAGATGGAGAGATACACAAGAGTGAAAGAAGAAGTCCTATCGGTAAACTTTAAATTTCGCACCCTTGCCATAAGGTAATATAGTAGTTATTTAATTAATTAATATTCTTATCTACATTAATAATTTCACTTTAACATATTCATCTTTATAAAAATTAAAAAGAAAATAAAAATCTTTATTGCTTCATTTACTACATCATAAAATAATAAAAGCCCCACGTGAATAAACTTGTGGTAACCCTATAGTAAAATTTACTGTGGTGGCATAAAAAATAATAATAGCTTTAGTATTTACTTTCCTGCGTTATGAAAATCCTAAGCCCCATAAGAATAAATATTCTCTGTGGAGCCATAAAAATACAACTATATATCATGCACACATATTTAATTTCTATATAATTAAACTAAAAAATTCTAAAAAGAGAATCCTGCTAAAACTTGTCAATTTGAAATCAACCTATAAGAATAATCAATTATTTATTGGCTGATCGTTAACCTCTTATTAAATTTGAGCCTCGAGTTTTGGTTTTTTTGTTGGAATATAATTATACAGATAACATTATGACTAAGGAGTGAGTCTATCAGTGGAGCCCACTAAGACTATCGCTGACAAGCTCGCCCTAAAGATCATCAACACCAAGTATTGCAAATATCTAGCTTGGGGGAGGAGCATTCCCTAGTTATCAGGTAACTATACC
This sequence comes from Chrysopogon serrulatus, assembly GCA_015844335.1. NCBI lineage: Eukaryota > Viridiplantae > Streptophyta > Magnoliopsida > Poales > Poaceae > Chrysopogon > Chrysopogon serrulatus. The sequence goes on along the minus strand of JADLZL010001721.1, from coordinate 294,536 downwards.
TAGGCGATTATCGAGTCTATTTTATATAGTCATAACATGCCTAAAATATGTGAGCACATAAAGGTTCACAATAGTATCATAGAAAAATTTAAAAATGCCAAAAATATATGGGCACATGAAGGTCCATGTCTTTAGAGTCTTATGAGTCCAATAAAAAATAAAAAGATGAATAATAAATTAAAACCAAACAAATATACTTAGCTATTTACTAAGGTGTGATCATAGAGTGTGTCTACAGTCAGTCTAGTTTAGAGTCAACTAAAAATTGGAGAACATTAAAATTTTTGGACTTGATGAATAATTGCTCTACCGTAATTCCTTTTAAGTGCCTAGTTTTTAACCATGAATTCTCCTGAGTTTTGGACATGACTATTTTGATATAAGAATTTACTCTGAACCTGAAACTTGTGGAGGCATATGCTTGAGCTAAGTCTAGGTAATTGATTGATATGATACATGAAGGTCTAAGTTGCTATTTATCTTATTCCTAGCATTACTAAGTTCTGAAGATTTATTTCGAAAACCCAAAATCTTACATGATGAGCTCTTGTATGATAAAGTTTGAATTTCTGCCAAAGCCATATATGATACATTTAGAGTTAGGAAAACCTTTGCACATTCATGCTGCTTGCTTTGCATTGAGTTTAGTCAACCTTTGTTATATACCTTATGAGAGCCTTGTCTTGCTTTTAAAATCAAGATCACTTACGCACTCCACCCACATATATATTACTCCTACTCTGGGATGTAAGTGGAGTTATTTTCCACTTTCATCTAGATCCACCTTAAAAATATTTTTTCTCCTACACTAGGACTAAAACACCAAAAAATATATTCTATAGGATAGCCTCCATTTAATTGCTCTAAGTTCTTATCATTATCTCTCCAATTATTTATATTCAAAGGATGTATGTGGCTATGCAAAAGTATTAAAAAAAAGAAGAGAGAAAGAAGAAGAAAAAGGAGAGTAAAAAATGGATAAGTGTCCCAGCAATTAAAATAATGGGTACATGGATACCCGCCTCCCAGATTATAAAAAGAGAGAGAGAGAGAGAGTAAAGATAGCCCATGTTTTTCCGTGAAAAGTTCTAAGTTTTAAAGGAAAGAGTTATTTTCAAAGAGCAAAAGTAGAATTAGGATTAGCCACCATATAGACACCTATCCACTATATTCCATACACATGCACATCTTGATTTGATTGTATGCCTCGATTCTCTGTGGATCCATTGTTTGACTTTACAACATATGAATTGCAAGTGTGGTCATCCTTGTTATTGCCATTCCTATGAGCTCCATTATAAATCCTTAGCTATAGGAAGATATGATATCATTAATGCCTCAGCAAGATCCATAAATACCATATATAATAAGAGACTTGAGGGTGTCATACAATTTAGCTCTGAGTTTTATTTCCAAAACTTACAAAACTCCGGAATATTAGTACCGTGGAGAATTTGAGACATAGTGCTTGACTTGATTGTTCTGTCTTTCGATTACTCAAGACTTTTGCAAAAGCTATAAAGCCCCATAATTAAAGGTAAAATGGGTAAGTTTAAAAGTTAGAGCAGTTTTGTCTAAACCGGAGGAGTATTTCAGTTTAAAAACATGTATACTTAAAAGGAATAAAAGTATTACAGCAACTCTTGATCCAAGTTTATTAGTAATTAGACTTAGCTTATTTGCCAAGGGACTGGCAAAAGGTAAGCTTGGGGGAGTTGTTGACGGTGGATAACGTCAACTTTTATTAGAACTTTAGACATAAAAGGATATATGAATACACACTAGTGTAGGGTTTTAACTGACAATTTCCACAAGTTTTACATATTCAGTATTTTCTAGGGATTATCCTAGAAAAGCATAAAAGAGGGATTAGAAAGCTTACCTTTCTCACTTGCATGAAATGATATAAAATGAATTACAAAGCATAGTTGTAGGTTTTGATTCTAACAAGTTCCATGAGTTTTGGTGTTCTCACTTGTGTTGCAGGAGTATATAATTTTCCATCAAATAAAAGTATCTCAAATAAGCAATTGGACTGTACCATTGCGACGGGCTCGTCGAGACGATTGAAACGGACATATGGTTTGCCCTATTTGGAGTCCGGAGTCAAAAGATATCAATTCCACACCGAAACCAACACTAGAAGACTCTAGAAGACACGAGAAGGCGACCCACCGAAGGCGGGGCCCACCTGTCACAAGGTGGGGCCGCCTGGCGCCACCCCGGGGCCGGCCGGCACCCTCTGGAGTCCATTTAGGGCCCGCTTCAATGGACGGCCTCCTACCGTCTTAGGGTTTGCATCTCCACCGCTGCCTAAGTCGGTTTGATCCAACGGCGCACGTTCATCCCACCGGGCTATAAATAAAGAGGCAGACCCCCCTCCCTAAGGGCACCACATTATTATGGAGATGTAGAGGCATCCCTCGAATGGATGACCTCTCATCTCTAGAGAATTAGGGCTAGACTTTCCAATGTAGTAGATTAGTTCTAGTTGAGAGTTAGGGAGAGCGGAGCTTCGCTCAGGTTCTGGAGAAGTCTTCAGAGATTTGGTATGTCTTTGTATTTATTCTTGTAAGACTTATGCTTTAATATATTTTATCTTCTCTATTTACTTTTATGCATTACATTTGATTGGTTAGTATAGTCGTTATACTTTAGCATAGGATCTCCGCCTGTATTAGGTGCTCTAGTTATTATATGTGACTAGAGTAGTAATCGATAATGTAGACATGGAGTCTACGCTATAGGTTACCTGAGGTTGCACCCAATCCAACATATAGTTATAGTAGCCCCAGGTGGTGACAGCCCTGACGGCCGACGTATTCCACCATGTTAGGGTTGGTGTTTGTAGGACCGTAGTCGGAGCTTTCCTAGTCCTTTCTCACCTGTTTCCGTGACTAGTGTTCCGATGTCCCGAAGTGTTATTGTGTGATTGCTATATCTATCTATGAATTAGTTATTATAGAACCCTAGTAATAGAGAAGTATTTAGGGACCTTGAGCTCTCCCGTTGTCCTCTCACTTTAGCTATCTACTCTGTTATCATAGAATTCTCCTGTGTGTCTGTGTCATATATGCATAATTCCTATCATCTATCATTTTCCCCTACTATAGTCTAGTTGGTGTATTAAGTTAGTAGATACATGATGGTGAACTATCAATGTCTTTATCCATTGTTTCCCAGTGGTAAAATATAAATAACGATACCTGGAATACTCCCGGTAAAATGCTACAATGGTTTTATGTGCGCTTGCGGAATCCTTCATATTTTAATTGTGCATAAGAAATACTAACAAGCATTTTTGGCGCCGTTGCCGGGGAAACAATTGGCGTAATGATTTTGGTAATGATCTTGATATCTGCTAATCTAGTCTGCCACTAGCTTTAGTAGGATTGCTCCTTGTTTTGTTGAGTTGTGGAATAAGCAGGATATCAACCGTTCCAACCTTCTGGCGAAATTCCACAAGAACAAGACATGGGAGATATTGAAGAACCCATGGTGCCCGAATATTTATGATCCATCAACAATGAAGCCCTGCAATCTCACGGGTATGTATAAACATTTATATATATATATATATATTATTCTAACCATGTGTAGATTGAAAAAAAAAAAGTCATCATCACATGAATTTAAAATTCATCACATGTGACGAATAAAGACGCTGCGCTAATCACAAATACCATTGTGATTCATGGTAAGTATGATAAAGAAAGGTGAGAAAGTCTTGCTCATAGACTTTAAATTAGATGAGTAGTTATCCTGTTGCATTCCATTGCATGTTTACTTTGAATAATCCATGCATCTACTCCATCTCATATCAAATCCATATCATGTTTAGTTCTTTGCACACATGCATCTCTACTTAAAAATGGAAAAAAATATTCTCACCATATATGATCATGCTTTCATCTCTATTTGAGAAAATCTCTATGTGCTCTCATGCTACCTTTGTTTTCTATAGTGAATTTTGGTTTGGAAGTACTCGAAATACTTTCATAGGCTTTTAAATTGAGCGTGGTGCTTATGTTAAAATGCCTTCCTTAACTAAAACTAGACATGGCGTTTGGTTTGGTTATTGAACTAGAAATTGTTGTAGTACACATTGGATATTTTGTTGGACTAACCCATGCAGAAAACTCTTAAATTCAATTTGGGTAAGTCAAGAGATGAACTCACATCAGAGATGAATCAAGGCGTGTGATGAAGTCCAATAAGTTTGCACAAAAGGAAGACACAGCTCATTCTCCATGATAGGACTATGAGTATCAAAGTTTATTCACTCAATCTCTTGTTGCAAGTTACCTTTGCCTTGAACCATGTTAAAATGCAGCAAACAAATACAATCTATGCTAAAGCAATTACAAGAATTATCTTTTTATTAGCATAGATGAAATTCACATAAATTATGGACCGTAACCCACATTTCAAACTTGTTGCAATCCTTCGGGTTCCTTCTACACTTCACCATGATAGTGGACCAATCCCCCTACAAGACATAAGGTATGTTTACCCAAGCCTCATACAGCTTTAAACTATATTCAATATTTTATACCATGTTGCTAATTGTCTTGGTTACCCTGACCTTATGTCATGTTAAAACTTAAAACAAATAAAATATTCTTTTGGTTCACCTACATATTCTTGGTTCTATTTGAATAAATATCTTTAGTCTTCCTTGCTCTATTATAAGTATGCTTCAGAATATTATTTAAACATTATAACATCAAAGCATATTTGTATAAGAATTTGGTTGTATAGATTATCCGCTCCTCTATAAAAATATTAAAATCATATTAGGAGACTTCATAGAATCAAATCAAGGTTAGCGGTATTCTTCAAATTTATATCTTTGCCTTAACCTTTTTTGAAAAATTTAAAATAATGGTGAAATTATTTTAAAATATGAGCTACAAGTTAATCTTTTACTCCTTGACAAACACTATCCATACTTTAAATAAATAGTATATTCCTTCGGATATGTGTTGTCTACTAATCTCTGGCATAGAGGAAATAATGAGAGAAATAGAAGTTTGGAAGAGTGAGAAAGGAGTACAACATATGAGAGAAGATGCTAATAAATAACTCAAGATGTAAGGAAGGAAAAGACCATTGAAATTCATCTACCTTCTACCACATGGTGTCATCATGCTCCAGTAATAAATGTAACATCTTAAAGGTAAGTGGTCATCATTTCCTCTTGATCTTGGAGTACACATCATAACACCATTCTCTTGATCTCAATCTTAACTAAATGAGCCCAAATATGATATATCTTATTTTTAGAAGATAGTAGTCATCATGTTAATCTTGATAACTTATAAAGATGAACAACCCTTCCATAGGCTAAGTAACTCCACTCCTTTATAAGCTTAAATGCCATATTTATACTTTTGATATTCTCACCCAAGATGTAAATAAACAATGTAAAAAGATATCAATCTTATTGTGCCTAAGGTTAGAGAATAAATAAATTTCTGGTTCTATTGGTGTTTTTCCACCAATAGAGCCCATGCACTTGATCTGTACCTTGTCTTTATGAGCAAAACACACTTCAAGCAAAGTGTGGGAAGATTCCTCAAATTCTACAAGTGGAAGCTCTCAACCAATGACAATAATGCACATAAGAGTGGCTTCGAGATACTAACAAAAAGAAAGGAAGAAGGTAGCACCACCATTGGAAGCGCCACTAGTGGAGACACCACCTCAATCCTCATCCTTAGGAACAAATCAAAGTACTCGATTAATGAACTACTGCAAGGAGTTCAGTTCAGAGGACTCAAAATGTCGAACCCTCGCCGTGAGGTAACAACGGTAGTTATCCATATTTACTTTCTTGCATTGCATGATTTATTTTCTCTTCAGCATGTTTACTTTTCTATATTAGTATTGCATAAAAAACAAAAAAAAAAATAGGTATGCATTAGGCTGCATTCATGCATCTTAAAAAAACTTAAATCCCCATGTGAAACTCATGTGGTATAAAAACTATAGGAGTGCTCACTGTGGTGGCCTATAGAATAAAAATATATATCATGCGTGTATACTTTATGCATATAAACCCATAAAATCCAAAAATATTAACTGAGCATCCTGCTACAATACTGCTATCATAAAAATATTTCAAAACCTCCACAACACCTAATCCTCTAAAAATGGCTAATCATTAACTTTTTATCCTAATACCATTCCACGAGTTTTAGTGTTTTGTGAGAGCTTTCTATAGGATAACTCCAAGAGCCAGCTCACCTAGGTATCTTCATCCTCATCACTCGAAGAATATCTTTTCGATACACAGCTAACCTCTGTGTGAAGGAAGTAACTTCATAGGTGATGAGATTGAAGTATTCCTGGCAACATTTGCTTTTACAAACATGAGCTCCTCTGTGAGGACCACTCAGCTTCAACGCTCAACTACGACAACATCCAGCTTGGGGGAGAGCATCCCCTAGTTATCAGGTAAGTATACCTATGTGATTATCAAGTCTGTCTTATAGTCATAAAAATACTAAAAATATATGGGCTCATGAAGATCCATGTTTGTTGAGTCTTTGTGAGTCTTTAAAATATAAAACCAAATAAAAATAAGTATCTAGTTATGAGTCAATAAATAGGAAAGCTCTAGAGATGATCTTAAAGGATAAAAGTGATCGCTCTCAAAGTGCCTAGTTGCTAGACTTAAGTTTTCCTATGTTTTAGCTTAGACTATTTTGACATAAAGATTTACTTTGAGCCTGAAACTTGTGGGTTGCATATGCTTGAGCTAAGTCTAGGTGATTGATTGATATGATTGAAAAAAGTTTGAGCTACTGTTTATCTTGTTCTAAGTGACACTAGAGTTCTGAAGATTTCTTTTGAAAAATACAAAACCTTACATGATGAGCTCTTATATAACAAAGCTTACATTTCTACCAAAGCCAAACATGACAAGATAGGCTAGATAAACTTTTACATATATGCTGCTTGTCTTGCATTGAGTTTTGTTAACCTTTGTGACCCTTATGAGAGATTTGTCATACTCTTGAATCAAGATCCACTTACACTCCACCTACATATGCACTACTCTACATTGGAGTAGGCGTAACAACATGCCATTCTATTCCGTTCATCCAAAAATATTTTACTCCTACACTAGGAGTAAACACAAAAAAATATTTCTATAGGATAGCCACCAAATAAATGCTCCAAGTTCTTGTTGCTATCTCTCAAAAATCTTTAGTGCCAAAAAGAGGTGTGAGCTATGCAAAAGTTATTCTAAAAAAAGAAAGAGGAAAGAAAAATAAAAAAAAAAGGGAGTTAGAAAAAAAGGACAAGTGTCCAAAACATTAAAACAATGGGTATTTAGATGCCCGCCTCCCTAAAAAAAAAGAGGGAAAGAAGAAAGAAAGAAAAGAATAAGATAGCTCATACTCTCTAGCCAAGTTCCAAGTTTCAAAAGAGAGATACGTCTTCAGAGAGCAAGGTAGAATTAGGTTTCACCACTTTCACCAAATATTCACCATATCCATACATTTGCTCATTTTGATTTGATTGCATGACTTATTTCTCTGTGGATCCATTGTTTGACTTTACAATATGTACATTGCAAGTATGCTCTTTCTTATTTTCTCTACACCCATGAGCTCCACATAAGCCTTAGTTGTAGGAAGAAAAGAAAGGCATAACATCATTATTGCCTTGGTGAGAATCTACAAATACCGAGAGATTTGAGAGTGTCATACAAAGAAAGCTCTAAGTTTTATTTTTAAACCTCTAAAAACTCTAGAATGATAGTTGAATGAAGAGTTTGAGATATAGTGCTTAGCTGAATCTTTGTCTTTCGATTGCTCAAGACCCAAGTAAAAGCTGAGAAGCCCCATGGTCAAGGGTAATATGAGTAAATTTGAATGTTAGCTCAGTTTTGCTTAATCCTAGAGGAGAATTTTTGTCTGAATACAGATATATTTTGAGGGGCCACAAAATAAAGTTGCTAAGAACATATGGATATCAATAATGATTTTTAACATTAGCTTTGCTACGGACTAACAAAGGTTAAGCTTGGGGGAGCTTGTTGATGGTCATTAAACACCAAATATAATCATCAACTATTGCATGAAATAATATAAAATAAATTACAAAGCATAGTTATAGGTTTTGATTCTAATGAGTTCCACGAGTTTTGGTGTTCTCACTTGTGTTGTAGGAGTATGTAACTTTCCATCAAATAAAAGTATCTCAAATAAGCAATTAGACTGTACCATTGCGACGGGCTCGTCGAGATGATCGAAACGGACATATGGTTTGCCCTATTTGGAGTCCGAAGTCAAAAGATATCAATTCCACACCGAAACCAACACTAGAAGACTCTAGAAGATACGAGAAGGCGACCCACTGAAGACGGAGCCCACATGTCACAGGGTGGGGCCGCCCGGCGCCACCCCGGGGCCGGGGTGCCCTCCGAAGCCTATTTGGGGCCCGCTTCGATGGATGGCCTCCTACCGCCTTAGGGTTTGCATCTCCACCGTTGCCCAAGTTGGTTTGATCCAACGGCGCATGTTCACCCCACCGGGCTATAAATAAAGAGGCAGACCCCCCTCCCTGAGGGCATGTTGACACCTGTTAATGTTATCTCTAGCAACGGCGCCAAAAATGCATGAGCAGAGCACCGCCACTAGAATGCCAAGTTGTCATCCCCAGCATAACACCAAGGGGTGTGGTATTAAATCATGCCACCATTTAGAATATAGAAATAGTATCCGCAAGCGCACAGATCAAATACCATTGTAGCATTTTACCCGGAGTATTACGGGTTGTCATTTATATTTTCCCAAAGAAAGGTCTACATGGCTCTTGTGTAAAGGTAGCGTGTTAACCTAGGGTGTAATGGATAATCATAACCATGTCCTCGCTACTCAATGCAGGGGTAAGTCACAAGATAAATGATAAGATAAGTATATAATCATCAGCATAAACAGATAGAAACTCCTAGCTATATCATTAGGGTTACTAGCAAAACATCAAGAGATATTCCTGAGTTATTCCTTGCTACATGTCAATGCATATTATGGTTAGTGCAATACATTTAGTAATCATAGCTAAGGTTAGCATTATATCTATTCATAGTGGACATACTAGGGAAGTTTGAGAACATAGCACACCCTTCCTTCGTACAAAAGCCCTACTGTGCCTATAAACGGGGTTTGGACTACATAGGACTCAACAGGATTGTCACACCCGCGATCTACCAAGCCCGGCCTATAGGGTGCATTCGCAGATAAACAACGTATAAGCTCCATGCTTACACAATATTTACCACTCACCCAACGATCAATTAGATGAGCGCTATACGAACCTATGGATAGGGTATAGAGGTGTATCGAACAATAAGTCATATACCTTTTTAGACATGATGTTGACAGCTGATCCGGTGTCACAGAAAGCATTGTAGAATGAGCATTGTCCAATAGTGCAATCAATGGCTGGCATGCTTGGGTCCTCTCTCTTGGCTAGGAATGGTGAAGCTAAGAGATGGTCATGCTTGTACTCAACATCCTTGACTACTTGGACTTGCTTTCTCACTTGCCTCCTATTCTTATTCTTTCTCTTCCCATTTGAATTCTTCTTCTTGGCATCTTCAATCGTTGGCTTAATTGGGAAGTAAGCTCCTCTTGGGTCTATAGGAGCTTCAAAGGTCTTGTTCTTGAAACTGAACTTTTCTTTATTGCCCTTGATGGTGAAATAAATCTTAGCACTGTCCGTGTAGATGACAGCCTGTGCAGTACTCAGGAATGGTCGGCCAAGAATGATTAGACTCTTGGGATCTCTGTCGGTATCCAGGACTACAAAGTCTACAGGGACATATGATCTCCCGATTCGTATGCACACGTTATCTAAGATTCCTTTAGAGTGCTTAACTGTCTGGTCTGCAAGCTGCAAACATATATTCGTGTACAACAAAGATGCCCATGGAAAGACTTGGTCAAAGATTACCTTAGACATGATGTTGACACTGGCGCCTAGATCGCAGACAACTTCCAGGAAGTCATGCTGCCCATAGAGATGGGAATCATAGGTCTCCCTGGATCTCCTCTCTTGGGTGGCATAGACTCATCCTTCCATCCTGATGATGCTTCAACATAGTAACCTGCATATACATCAATAAGATTCGCGTTCTCGGGCTCTAGAGGTTGCCCTAGAATCTTACCTTCGTTGGTCGGTGGAACAGCGGCCGCCAGCTAAGCTAATTGTTGTTCTATCATTTTATTAAAGCTAAACTGGTTCTTAATAGCAGAGGTAAAGCTATCCATTTTAGTGTTTATATTTTCTAACATTTTATCATTGGATGCTACCTTCCTAGATAAAGTCTCCATAATTTTATTTTGGTTGGAGATCACTTCTCTCAAAGGCAATTGAGCATAGTTGTTATAATTAGTGCCTTGAAAGTTACCTTGGAAATTACCTTGGTAGTTGGGCCTTTGCTGATTCCATCCTTGATTTTAAGGACGATAATTGTTGTTGTTGTTGTTGTTGATGAAGTTCACATCCTCACGGGTCTCAGGGCAGCTGTTTCCTGAGTGTCCCATATTGCCACACACTTCACAAGTCATGCATGAATCATTGATGCGCATGACGTCTTGTTTCTGGCTGGCCTTGTCTTCCAGCTTCTTTATGAGCAGGTCTATCTTAGCAGACAACATGTCTACCTCCTTAAGCTGGTGCATTCCTCCACTCCTCTTGCGGGTTGTTTGGCGCTCGTCATTCTAATCTTGATTGGAGGCCATCTTTTCCATAAGAGCAGTAGCTTGTGGTATGGTCAATGACATGAATGCACCTCCAGCAGCAGCATCGACGTTGTTACGGGTGCTGTTGGTAAGCCCGTGATAGAAAGTCCGCATGAGGAGCCAATTCTCCATTCCATGATGAGGATACTCTGAAATGTAGTCTTGGAAGCGTTCTCATGCCTTAGGGACTGACTCATCATGTTGTTGCTGAAAACTTGAGATCTTTCCCCTTAAGGCACTTGTCTTACCCATAGAAAAGAACCTTGATAGAAAAGCTGTGGAGCACTTGTTCCAAGTTGTATGATTGTCTTTATTGGCGTAGAACCACTGCTTTGCCTTTCCCAATAGTGAGAATGGGAACAGACGCAGCAGTATGGCGTCTCTTGGTACATCCTTCATCTTGAAAGTGCTACAAATCTCCAGGAAGTGTTGGAGATGAGCACTTGCATCTTCGTGTGCTTTTCCACAGAACAAGTTGGCTTGCACCATGGTGATAAGGGCTGGCTTAAGCTCAAATCCATTCTCCCCAACTTCGACGTTAGGTCCAGTGCGGATGTTGTTGGTGTTTGGAGCAGAGAACTCGCGCAGTGACTCATCAGCCATTTCCTCAAAAACTGGTGCTAAGTTGCCTTCTTGTTGCTCTTCTTCTTCACTTATAGGAGCTTGCTCCTCCAAAGAACGAACCTCAGCAGTGGGTGTCTTTGATGGAGATTCAAAGATTTCTCTCACTTGCTGGAATTTTCTTCTTCGAAAGAGTTTCTCTAGATTTTCAACGTAGTTAGTTACCTGGCAGATCAAAGCACAAGGGTAAGCCTACATTGAGTAGGGGTCTATGGTTTTCTCTATCTCATTAGTTTGTTAGGTCTATCGCTATCCCTTTAATCGCCAATTGTCTTCCCCGGCAACGGCGCCAAAAATGCTTGTTTACACCTGTTAATGTTATCTCTAGCAACGGCGCCAAAAATGCATGAGCAGAGCACCACCACTAGAATGCCAAGTTGTCATCCCCAGCATAACACCAAGGGGTGTGGTATTAAATCATGCCACCATTTAGAATATAGAAATAGTATCCGCAATTGCACAGATCAAATACCATTGTAGCATTTTACCCGAGTATTATGGGTTGTCATTTATATTTTCCCAAAGGAAGGTCTACACGGCTCTCGTGTAAAGGTAGTGTGTTAACCTAGGGTGTAATGGATAGGCATAACCATGTCCTCGCTACTCAATGAAGGGGTAAGTCACAAGATAAATGATAAGATAAGTATATAATCATTAGCATAAATACATAGAAACTCCTAGCTATATCATTAGAGTTACTAGCAGAACATCAAGACATATTCCTGGGTTATTTCTAGCTACATGTCAATGCATATTATGGTTAGTGCAATACACTTAATAATCATAGCTAAGGTTAGCATTATATTTATTCATAGTGGACATACTAGGGAAGTTTGAGAACATAGCACACCCTTCCTTTGTACAAAAGCCATACTGTGCATATAAACGGGGTTTGGACTACATAGGACTCAACAGGATTATCACACCCGCGATCTACCAAGCCCAGCCTATAGGGTGCATTCACAGATAAACAACGTATAAGCACCATGCTTACACAATGTTTACCACTCACCCAACGATCAATTAGATGAGCGCTATACGAACCTATGGATAAGTATAATGTCAATCTAGCTATACTAAGCATATAATCATAATCGACAAAGAACAATATAACTATGAATATAAGTAGATAAGTATTCATCAATTCAATTGTAGCAATCATATAACTATACAATAAAAGAGAACAAAGGCGAGAGGAGGTAAGAACTATACCAAATCCAAGATCTTGATGGCTCCAGAATCCAAGCCTGCGTTTGCCTCCCTCTAGTTCTAACTAGCTATCTAGGCCCTAGCTAAGGAGCTCTGATTAGGGTTTCTGGATGATGATCGGACTTCAAATGAGGAATGAATGAATGTGCCCCCCCCTCGGGGGGTCCTGCCTCCTTTTATAGCCCTAGGCGATGATCGTGAGCCATCGGATGAAACTGACATTGACAGACGGCTAGGATTGATTCTCAAAGGCGGTGGAGCGAACCGGGCGAACCGGGCCGCGACCGGGCCCCGTGCCGCACCGGCCGATCTAGGGGTGGGACCGGCCGGTCCCACCTGGTGGCCGCTGGCCTCCCGGCTCGGCGTGGTGCCTTCTCGTCCCTTTTAGAGTATTCCTGTGTTGCCGCGGAGTCCGTTTTCCCGTTCTACGTTCTGATAAGCTCTCACGGTTGCGTCTTTTCCAGTTTATGCCTGCAGAAACAGTGAAACACCAAAACTCGTGGAATTCTGTCAGTGTAAACCCTATATCTACTTCGGTGATCACAATTGCATCCTTTTCATGGCTAGTTGATGGTTGGTTTCATACAATAACGACCGTCAACAGGGCACCACATTATTATGGAGATGTAGAAGCATCCCTCGAATGGATGACCTCTCATCTCTAGAGAATTAGGGCTAGACTTTCCAATGTAGTAGATTAGTTCTAGTTGAGAGTTAGGGAGAGTGGAGCTTCGCTCGGTTTCTAGAGAAATCTTCAGAGATTTAGTATGTCTTTGTATTTATTCTTGTAAGACTTATGCTTTAATATATTTTATCTTCTCTATTTACTTTTAGTCATTACATTTGATTGGTTAGTATAGTCGTTATACTTTAGCATAAGATCTCCACCTGTATTAGGTGCTCTAGTTATTATATGTGACTAGAGTAGTAATCGATAGTGTAGATATGGAGTCTAGGCTATAGATTACCTGAGGTTGCACCCAATCCAACATATAGTTGTGGTAGCCCCGGGTGGTGACAGCCCTGATGGCCAATGTATTCCACCATGTTAGGGTTGGTGTTTGTAGGACCGTAGTCGGAGCTTCCTAGTCCTTTCTCACCTATTTCCGTGACTAGTGTTCTGATGTTCCGAAGTGTTATTGTGTGATTGCTATATCTATCCATGAATTAGTTATTATAGAACCCTAGTAATAGAGATGTATTTAGGAACCTTGAGCTCTCCCGTTGTCCTCTCACTTTAGCTATCTACTCTGTTATCATAGAATTCTCCTGTGTGTCTGTGTCATATATGCATAATTCCTATCATCTATCATTTACCCCTACTATAGTCTAGTTGGTGAATTAAGTTAGTAGATACATGATGGTGAACTATCAATGTCTTTATCCATTGTTTCCCAGTGGTAAAATATAAATAATGATACCTGGAATACTCCCGGTAAAATGCTACAATGGTTTTCTGTGCGCTTGAGGAATCCTTCATATTTTAATTGTGCATAAGAAATACCAACACACCCCATCCCTATGATTCTACCTTCATTATGATGGACAACCAATCCTATCGCCCTTCCATCTCGTATGTATTTTGTGCAACAATTCACAGACTCCTCGGTTGTGTATGCCTCTACAATAGAGCCCTCTGGGTGAGCACGGTTAAGTACGTATCTATTGAGGGTCGACATGAGGCACTCGTACGTCCACATCTAGTGTAGGTACACCGGGCCCAATTCCTGTATCTGATCCACCATGTGCACCATCAGGTGAGGCATAATATCAAAGTAAGATGGCGGGAAGCACATCTCCTGCTGGCAAAGAGTCTCTGCGATGAAGGTTTTCAGGGCGGGTGGCTCAGCTTTGTCGATGACCTTCTGGGTGATGCAGTTAAAGAAGTAGGTCAGATGCGTGATGACCATCTTCATGTACTCTGGACCAATAGCCTAGATAACAATTGGAAGGAACACGGTCAGCATGGCATGGCAGTTGTGTGAGTTATAGTTGGTCAATGTGAGGTCTTTCATCGAGACCAGACTCTTGATGTTGGAAGAGAAGCCGGTGGGAACCTTAACACCCTGAAGCCACTGACATACAACCCACTTCTCGTCAGTTGTTAGGTTGTAAGCTGTGCCCCGGAGGTCAACTTTACCGTTTAGCAGTGGTTGCGGGTGAAGTTCCGGCCTGATGCCCTGGTTGACAAGATCCATCATTGACTTCAATCCATCCTTTGTCTTCCCCTTGATGTCTAGCAGGAAGCTGATCGTTCTGTCAAATACATTCTTCTCCAGGTGCATGCAGTCGATCGCATGGGGTGTATGCAAGGTCTTCCAGTACGATAGGTACTTGAAGAAACATGATTTTTCTTGAAAGGCATGCGGACAAGGGCTTTTTCTTCCTCCTCGTTCTTATCATCATCAGCACGCTTTCTCTTCTTCCTCGGCTTCTTGGTCCCCTCTTTCCCTTTTTTCTTCTTTCCAAACTCGACATCCATGTCCTTAATGATGCCAAACACCTTTTCACTGTACCTCATCGGTTTAGGTCCGTCAAGTTGTGGGTCATTCTTGTTGTCGAAGTATTGTTCATCTCACGTCTTCGGTACCTGTAGCCCTAGGGAAGCCATCGTATGTGCCTCATATACACCATCTTGTTGGATCCCTTAAGGTAAGTGTAGCAGTTACCATCGATGCAAACTACGCAACCGCTCTTCCCTTTGATCTACCTCGACAGTGAAAGACCAGGGTAATCAGTGATGGTGACAAAGATGATGGCTTTCAGAGTGAAGTCCTTCCCCGTGGTTGCATCTATCATCTTGACCTCTTTGGCCCCAAAGTGTCTGCATGTCCTCCATCAACAGCTCCAAGAACACGTCTATATCATTGTCGGGCTGTTTTGGTCCCCAAATAAGCATGCTAAGCATAAGGTACCTCCATTTCTGACAAAGATAGGTAGGTAGGTTGTAGATGGTCAGGACGACTGACTAGGTGCCGTGCATGCTGCTCAGGTCACCAAGTGGATTCATCCCGTTGGTACTCAGCGCGAACCTAATGTTCCTTGCCTCTGCCAAATTCCGAGAACATGTCATCGAAACGCTTCCACTGCTCACCACCAAAAGGGTGTCGCAGCTTGCCATCGCCCTTAAACTTGTCACGATCACTAGATGCATGCCACGACATTAGCTTTGCATCCTCTGGGTTCCCAAATAGAGCTCGTAGGCGATCGATCACGAGAAGGTACCACACCGATAGGGCGGCACTCCTCCTCCACATGTAATCCTCTTCCTCCTCCTCCTCCACCTTAGACGAGACCTGTTTTGCACTATTCTTTTTGGCCACCTTATTCTTTGGCCCAGCCGAGGGCCCCTCATCGTTCGAATCCGCCCAACAATTAGCGTTCTTCTTGTATCGACTGAAGTCGTAGTGTGGGCAGCTTTGCAAACTCTCATACTGGTCCCGATATAGGATATAGTTGTTAGGGCAGGCATCGAACTTAACATCCAGGGCAACTAGCCGAATCAGCTTTTTCGCCCGGTATGTGTTGGCTTGCACCTTGTTATCCATTGGGAACGTGTCACCAAGGACAGCAGCAGCTCGTTGAAACTCGTGTCTGACCATCCAAAAAGAGACTTCAACATCAGCATGTGGAGGTTAAAACGCAGCGCAATCCACTTATCTGGACAGTTCTTGTAGAGCGGATCAATTGCTGCCTGCTTCATCTCTCTAAAATTCTCTAACCACCTTGCATTACCAAACAGAATATCGTCCTCGTCGTAGCAGTTCAGTACAGACTCTAAAAATTGCACGTTACCTGGATGGAGCAGTACAGGCTCATCCCTCATGGTCCTAGCTATCATCATCAGCCATGGCTTGGGCTTGGTCCCCGCCATCATCATCAGCAACACCGGCGCCACCTGAGGGTTGTCCTCCACGGTCTGCATCAGTAATAGTTGATGAATTTGCTCTAGACGATGGACTGGCAATCAGAACTGCATTTTCTGCATGATAAGTCTAGACCGTGTAAGCCTTAACAAAACCATAACTCATCAGGTGAGATTGCACCACATTGTCTGGATGGGCTTTCTTGTTCACACAACTTTTACACGGACATATGGTGTTCTCCCGCTTCTCCCGCTTCACCCTGAGTCAATGTTCTTCGCGGCGGCCATGAACTTTTTCATCACCTCATTAAACAAGGTCATATCATCGTGCACCCTTGACGTCTGGTACATCCATTTGGACCGCTCCATGCTAGCAACCTCTCTTGGGTGTGCCCTTCCTTCATATCCAATGAAGTCCAAAGATAAAAAATTTGAGGTGAACCAATTCATACTCCAACATGGAAACTAGAAGTAGAGAGTAACCCTACATGCAAAAGTGCAAAAAGAAGAGGAGAAAAAGGTAGAACAAATTTGGTAACCTCTGTTGGGTGTGGTCCACCTTCAAATCCAATCCAAACTTAAATTTTAAGGTGCATATTCATACTATCCAGACATGGAAATTAAAAGTGTAAAAAGAAAAGGAGAAAAAGGTGGAAGAAAGTTAGGCTCCTCTCTTGAGTGTGCTACTTCTTCAATACAATCCAAACTTCAAATTTAAGGTGAATATTCATACTCTACAAACATTGAAATAGAGTCCTTTACATGCAAAAGTGTAAAGAGAATAGCAGAAAAAGGTGGAAAAGTTTGCAAACCTCTTTGATGTGTGCTCCTCGCGTTGCTCCTCCTTCAAATACAAGTCTAAACTTCAAATTTGAGGTGATTTGTGCAAATAAAGATCAAAATCGCCCCCCCTTTTGTTTGTAAAGAAGAGGAAGAAACAGGAGGAAGAAACCGTGTCGATCCAGAGGTAGGAGGAAGCATTTATGAAATGGATTAATAGTGGCGGTTTAGTAGAGAACCACCACCACAATTAATTTTTTTAACCGCCACAGTTAATGGGCTCAGATGTGGCGGTGTAGTTATGTTGACCGCCACCATTAATCTTTAACCGTGGCGGTTGTTTAGGTTGTTCGGGTCTCTGGGAATTAACGGCAGCGGTTGGCTTGGGTGACCGCCACCGTTAATGAATCTGTGGTGTCACGCATAATCAAACCTGTAGTAGTGTGCCATGCCAATTTTATGCATATCCTAGTAGTAAAAAAAGAATGCAAGGCCAACTCGATCCTAATTGGAATATTCGTTTGAAAAACAAAAAGGTAATCAGCATGGTTTCAGGAGGAATCTAGATCCATCACATGGGGAAGTATCAGTGAAAATTCTTAATTTTCTGAAAGGTGTAGAAGCCATCTATTTTTGAAAGAATTTTTAGCCACAAATTTGTTTGATGGGCATATATTGATCTAACTAATTTTATTTATTCGAAAGGGACTCATGATTCATAGACTAAACAAATAAACAACAAAGATAAAATGCTCAGTGAAAACGTGCAGCTTTCCAAGCACACTTGTGAAACCTACAATTCTTTACCTTCAGTTACATCTCAAAGTAACTTTCCAATAAGTTCAGTGCATCATCAAAGAAGAGTACAAGGCAATAATTTGAAGAGATAGGCCATATCTGTTACAAGAACAAAATTGATAGAGGCGCTTAGGATATATCATACACACAAAGTTTGATTACAAATGCTCAAGACAATGTTTATTTCATTGCAAAGATGAAAGCCATGGTGTCTGCTGAGCTTCTGGAAATCCAAATTCTAAATTGAGGAACAATGTAGAATGGGGAGAGGAGGATGCATATCAAGGTGAGGCGTTGGCAATCTGGTGCAATAAGCTTTGGTGACAATTCATATGCACAGATGTACTGAATGTCTGAATTCTGAATGTCTGAACTATTTCTGAAATACTTCATTAACAGTTGTAAACTTAGCTAACTTTCAGCGATGCTATTACTGAAATATTTCTGAACTGGACTATTTATTGCCTGATGCTGAATAAAGCTAACCAGATCATGGATGTAGATATACCTGACTTTCAATCTTGACTTCCACTTGTGATTCCAGAATCTCTACCTACAGTAAACAATAACTATTAGGCTTTGATCAACAATGAAACCACTTGTGGCAAGAATCGCCTGATGAAATCGACGGTAGAATCACTTCTGAATCCAATTGCCGAACCATGAACAGTAAGCAGGAGGGAAAACAAACTTGAATTAAGCCTAGACCAGGGCAATGGACACCAATCAAATGCTGCTAATGAAGTATCTTCCTTTCAAAATTACATTTAAAATATGTATACTAATTCAGAGGAAAAATAATTTTGGGTTCACCCATTCAAAATATAGGAGATCTCAAAGCATCAAAAACTTCCATGCTCTTGATATAGTAGAAGGGTTGTCATGACTAAAATAATTGCATCCTCCTCCCAGTATCTGTAAAAACCTATACCACTATTATTGAAAATCGAATCCAAAACTTGCAAAGAACAGTCATGCTACCTGGCGGGCAACACGGGCATACATACAACAATCACGAAAGTAACTTTAAATTCTGGACAACTCTGAATTTGGAAAGAAGTAGAAGCTCTGAATTTTCAGCATTAATTACTTACAAAAGCATGAGTTGGTAGGTGAACAAAACTATATAGAGAGAGTTGAGATTTATGAGTGAATTTCATTAGGTAAAAGTTTACTCCAATGAATAGTCTGTCTATATTAATTAACAAAAGTTCTGAGATTTCTGAGCTTTAATTTGGTTGACAAAGATCTAAATTTTCATTAGCTCACACCTTCACAGTAACATCATGGATTGCAGTAAGGACATGTTCTCTTGAGAGCATCTGGACAGAACTAACCTATACTGATACTGAACAAAACAAATCTACAGATCAACGTAAGAACCTCACCGGTGCTTCATGGACCTTCAGCTATTCCAAAAGGTTGAAAGTCTGCTTATCCCAAACTATGACAAAGTACTGAGCATCAGCTCCAGAAACTATTTTGCCACGCTCTAAACTGGAAGTTAGATTGTCCTGTTCTGAACTATTAGATTAATGCTGCGAACATAACAGATTGCTGCAACACTATTTTCTGAAACCATGCCATGTATGTGTGATCTATCTGAACATTACACGAATTTCTTGGTGATCCTTCATCAGGTTAACAGTTTTCTAGTAATATTATGAAGACACTGAGTAGTGGGCAATATTATGAACACACGAATTTTCTCTGAAACCATGCCATGTATTGGCCAAAAGGGTGCACATACAAGGCTTCTTTCTTGTAAAAAAGGCGTTCTTGGTAATGCTTAATTGCAATTTGAATTCATAGAATGACAATGACATCTCAAATCAATATTTGCAACAAATTAATTTTCTTACCTTGCAGGTGTGGTCCCGTTCCAGTTTCAGTTCGAATCACCAAGAAGGCAAGGGCATGCAATTGCCTTGGACTGGTGGATCGTAGCAGTGGATGCTAGGAGCACAACGTAGGGCGGCCGGCTTGCCCTTGCTGGTGAAGTTTTGGCCCTCCGAAGGACACAAACGACATAGGTGCTCGTGCCGCTTTGGGGTTGCTGCCCACGCCGACCCTCAAAGACGAACGCAGCTTGTCCGGCCGCCGCGCCGCCGTGCCGGCTGCGTCGCTTCGCGTCGTCAGCAAGAGGGCTGCCTCCGCGCCGCCTTGCCCTAGCTGCTACGCCCCTTCTTGCGGAGACCTCGGCGCCTGGGTGTGGGCTAGTGCAGGAAGGGCAGGCGCGGGTGAAGATGACTGCGATTGCACCCTTTCCTTCCGGGACGGTGATTCTTTCCTTCCGGGACAGCTACGGTGATTGTGCGGCTACGGTGATTATTTTTTGGGAAAATTAGGTGTATGACTCTGGAAAAAAGTCTATTTAGGTATTTAGCTTTTTTTTTTTATCAAAATTAGCTCTGTGGCCTCAAATTATAATTTAATTAGCTCTATGGCCTTCCCTTAGTTTTGGGCAGCTGGCGGTGTTAAGTCTATGGTTAAAAGACCATTTTACCCTTGGTAAAAAATAAAAAACAAAGTTTTGTTTATTTAGTGAATATTTTGAGTACATAGGACTAATCAGTAGTAACAAGAGGAGCAGTAGCTGCGCAGTAGTAATAGGAGTAATCTTTTTAATGATTTTTTACTCCGGACATGATGATTTTTGTTATTGCTGATTATATTTGATTACACCAAACCGTAATGAGTGAATTAAAGTCGGCTAATCACATAACCAAGTAGCAAATTTACAAAGCATCACTTCTGATTACGCTTCAATATGTACAGAAGTTTAGAAAAATTGAAAAATATTAAACATTTGTACAATGTTTGCCTGTATCATCACTCTTCACTCTGTACAATAATCAATCAAATTCATCTGAAAATTCCATTCAAACGAACAAATCAGTATCCACATCAAGAGGATATCAGCACCGAATCTGTTTGGGAATGTCACATCAGGGCACCGGTGCCTTGCGTCACGTCGAGAGGTGACTCGGCTTCCGAGAAGCTTCGACCGAGGGACACGGGCGCCGCCGCCACCGTCGGGGGGTGCCGTGCCCCCCCGGGTCGGTCGCGCTGCTGCCATGCCCGTGGGTTGGGCCGCGTGCCGCTAGGTCGTCGGTGGTTCTGGAGCCCGCTGCCGCCATCGGACGGAAATCATCTGGGTCGAACGTTCGGACCGGAGACACCGTCCGAACGGGAGCGTCGGGAAACGTTTTTAGTGCACTGTTTTTCTTCCTCCCGCCGCCTCCTCGCGCTCGCGGCCCACGCGCGGCCCACACGAGCTCGCCGATGCCGTCCCCATCGTCTCCATCTCCGGCACCCGCACCCAAGCTCGCCGCCGCCGCCTCCATCTTCAACTCCTCATTGGAGTATAGAAGGGCCGGCCGGCCGGGGAGAAAGGGAAGACAGGCGGCGGGGATGGTCGGCGGGCGTTTAGGGTAGCTGGCAGCGGGGGGGCGGCCGGGCCAGGTCTAGGGGCGGGCGTCGCGGTCGCGGCGAAGCGTGGCCATGGCGGCGGTGGCGGGGAGTGGGGGCGGGGAGGGAAGAAGGAGGCCGCCGAGGCTGCGGGCGGAGCTTCACCGAGGGAGCACTCCGCCGCCGCGGGGGGCGGGTGGGGGGGGGGGGCGGGGAGGCCGCCGAGGGGCGGGGAAGAAGAACACAATTGCAGGCGTTCGACACACTTTTTTCTTTCCCGTCGGACGGGGTTTTGGGTCCGAACGCCGGACTCCAAGAGCCCCCGCCATCGGAGGGGGAGGGACCAGCACCGCTACAGATCCACGAGGGATGGTGCCGCCACCGCCATCGAGGAGGGGAGCCGACCCGGCGCCATGGCCATGGCCACGCCGGACCACCCATGGTCCTGGTCGCTCGCCGCCGGGGGTGAGCCGGTCCATTTAGGCCACGCACGCCGGACCGGCCCTGGTCCTTCCCGTGGCGCGAGATGGGTGACGGCGAGGGGGTCGGATCGGGTGGCTTCCAGGTAGGTGGCAGGAGAACCTGCCCGTGCCGCCGGATCTACAGCGTGGGAGGGCGGGGATGGGCGCCCAATCTGCTCGCCGCCGGCACCGCTATCGGCCATGGTGTCGAAGTTTTTTTTGTCTATCAAGGAAGATGACGAGGGACACGGTCCGGGTTGGGGACGGGGCTAAGAAACACACTCATGTGAGCATGTGAAACATAAGGGTAGGACTGTCTTTTTACAGGACCAGGAGTGGATAAACAAACAACCAACCCTAACAGAGTGGACGGAAGGCCATAGAGCTAAATAAATTTTGATTTGAGGCCATAGAGGTAAATTCGATAAAAAAAGGCCAAATACCTAAGTAGAATTTTTTTCTAGGGCCATACACCTAATTCTCCCTTATTTCTTTCCTTTCACATGATGGCAGAGCGACGTCAGACCTAGGACGATTATACCGCATCAAAGAGTGATCTTAGTTAGCGTATATATGAAAACCAGCCCACTGTGTAAACTATAGAAACTCAAATTCAGACCACAGGACTCTAATCCGATGGCTAAAGAAAAAGGTGGGTTATTTTAGCACTTAAACCTCCACTCATCCAATCTAATCTAAAATTTTACAAATCACCTTGCAGCAGGCAAAAGGACGTGCCGTTCTTTCCTCATGCAGTTCCTCGTGGCTGCTGGTGCCGTTATTGTTCACGCCGAGATCACTGTTCACGTCGTGGTTTCTGTTCACACCGCGATTACTGTTCACATCGTGGTTACTGTTCATGTTGCGACCCCCATACGGCGCCGCCGCCTTCTCGAGGTTCCTCGCGGCCTCGATCCCCTTAGAGGCAGGCAGGTCTGACCGCGAGCCGCGCCCGGCCTTCCATCAAGCTGCGATGGACTCAGCGTCAGCGGCCATGGAGACCCGCTGTCGCCATGGAGATTGCAGCTGCCGCTGCCACGAAGTCTCGGATCGCCGTTGATCCCATCGTCGCCGATGATCATGCCTTCATCACGATTGACGCGGTCGACGCCGGAGTTGGAGCCTACCTTGAACATCCAAGCACACCTAAGCCCAAACCTTCCTCGAGTTTAGTAGTAAGTTGCATAGAACATTTGTTTTTTTTGCAAAGAACTAGTTTGCCTGGTCTGTTGCTCATATAATTTACACATGTATAGAACACAAATTGCAAAGAACATTTGAAGCTTGTGGTTGGAATGATCTTTGATACTCTCTTAGATGTGGAAACATTTTACAAATCATATGCACACGAAGTTGGTTTTCTGTCCGTGTTGGTCAGCAGAAGAAAGAAAATGATGAAATATTATTCAAGCGGTATTGTTGTTCAAGGGAAGGGTACAGATAGGAGAGCGGAAGAAAAGTTAGCGATGAATCCAAAAAAAAGAAAGTCACCAACTATGATGGAAACCAGATGTGGTTGTTAGGCACATATTGTTGTCAAATTTGACAGTGACAAGAAGTATCGAATATATTCAATGGTTGAGGTGCACAACCATGGTTTTGTGTCGCCAGATAAGAGGCATTTGCTACGATCCAATCGAAATGTCAATGAGAGAGCAAAGAATACTTTGTTCAGTTGTCATAAGGCTAGCATTGGCACATCACAAGCATATCGACTTCTCCATGTCAGTGAGGGTGGGTTTGAGAATGTTGGGTGTACAAAGAGAGATTTGCAAAACTATTTCAATGATCTCAGAACAAAAATCAAGGATGTAGATACACAAATGTTTGTGGCACAACTTGAGCAAAAGAAGGAAGTAAATCATGCCTTCTTTTATGAGTTTATGGTGGATGAACAAGGATGACTTGTTCGCATATTTTGGGTAGATGATATATGCAGGAAAAACTATAGTGTTTTTGGTGTTGTGATTTCGGTAGATGCAACATATACCACCAACTAGTATAACATGAAATTTGTGCCATTTACTGGAGTCAATCATCACTTGCGAAGTGTTTTCCTTAGGGCAGCATTCTTAGCAGATGAAAAGATCAATTCATATGTATTGTTGTTTAAGACCTTTCTTAAGGCCATGGCTAGAGTAGCACGTCATAATAGATAAAGATGCAAGCATGATGGCTACTATTACTCAGATTCTACCAGATACAACTCATAGATTTTGCATGTGGTATATCATGGAAAAGGTACCTGAGAAGGTCGGGCCATCTATAAGAAATGATGAACAATTTTGGGAAAGACTAAACAAGTGTGTTTGGGGCACTGAGAATTCAGATGATTTTTGTGTCACAATGGAATTCTATCATAACTGATTATGAACTCATGGAAAATGAGTGGTTTTCTACTAGGTTTGCCATTCACGAATCATGGATTTCGGTATACTTTTTGGACATACCTCTAGCAGGAATGCTTAGGACTACATCATGATCGGCGAGTGCAAATTCTTTTTTTAACTGTTTCATTCATAGAACATTGACCTTTGTTGAGTTCTGGCTAAGGTTTGATACAGCTTTGGAGTGCCAGCGCCAAGAAGAGTTGAAAGCCGACAATTCAAGTCTTCACAGCATTTCTAAATTGATGACACCATGGGCCGTGGAGAAGCAATGTAGAGGGATATATACACATGAAGTTTTTAGTAAATTTTAGGAACAAATCGTAGCTGCAAGAGACCATTGCATTATTCAAGGTATTTTAGAGTGTGAAGATATAAGATGTTTCACCATTAGCATCCTAACTGGAAAAGATCGAATTGTTCATATGAACAAGTCAAACATATTTGGTAGGTGCTCCTATAAATTATATGAGTCATATGGCATCCTGTGTCGTCATATCATACAAGTGCTTCGAGTCGAGAAGCAAAATGAGATACCATCAATTTATATTATGAAGAGATGGGAGACAAGATGTAAACTATGTGTACTGTATGTTTTTTCTATGGCTGTTTTGTTTCCTTATATATAGGCCAACAATCTTTGGAACTATTCTTTGATGAGGAAGGTAACCTACTAGATGAAAATCCTAAGGATCCCATGGAGGTGACAATGTGGAAAAACATTTTAGAATCACGCAACAAGTTTGAAGATCTTATCCAAATGGCCAAGAACTCAGAACAAGGGATAGACTTTTTATATTCTAGTTTATCCAACCTAGTAGAACATCTCCAACAAATCACGTCTGCTATGAGAGTTGATAAATAGGAGGAATATGAAACTTTCCCAAATGAAGTCAATATACATCCACCAAATGATATCAAGTCAAAAGGGAGATGCAAAAGAATTAAGAAGGGCAAGAAGAAGAAGGCTAGAAGTGGAGGTAAGGGTAAAAATAAATGGCAATGTAAAAAAATGTAAGCAAATTGCGGATCATGGTTGTTTGACATTTCTAACATCACTTCGCGTTAAGTTGTCATCCCTAGCATGATGCCAAAAATGCTTATAAAGAATCTACACTTGAATGCTTTAAAAATAACTCTATAGAATATATCTGCAAGCGTACAGATAATTCTCCTGTTGTAGTATTTCACCTGGTAAGATTTCCAAGTATCGTTGATTTGTTTTTAGCCAATAGAAAAACTTATTCATTGCGTTGGATTATCTCTAAGGGGGCAGAAAGGAATTATGACTATGACTTTAAATGTGCAAACCTATGATAATCAACCACTCTAATGCTTTAGCAGGGGTGAGTCAAGATAAATAGTAAAGATAAAGATAAATATGATAAAAGAGGACTTTCTAGAGATAGAGATTAAAGACTCAACTAATATAATTTGGTTAAACAGGACATTCAATTAGAGCAAAGAACTTCTAAATTATCCCTAAATAATAAGTCTACAGATCACACCAATATACACACTTTCATCTATAGTATAATCAACTCAAAAAATAGCATAAAAAGCATCAACTAGGGAGGATATTGAGACATAAGTCACCTTTTTCGTGACCGCGCTCTACTAGCCTACATGCGGGGGATAAAATACAGAGGACTCAATAGACCTATGCGTCAATCATCTACCACACTACCTGGCACATTAGGATGCAATCATAGGTATATATGATATCTAAGTACCATGCTTACATAATACATACCACCTAACCCACTCGAGTATTGAATTAGGCGCTTTACGAACATATGACTATAATCATCACCAATCTTAACTATATCAAGAATGTAACTAGTGCAAATTAAGAACATAATAAGTAGCAATATAGTAATTAATAATAAAGTCATAAATGAGATACAAGATATAATTACCAATCTTCTGACTGTAGATCGGAAGCTCCGAGCGAAGCGCCCAACTCTACTTGAACCTAGCTAGCTAAAACCTAATCTAGAACTTGAAGAATTGGAGCTCTAATTCTAATCTCTAGTAACCCTAACTTCTAGTCTAATCTTGACAAATGAATTGAGGCAAAACTCTAATTGCTCCTAGGGGTATACAGGCCCATAATTATAGCCCGGTGGAGGAAATGATGGCCGTTGGATCAAGCCGACTTCACGTAGGGCCAAGATTGATCCTCAAAGGCGGTGGAGGAACACTCCAGAAGCTCATAGAAGATGGTTGCAGGGGGTGCCGCTCGGCCCCACAAGCCAGGCCGGCCGGCCCCACATAGTGGGCCCCGCGCCTCCGCTTCGTTCTGGTGTCTTCTGGATCCTTCCTGAGTCCGTTTGTGATATTTTCCATCGCGGTTTAGTTTCATGCTAATCTTGCATTTGAATCCTCTAATTTCTCTTTTCTGGAATAATCCTGCAGAAAATGTGAAATCACCAAAACTCGTTGAAATTTTTAGTTAAAACCTCTATCTTTTCTAATGGTGATCTCTTTTATGCATTTAGTTGACGGTTAAAAATGATCGTTATCTACCATCAACAAGCTCCCCCAAGCCAAACCTTTGCTAGTCCCTAGCAAAGCTAACTCTGAAATGATAGGAAAAATTAATACTCAGGGTTTCTCACAATTTTTAATAACTTCCAACAAATATTAAGGCATTTAAACTAAAATTCTTCTCCAGGTTGAAATTCATTGATCTCATTTTCAAACTTTCTCTTATTCTTTTCAACCATGGAGCTTAACATCTTTCACCTTGAGTCATGAGTAATTGAAAAATAGACAGATCAAGTCAAGCACCATATCTCAAACTCTTCTATTCAACCAATCTTCTAGAGTTTTTATGGATTTTTTAGAAATAAAACTCAGAGATTCTTTGAATGACACTCTCAAATCTCTCATATATGTGGTATTTTTAGTTTCTTACCAAGGCAATGAAGCTCATGCCTCAATTCCAACCTATATCTAAAGGTTTATATGTGGAGCTCATAGGTATAGAAATGGATGACTTACTTGCAAAACATATATTGTAAAATCAAACAATGGATCCAGAGAGAAACAAGTCATACAATCAAATCAAGATATACATGTGTGTAGATTATGGTGGATATTTTAGTGGAAACTGATAATCCTAATTCTACTATGCTCATTCATATCTCTCTTTTGAAAATTTAGAAACACTGCCATGAGCTATCTTTTCTTCTCTCTCTTTTTTTTAGGGAGGCGAGTATCTAAGTATCCATTGTTTTTATTTTGGACACTTGTCCCTTTTTTTAACTCCCTCATTTCTTCTTCTTTTTTTTAATATTTTGCATAGCTCACAAGACTTCCTTTTTGGCATATAAGATTGAGAGATAATAACAACAAGATATTTAAGCATTTATTTTGGTGGCTATCCTAATGGAATATTTTGGTGTTTTCTCCCAGTGTAGGAGTAAAACATTTTCTGGAAAGGTGGAATGGCATGTTGTTGCACCTACTCCAGTACAGAGTAGTGCATATATAAGAGGAGTGCAAGTGAATCTTGATTTCAAAAGCATGACAAGTCTCTCATTAGGGTCACAAAGGTTGATCAAACTCAATGTAATGACTGGCAGTAGTATGTAGAAAGCTTTCTAGCCTAAATATTAAATATGGCTCTGGTAGGAATTTTAGCATTGTCATACAAGATCTCATCATGTAGCATTTTGTATTTTTCAAAAGGTAAATCTCCATAATTTTAGCATCACTTTAGAGTAACATAAATAGTAGCTTAGATCTTCTCTAATCATGTTCAACAATCACCTAGACTTAGGATCAAGAATATGCTACCCATAGATATCAAGCTTAGAATAAATTTTTATATAAGATCAACTTCATGCAATCTGTAGAAGAATCTCAATTTAAATACTAAGCATGTGAAGGAAATCATTTCTTGTATTTTCATAGTTCAGAAAGTCTAGCCTTCAAGTTCTACTAACAATTCAAAATTAAAGCAAACCTTTTTAAACCTATTTTTAGGTTTTTATTTTTATCATGCAAAAATTAAATTGTAGAAATTTAAAGAAAGCAATGAAGACATTTTTATTTGATTTTCTAGGTTTCTATTTTTTTATTTTAAATAGTAAGAAAGTAAATACTAAAAATAAGATAAATATAAATAAAGGTGAAGCGTGCTCACCTTACGGGGGTCCTCCCCCAAACTATCTCATTGCTCTGGTGGTGGTGGTGGGTAAGCAAGTCCTAGAATCTAAATCAAGTATGTTAGGGTCTCCTGCCCTTGGTCCTGAGACTGCTGAATCATGTCTACCCTGTTGTCTATTTGGTGCTGCCACGCCATTGTCTGGTCCAGTGTGGTCTGAAATCTCTCTTGGCCTTTCCCCAAGCTAGTCAGCTGCTGACCAACAAACTACTCAAAAGGAGGATCTCCACCAAAGGTCGCTTGAGGTTGTCCATGCTACTCTAGAGGCTGGAAGTAGTCATCCTCTGGGGGTTCATGGAATGCATATGGGCCACCGGTACCCAAGTCCGTGCGTGGGCGAGTAGAGAAAGACGTCCGTCCTCTCTTGTAGACTGCCTCCTACGAATAAAAAGTATTACCTTGTCCTTATTGTCCCCATCTTGAAGATGACTCCCCCTCCTGATAAGAGGTAGAGGTGCAAAGGGGTAACCTTTAGGTGCACCTCTATACCTCATTAGTTCAAATATTTGTACTACTTTTCAAAAATTTTGGAGAAGTAGTATAAATATTTGAACTAAAGAGGTTTAGAGGTGCACCTAACACTCACCAATTTGCACCGCTGATAAGAGGTGTAATCCTCCCATGCAGAGTGGTGTGTCCATGGCTGTGTAGTCTGGTGATGGCTCTGGCTGATCAAAGCTCATGAAGGAAGTGTACACCGGTCCTTATGGTGTAGGATCTGCTCCCCGATAGCTTGGTCTCTATATCCTAGCAAAGCGTGCTGAGGGACTCCTCCCAATAATAGCTCTACCTATCTGCATGTCAAAAACAAAATTCTCTACTGTGTAGAGACCAAGTCCTCTATTTGGTGGTTCATACTCATTGTCAAAATTCTTATAAATCATGTATATTTTATGTCTCTTGTTTTTAAGCAAATGAGCATGGAAAAAGAAATCATATCCAATTATCCTTCGAGGTGTAGAAATAAATGTAAGAGTGGCATTTTGTAATACACTAACCTCGAAGCAATGCGAGTAATCCAGGAAGTAAATGTAATGCGACACTTCTTCATGGCAGGTACAAAGAGTCCAATAATGCAGCATATATTTAATAGGTGAGACACTTTTCTTTTTAATCATGACATATAACAATTTTATTTCCTCATTTCTAATGGTGCCTAGTTCCTCCCTAGGGAAGAAAGAGACAGCTAGCCATTTATGTATGAAGCGTAAAGTAGGGTTGTGTATTTTCCTCAGTGGTTGGTTTGTGACAAATCTTTTTACTAGAAATACTCTTCCATACTTGTGCTCTATCAAATTCCTTAAGGGCATCATCAATGTCTACTAAACAACTAGTTGCAAAACCTAGCATGATACTAAGGTTTTTCCATTCGAGACAGTGTGAGCTTGGTTAAAAAGTCTAAATTCTATTTCATCCAAACCAAGTTCTAGGGTGCTCAAAAATTCCATGGTAAGCAACTTACTACCCTCCTCAGTGATAGCACAAGCATTTTCCCACCCCATTATTCTAAAAACTAACTCAAACTCAGAATCCATACTGGTTGCTACAAGTAATTCATTATCAAACACCGGTGTGTGGAAAAATTCCTTGTATCGTGTTAAAGACTCCTTTCTCGGCTCTAGTGAACAAAAATAATATGAGTGTCATCTATGAAGGTATACCTTGGTTGCTCACCTTGGGATGATGATGCTGGACAGCGGGTGATGGTGTATCCACGTCCATCTTGGAGTCGGCTCGTGAAGGTGTACGTGATGAAGTTTGGCTCCAGGTTGAGCAGAAGGAAAGTGCCCTTCCGATGCTCTTTGCCGCACTTTTGATTCTCTTGCTCATCTTCAAGAACAAAAACAAGAACAAACAAGAACAACTGATAGAGAAGGGTTAGAGAGGGTGAGAGATCACTTCCCTTGGATGAAACCTTAAGCAAGGCTCTAATATCCTTCTCTTTTGATTTTTTCTAGATTTTTCTTAACCAAATGGTGGGGTTTTTGATTGGTTGAGTTCATCAGAATGAAGAAATGAGGAAAAGGGTGTGCTCTAGACTTGAGAGCGAATGCAGAGTGAGTGAGAGATGAGAGAAGGGGAGAGGAAGAGAGGGGGTGCCGACCGGCACATGTGGTGGGGCCGGCCGGCCCCACACCATGGCTGCTTGCTCCCTCCACTTCCTGGTGTCAACAATGAACAAAGTGCTACCCCTAGGGTGCTCTTTTGGTGGCAGGTGGATTGGAAAATGCTAGGGAGAGGAGTGAGTGCAAGTTGGTGCATGCATGTGAGTGCTTTTCTCCTTTGGATGATGGTGAATGATGATGAGTGTGATAGGACGTGAGTGTTGACACCTCTTAATGTTATCTCTAGCTACGGCGCTAAAAATGCTTGTGGGCATAGCATCGCTACTAGAATGCCAAGTTGTCATCCCCAGCAATAACACCAAGAGGTGTGGTATTAAATCTTGCCACCATTTAGAATATAGAAACAGTATCCGCAAGCGCACAGATCAAATACCATTGTAGCATTTTACCGGGAGTATTCTAGGTATCGTTATTTATATTTTACCACTGGGAAACAATGGCTAAAGACATTGATAGTTCACCATCATGTATCTACTAACTAGTATACCAACTAGACCTAAGCAGGGGTAAGTGGTAAATGATAAGAGTTATGCACAAAATCACACACAGAGGAGATCCTATAATATATATATAGTCAAACTATCTTGAGAGGCCAATGGGAGAGTTCAAGGTTTCTATGTACTTCTCTATTACTTGGGTTCTATTCTAGTTGACACTAGAATAAATGTAACTAATGCATGGGTAGTATAGCACACACAATAGCACTTCGAAGCAGCAATACCTTTCCAACTCTCGAATAGATGAGAAAGAAATAGTTGGGGAAGGCTGCCAAAAGCTCTACGAAACACTAATTCCGACATGTGGAATACGAAGGCCACATAGAGCTGTCACCCCTATGGGCTACCACAACTAACCGTAAGAATTGGGCGCAACCTCAGGTAACCTATAGCCTAGACACCATATCTACACTATCGATTACTACTCTAGCCATAAGTAATAACTAGAGCACCTAATACAGGCGGAGATCCTATGCTAAGATGCAATAACTACACTAATCATACAAATAAGGCATAGAAGTAAATAGAGAAGATAATTATACTAAAGCATATGTGTCTTGCAAAGATAAGATACAGAGATATACCAGACCTCCAAGGCTCCACGGTGAGATCCGGAATGAAGCCTCTCAACCCTAGCTCTCAAGTTGCTAAACTATTACATTGAAGAGTCTAGCCCTAATCTCCTTGGTGTGTTGATCTCCATGAGAGTATGATCCTCAAAGGGACGCCTCTCGAATGGATCCCAACGAATAATGAATTAGGGTTTTAGGGGATGTCTCCCCCAGGGGGGTCCTGCCCTCCTTTTATAGCCCTGGGCGATGATCGTGAGCCATCAGATCAAACCGACAATGGCGGACAGCTGAGATTGAAACCCTAAGGCGGTGGAGCAACCTGGGCGAAGCGGGCCATGAACGGGCCAGGGCCCAGACCGGCCGGTCCAGGCCTAGACCGGCCGGTCTGGCCTGGTGGCCTCCGGGCCCCCGGCTCGGCGTGGTGCCTTCTCGTCCCTTCTAGAGTGTTCCTGTGTTGCCGAGGTGTCCATTTTCCCGTTCTTTGTTGCGATAAGCTCCTAGGTTTGCGTCTTTTCTAGTTTATGCCTACAGAAACAGTGAAACACCAAAACTCGTGGAATTCGGTCAGTGTAAACCCTATATCTACTTTGGTGATCACAATTGCATCCTTTTCATGGCTAGTTGACGGTTGGTTTCGTACAATAACGACCGTCAACAACTCCTCCAAGCTTAACCTTTGCTAGTCCCTTAGCAAAGAAAACGCAGAAAAGTTATTGTAAGATATATATGTTTAACCATTGGAGCCATCTTCGAGCAACTCCCTCCTCCAAGTTATGCAATAACTGAGCTGACTTTCAAACTTACCCATATTACCTTTGACTGTGGGGCTTTTTAGCTCTTCCTTGGGTCTTGAGTACTTGACAGACAGAAAGGCCCCATCTAAGCACTATGTCTCAAGCTCTTCGATCGACCATCATTCTGGAGTTTTTAGAAGTTTTTCAAATAAAACTCAGAGCTTTCCATGTATGACACTCTCAGGTCTCTCAATATATGTGGTATTTGTGGATTCTCACCAAGGCAGTGATGATGGTTGCCTTTCTTTTCATCCTATAACTAAAGCTTATGTGGAGCTCATAGGTAAGGAGAAAACTGAAAGAGCAAACTTGCAATGCATGTGTTGTAAAGTCAAACAATGGATCCACGGAGAAACGAGTCATGCAGTCGAATCAAGATGTATAGGTGGATGGGTATGGTGGATATATGGGGGAACCTAATTCTACTCAGCTCCTTGGATGCTTCTCTCTCCTTTTGAATGTTGGAAAACTAGCAAGAGGTTATGATCTATCTTTTCTTTTTCTTTTTCTTAAGGAGTAGGGCATCTACGTACCCATTGTTGCATTGGGACACTTGTCCATCTTTCTTTTCTTCTCCCCTTTTCTCTCTCTCTTTTTTTTTTCTTTTTTCAATATCTTTTTGCATAGCTCATAGCACTCTTTTTTGGCCTTAATAGAATTTAGAGAGATAACAACAGGAACAAGGAGCATTTATTGGGTGGCTAACCTAATGGAATATTTTTTGGTGTTCTCTCCCAGTGTAGGAGAAAAACATATTTTTGGAATGGATGTAGGTGGAATGGCATGTTGTTGCGCCTACCCAAGTGTAGAGTAATGCATATGGAGGTGGATCTTGATTCAAGAGCATGACAAATTTCTCACCAGGGTCACAAAGGTTGACAAAACTCAATGCAAGACATGCAGCATGTATGTGAAAGTTTAACTAGCCTATCTCATCATGTTTGGCTTTGGTGGGAATGTAAGCTTTGTCATATAGGAACTCATCAAGTTTTTGTATTTTTCAAAAGACAAAATCTCCAGAATTCTAGTGTCAAATAGAACAAGATAGATAGCAGCTCAGACTTTCTCAATCTTATCAATCAGGTACCTAGACTTAGTTCAAGCGTATGCAACCCACAAGTTTTAGGCTCAGAGCAAATTCTCATGTCAAAATAGTTGGAGCTAAAACTTGAAAAAACTTTTGTCTAAACTCTAGGCATTTCAGAGGTGTTGTAACAGAACAGCTTAGCATTAATTTAATTTATTCAAGAGCTTCCTTTTTATTGACTCTAGATAGACAAACATTTTTATTTAGTTTTTCATTTTTAAGGCTCAAACTATATCAGACTCTAAAGACTCTTAGGACTCTTAAAAAGCATGGACCTTCACGTGCCCATATATTTTTGGTATTTTTAGGTTTTCTTAGATACTATGGTGAACCTTCATGTGCTCACATATTTTTGGTATTTTTCATTTTTATGACTGACTCGATAATCGCGTAGGTACACTTACCTGGGTACCTAGGGGATGCCTTCCCCCAAGCTAGTTGTTGTCGTGGTTGAGCATTGAAGCTGAGCAGTCCTCTCGATGGAGCTCATGCTTGCAAGAGCTGGTGTAGCCGGGAACCTTCATCTCATCCAACAAGAAGTTGCTTCCTTCACACAGTGGTTAGCTGTGTAGGGAAGGTGTACTTCGAGTAATGAAGATGATGATTCCTAGGTGGACTAGCTCTTAGAGTCATCCTACAGCAAACATCTCACAAAACACCAAAACTCGTGGAACGGATTAGGATAAGCAGTTAGTGGTTAGCTGTTTCGTGGACTGGTTGTTGTGAGAGGTTTCCAAAGGTTGTTATAGTGCATACAGTGTAGCAAGATGCTCAATGATTATTTTTGGATTTTTTTAGTGTGTAGAAAGAAAATATGCTTTACTAAATTTATTTTATTTTAGGCCACCACAGTGAGTACTCCTTTAGCTTTTACACTAGAGGGGTTTCACATGGGGCTTCAAACTTTTAAATGCAAAATGGATGTATTATATTTTTTTCCTTTTGTTGATGCAATGCTAGTGCAGAAAAGTAAACATGCTAAAACAATAATTAATGCATTGCAAGGAAGTAAATATGGATAACTACCGACTTACTTTTCGGTGAAGGTTCGGTGGTTTTTAAGTCTTCGATCTAGACTTCTCCTTTGTAGGTTTCTTGGATGAGTGCCTCGTTTGATGATGGAGATGAAGGACTGGATGATTGTACCTTCTTGTACCAAACTTATTAGGATCTTAGAGTTGATATTGGTTGGACAGGTTCATCCTCCTTGTTCATCCATCTTACCCTTTTAAGGTTGATTCTTTTAGTGTTTCGTTGATCGAGGCTCCTCATTGACAATATTCATCTTGACCTATTTTGCACCATCTGATCTAGGAGATGACGATGCAGATGGTTGCATTTTCTTCTATTAACCTTTTTTGATCTTCACTAGTTTTGGGTTGATGAGTTGATGTCTATTGGAGCTGCAAACTTGAGTTCCTCCTTTTCTTTGTCTTCTAACAGCGGGTGGAAAGTTTATTCTTCTTTGATGATGCACCAGCCGTCTTGATGATTGAGGAAAGAACTCCATTAGTACTTGTATGAGAGCTTCATCTCCACTGACTTGTGGGTGTCATCCTCTATATTGTTCACAAACTTGGGAGACACCATCGACATACCACCATTGATGACTGATGTTTATTGATATAGAGATGCACACTACGATGTAGTGGGATCCATCATCTTGGTCTTTGCTGTCAGCATTCGAGTGTCTTCGAAGATGCTGATAAGAGCAGGCATCGGTTTGGCCCATATAGGGAAAATTGCATCCTGCTTGTCATCACCTTCCTCACTTGAAGACATAGAGTAAGGGTCACTCCAGTTCTATCTCAATGATCCATGTCATGTTCCTTAACCAACCTCAAACTTGCCTTATGTTCCTTTGACTTGTATGCGAACATGCTTGGGATGGTGAACTGTGGCAAAGCACAAAGGGTAGGTCGACTGGCCAATGCATAGAATGAGCTGGTCAATCTACTCTTACTGGCTTGAAGGTCCCTTTTGTCTTGCAGGGTGATTGGTCCACTACATGGTGAAGTGTGGAAAGTGTTGAAGTGTTCTCACATTGATTTCTTTCTATCTTGGTCCTTTCTATACACTTGTTCTCCTTCCTTTTCATTGCAAACCATGAATAGACATTTATTCTTTCTTCCCTGCAAAAATGTTAGTGGACACATACTCGAAGGATTGCAACAAATTTAAAACATGGGTTGTTGTCCATTTTCATCTACGCTAATAAAAAGATGGTTTTAGGATTACTCGTAGCATAGATTTTGTTTGTCATTTTTTTGTTTGCTACATTCTTTCATGGCTCAAGGCAAAGGTAACTTTGCAGCAAAAGATAAACTTTGATACTTACAGTTCTTCTATGAATGATAAGTTTTTCTTCTTTTGCGCAAAGCTATTGGACTTCATCACAAGCCTTGATTCATCTCTATGTGAGTTCGTCTCAGGACTTACCTAGATTGTATGTGTGAGCTTTCTGCAGGGGTTAGTCCAACAAATATAACCTATGTCTACACAAGCACTTTTTAGTTCAATAATCAAAGCAGACTCCATGTCTAATTTGACTAAGGAAGGCATTTTAACCTAAGCACCACGCTTAATTTAAAAAGCCTATAGAAGTATGTTGAGTACTTCTAAACCAAAGCATACTATAGCAAACAAAGGTAGCATGAAAGCACGTACAGAGTTACTCAAATAGAGATGAAAGCATGATCATGTATGGCGAGAATGTTTTTTTTCATTTTTAAGTAGAGATGCAAGTGTTGTGCATGTGTGCAAAGAACTAATCATGCTATGGATTTAATATGAGATAGAGTAGATGCATGGATTGTTCAAAGCAAACATACAGTGGAATGCAACATAATAACTACTCAGTAAGTTTAAAGTCCATGAGCATGACTATCTCACCTTTCTTGATCATACTTACCATGACTCACAATAGACTCTGTGAGTAGTGCAGCGTTGTCATTTGTCACATGTGATGAACTTTGACTTCTTGTGACGATGATTTTTCTCCAATCTACACATGGTTAGAATAATATATATGTTTATGCAAACCTGTGAGATGGCAGGGTTCCAATGTAGATGGATCATGAATTTTCAGGCACCTTGGATTCTTTAATATCTCCCTTGTCTTGTTCTTGTGAAATGTCACCAGAAGGTTGAATAATTGATTTCCTGCTTATTCCACAACTCAACAAACACAGGGGTAATCCTACTAAAGCTAGTGGTAGACTAGGTTAGCAGACATCAAGATCAATATCAAAATCTTTACGCCAATTGTTTCCCCGGCAACGGCGCCAAAAAATGCTTGTTGACACCTCTTAATGTTATCTCTAGCTACGGCGCTAAAAATGCTTGTGGGCATAGCATCGCTACTAGAATGCCAAGTTGTCATCCCCACCAATAACACCAAGAGGTGTGGTATTAAATCTTGCCACCATTTAGAATATAGAAATAGTATCCGCAAGCGCACAGATCAAATACCAATGTAGCATTTTACCGGGAGTATTCCAGGTATCATTATTTATATTTTACCACTAGGAAACAATGGCTAAAGACATTGATAGTTCACCATCATGTATCTACTAACTAGTATACCAACTAGACCTGAGCAGGGGTAAGTGGTAAATGATAAGAGTTATGCACAAAATCACACACAGAGGAGATCCTATAATATGTATATATAGTCAAACTAACTTGAGAGGCCAATGGGAGAGTTCAAGGTTCCTATGTACTTCTCTATTACTTGGGTTCTATTCTAGTTGACACTAGAATGTAACTAATGCATGGGTAGTATAGCACACACAATAGCACTTCGGAGCAGCAGTACCTTTCCAACTCTCGAATAGATGAGAAAGAAGTAGTTGGGGAAGGCTGCCAAAAGCTCTACGAAACACTAATTCCGACATGTGGAATACGAAGGCCACATAGAGCTGTCACCCCTATGGGCTACCACAACTAACTGTAAGAATTGGGCACAACCTCAGGTAACCTATAGCCTAGACACCATGTCTACACTATCGATTACTACTCTAGCCATACGTAATAACTAGAGCACCTAATACAGGCGGAGATCCTATGCTAAGATGCAATAACTACACTAATCATACAAATAAGGCATAGAAGTAAATAGAGAAGATAATTACACTAACGCATATGTGTCTTGCAAAGATAAGATACAGAGATATACCAGACCTCCAAGGCTCCACGGCGAGATCCGGAATGAAGCCTCTCAACCCTAGCTCTCAAGTTGCTAAACTATTACATTGAAGAGTCTAGCCCTAATCTCCCTGGTGTGTTGATCTCCATGAGAGTATGATCCTCAAAGGGACGCCTCTCAAATGGATCCCAATGAATAATGAATTAGGGTTTCAGGGGATGTCTCCCCCAGGGGGTCCTGCCCTCCTTTTATAGCCCTGGGCGATGATCGTGAGCCATCGGATCAAACCGACATTGGCGGACGGCTGAGATTGAAACCCTAAGGCGGTGGAGCAACCTGGGCGAAGCGGGCCGCGAACGGGCCAGGGCCCAGACCGGCCGGTCCAGGCCCAGACCCGGCCGGTGCGGCCTTGGTGGCCTCCGGGCCCCCGGCTCGGCGTGGTGCCTTCTTGTCCCTTCTAGAGTGTTCCTGTGTTGTCGAGGTGTCCATTTTCCCGTTCTTTGTTCCGATAAGCTCCTAGGTTTGCGTCTTTTCTAGTTTACGCCTGCAGAAATAGTGAAACACCAAAACTCGTGGAATTCGGTTAGTGTAAACCCTATATCTACTTTGGTGATCACAATTGCATCCTTTTCATGGCTAGTTGACGGTTGGTTTCGTACAATAACGACCGTCAACAGTGAAGTGATATGTGTGGGTCCCATATGTCTTCCGTATTTATACCATATAATGACACAAGAATGACAAACTAAATTACTTTTATGTATGTATGAAAAATAAGAATTCTAATGACAGTATTTTTGTATTTTCTGTTACCGAGGTAAAAATCACTGATGGGGGTTTTACGCTCTGTAAGCATTAATTACTCGGTGTTTATTCTAACAACTATGCCATGAATATTTTTATTTCTTTTTAGTAGTGCAAAAGCTAAGAAAGTAAATATGACGAAAAGTAGTGTGAAAATTTAAATTACCGATAACTACCGAGTTACCTCCCGGCGAAGGTTCGGGGTTTTTAAGTCCGCTGAATCGGACTTCTCCAATTTAATTATTCTTCATATTTGATCTCCGGTCCTAGAGATGATGACCTTGATTCTTGCTTCTCATGACACTTTAGAATTTGACATTGCTCTGGTCATGGCTTGAATGCGAACCGTTCTTCTTTGCCATTAATAGTGAATTAATTTCTCCGGCTCCAACATCAATGTGTGCATTTGCAGTGTTTAGGAATGGTCTCCCAAGGATGAGTGGTGTCTTCATCACTTCCTGCATATCAAGTACTACAAAATCTATAGGAATGAAAAAGTCTCAAATTCTAACCAGAATATTTTCTGTGATTCCTGCGGGATAGCGAATAGATTAGTCGGCTAGTTGCAAGCACATCGAAGTGGGTGTGAGTGTAGAGTAGTTGAGCTTGTCAAAGACCTTCTTGGGCATAACGCTTACGCTAGCTCCAAGATCACATAAAGTGTTCTCAAAATTCTGATCTCCGATTGAGCAATCAATGGTGTGACATCCTTGATCCTTCTTCTTGACAGGAAGAGAATTCAAAATCGTCGCACTATACTCTTCTGTAAGCTTAATGACTTCCGTAGAAGGCAGTGGTCCTTTGTTGTTGAGGATATCTCGAAGGTATTTCGTATATGTAGGCACCTGCATGGCATCTAGCAATGGGATATTGACATATAATTTCTAGATTACCTCTACAAACTTACTAAATTGTTCATCTGTTTTAGCCCTTCTATTTATGTGTGGAAACGGTAGGAGATTTGTGTCATGAAAGTCTTGGTGTAACTCTTGATCTTATAGCAAATCTTGTGGTATAACTTCTTCTGTGTTGTCCTTTTCTACTTCTACCTACTCTAATTTTGGTGGTCTCCTTGCCCCTTTTGGGTAAGGTGGATCACGTGTTGACTTACCTCCTCTAGTAGATATTCTTTTTACTTGCTTAGGGTTAGCGGTAGCAGATAAAGTAGAAGCCAAGTGGGCTATTTGCAACTCTATCTTCTTATTAAATATTATTTGTTCTTTAACAATGGAAGAAAAATTATCTAATTTAGAGTTTATTTTTTTCTAAGATTTCATCATTAAAAGCAAGCTTCTTGTGAATACTCTCATTAATTCTAGCTTGTTCTAATATTAATTTTCTTAAGGGTGGTTGCTTTTGATTGGAAGAATTATAATTACCTTAATACTTACCTTGAGGTTGACTCCATCCTTGCTTCTGTGAAGTGGATTTGATAATGGTATTGATCTTTTCTAGGGAGTCAGCAAATTTAACTCCTAGATATTCTCTACATTGATTCTAAGAATTGAATGCGTCTTGAATGGCTTGACGATCTCTTTTGTAGTTGGCTCTTTGCTCTAGCCAATTCAATAGTATATCCATCTTGGTTGATAGTGCACACACTTCCTTTGAAACTTCTTCACTCTTATGGCAAGTTTGGCTATTGTATGTCCAGCTTTGATTTTCTGATATCTTGTCCATAAGACTTCTGGTATTTTAGGAGTGAGTGACACAAATGATCCTTTAGCAGTGGCATCAAGTTGTTCACGTGACTTGGCACTAATCCATGATAGAAAGTTTGCATGAGCAACCATTCTTCCATTCCATGATGTGGGCAATCTCAAATATAATCTTGAAAGCGTTCCCAAGCTTCTGGAATAGATTCACCTTTCTGCTGATAGAATTCTGATATCTTCCCTCGTAATGCATTGGTTTTGCATACTAGAAAAATTTTTTCTAGGAAAGCTTTTGAAAATCCTTCCCATGTCTCAATCTGATCTTTAATTTGATAGAACCACTGCTTCGCCTTTCCCTCCAATGAGAACGGAAAGAAACGAAGTTGCACAACATCTTGATATATGTTCTCGATGTTGATGGTGCTGTAAATCTCCAAGAAATTCTGTAAATGAGCACTACCATCTTCATCCTTCTTTCCACTAAATATGATAGCTTACACCATGTTGATGAGGCTTGGTTTAAGTTTATAATCATGTTCTCCAATATTGAGAGTTGGTCCAACACAAATATTTTTAGTGCTTGGAGTAGAGAATTCACGCAACGTCTTCTTAGCCATAGCTTCTCAACGGGTGTTAGCTTCTTTAGGGTCTTGGTTGCTTCTTATTGATGAAAATTGATAGCACACAACCAATCCTGCACTTACCCTGTATAGAATATAAACAAAGACAAAACAAGGGTAAGCCTGCTAAAGCAAAAGGTGTTGATCTATCTATAAGTATTTATGTCTATAATCATATTACTCTTTTCTTTGAAAAATTGAAAGATTGAATACCCTTAATGAAATTATCCTAGCAAATAAATGTTGTCCCTGGCAACGGCGCCAGAAATGCTTGTTGACATTTCTAACATCACTTCGCGTTAAGTTGTCATCCCTAACATGATACCAAAAATGCTGAAAAAGAATCTACACTTGACTGCTCTAAAAATAACTCTATAGAATATATCTGCAAGCGTACAGATAATTCTCCTGTTGTAGCATTTCACCTGGTAAGATTCTCAAGTATCGTTGATTTGTTTTTAGCCAAAAGGAAAACTTATTCATTGCATTGAATTATCTCTACGGGGGCAGAAAGGAATTATGACTATGACTTTAAATATGCAAACCTATGATAATCAACCACTCTATGCTTTAGCAGGGGTGAGTCAAGATAAATAATAAAGATAAAGATAAATATGATAAAAGAGGACTTTCCAGAGACAGACATTGAAGACTCAACTAATATGATTTTGTTAAACAGAAGATTCGGCTAGTGTAAAGAACTCCTAGATTATCTCTAAATAATAAGTCTATAGATCACATCAATATACTCACTTTCATCTATAGTATAATCAACTTAGAAAACAGCATAAGGAGCATCAACTAGGGAGGATCCCTCCTTCGCGACCGCGCTATACTAGCCTACATGCGGGGGATGGAATACAGAGGACTCAATAGACCGGTACGTCTATGATCTACCACACTATCCGGCATATCAGGATGCAATCGTAGGTATATATGATATCTAAGCACCATGCTTACATAATACATACCACCTAAGCCACTCGAGTATTGAATTAGGCGCTTTACGAACATATGACAATAATCATCACCAATCATAACTATATCAAGAATGTAACTAGAGCAAACTAAGAATATAATAAGTAGCAATATAGTAATTAAGAACAAAGTTATAAATGAGATATAAGATATAATTACCAATCTCCCGACTACAGATCGGAATCTCCGAGCAAAGCGCCCAACTCTACTTGAACCTAGCTAGCTAAAACCTAATCTAGAACTTGAAGAACTGGAGCACTAATTCTAATCTATAGAAACCCTAACTTCTAGTCTAATCTTGATAAATGAATTGAGGCAAAACCCTAATTGCTCCTAGGGGTACAGGCCCATATTTATAGCCCGGTGGAGGAAATGATGGCCGTTGGATCAAACCGACTTCACGTAGGGCCAAGATTGATCCTTGTGGGGGTATAGACCCCTATACCCTCACGGCCGGTCTTGGGCCTGCTCAGACGGGGCAGCCCAGGCCACAAGACCAAAACCGATTGGCCTTCTTGACCTGGTCAGATTCTTAGGCGGACAATCAAGAGTTACTTGTCATGCAAGGCAACTAGTCGGTTAGAAAACTAATTGTATCCTAGATGGATACGATCTACTGTAATCGACTATATCAAGATCTCAGGATCTGTAACCCTGCCCCTGGACTATATAAGGCGGGTAGGGACC
This sequence comes from Chrysopogon serrulatus, assembly GCA_015844335.1. Taxonomy (NCBI): domain Eukaryota; kingdom Viridiplantae; phylum Streptophyta; class Magnoliopsida; order Poales; family Poaceae; genus Chrysopogon; species Chrysopogon serrulatus. The sequence goes on along the minus strand of JADLZL010001721.1, from coordinate 252,103 downwards.
CCTCAAACGCAATCAATCTTCCATCAATAATAGGAGAGCAGGACATAGGGTATTACGCATCTAGCGGCCTGAACCTAGGTAAACCGTGTGTGCTGTTCTTCTTGTTACGTCTTGTTCGTAGTCTAAGCGTGCCTCCACTGATAAATCACTACCATCGGTATACCCGTGGTAGACTACCGCCGATATTTCGTCGATAGTGGCGTGCCAGGTAGGGGGTGCGCGTGCAGATTTTGAGGCGAGCAAGATGGTTTCCTTCGCTGCTTTCATGGAGTTCAAGGCAGGTCAGACTTTCACCGTCGGTTCCTTCACCTGGACCACCGGCGTCAGGGCCCCCACCGGAGCCACGGAGGAAGCGCAATTGGCCTTGGCGCTAACATCTCAAGCTGCACCATCAGCTCGCCCGGCTTCGAGATCAGTCCTAAGGATGGTGGTTCAACAACAGCGTTGATGCCAAAGGAGGCAGGCCGACAACTCTGACCTGATCTGATCTATCCATCGGGTTGGAAGAGGCCTGGTCGACATACTCGATCGGCTGGAGTCGACCCAGGGTTGACCCGATGAGGACGGCTTCACCCTCGTCCACTGGCGCCAGCGCAGGGCTCAAACCCGCACCAATCTGCTTCACTGCCCAGATCCAAATCTGATCGCGGCTCGGCCTCGGCGTGGCCCTCAAGCCCGCGTCGACCAGTTTCGCCGCCCAGATCCAAGTCTGGCCATGGCTCGACCTCGACATGGTCCTTAAGCCCACGTCGACCAGCTTCACTGCCTAGATTGAAATCTGGCTATGGCTCCACTCTGGTGTGGTCCTCAAGTCCGCGCCAACCAGCAAGACCGCTCAGATCCGAACCTGGCGGCAGTCTGACCACCACCCGAGCCTCGAGTTCATCCTCGGCCGCAATCGGCACCTAGTTAGGACAATCTAGGGCATAATGCCCAACCAGCTGGGGCTTGGAACCAATTCCCCTTTAGATTGGCTAACGCCTTATCAGCGTATCAACAACAGGTGGGGAGCCTATTCCAAGATCGGGCTCCGACCCGGGCGCGCCAGCGCAGCTCGTCGAGTTCCAGCTCGACGGTACCGCCAGGCACATCATCCAATACGTCCACAGTGGAGGGCCTCCAGCGGTTCTCAGATGACCGCTCAAGAAGACGGGGCTTCAAGCTCGATCTCTGGGTTAGACAGAGCCACCGCATCCATGAGCTTTGCCTCTACGACGGACGACAATGAGTTTTCTGCGGATCAAGGACCTGCTCGGTGCTGACAAATTCCCAGAATTCCCTTCAGGATTCGGGGCGTAGTCTTCAAAGTCAGCGTCAACGAACCACCTCCCAAACTCGAAACCCCTGCAAAGGCACAAGCGAGGGCCGATCGTAACGCAGATCGTGCACACCGCCGTGCATTGCATCAGCTGGTGCGGCACCTCAGGCCAATGACGGCGCAGCCGCCGCTGCGGCCGCTGCCGTGGCAGCCGCACCTCCCGCTCCAGAAGCTGTCCCTATCGCCCCACAAAGAAGAAGGCTCCAACCCCGGAACCTTGAAGGCGAATTTGACCTAGTCGGCGATCGGTAGGTCCACAAGACGCCTAGTACCAACATTGCCGTTGCAGTGCAGCAACTCTAGGGCATGCCAGCCACCCCCACGCTTGAAGCCGTCCTCAACCACCTCAAGGCCACGGAGGCACAAGTCAATTTCTTGTGCGAGAATTTGGCCGGCCCATCTTACAGCCGCCGCTCCCGCAGCACGCACCATGGTCATAGGAATCAAGCAAAAGGAGATGCCAACGATCGAGACCGAGAGAGTCATCAAGGGGCTCAGGCCGACCACAACCGAAGCCGTAACTGCCGCCGTCAAGAGGGCGATGACAATTGACCACATCCCGCGCGTCAAGAGGTCGACCAACCTCACCTAGATGACCTCCGCAACCTCGTCGATGACAATACTGAGCTCGATACGGGGCACCCGGCCCTAAATCCTTTTCTGAACGCCTTCGCCAAGTCAATTGGTCGAGAAGCTTCAAGATTAGGGACCTGAGGCACTATGATGGTAAGGCTGACCCCGAGCAATGGATCTTCATATACGAGACAACCGTTCGGGCAACAGGTGGCGACGAGCAAGTCATGGCCAACTATCTCCCTGTGGTGCTCTTCGAGTCCACCAACCGCTGGCTTCTACGCCAGCGAGACAGCTTCATCCACAGCTGGCCGTAGCTCCAGTAGATGTTCATCGAGAACTACAAGCCCACCTGCGAGCAGCCTGGAACTGAGTATGAGCTTGCCCAAATTCATGACTTCCCGCACGAGTCGTGGTGGCATTACATCTATCGTTTCTCTAAAGTTTGGATCACCATCTACGACATCAATGTCCCAGAGGCTATCAGCATCTTCATAGCCGGGCTCCGGCAGCCACGTAACTGTTGGCGGTCCTTAACTCATAAACATTAACCACCAAAACTCGCATAAAATAAACATACATGATCACCAAACATACAGTTAGGGGTTATAACTAATCAGTTCCACAAGTTTTGATGATCTACCACTTACAGAAGGACATGCCAAAAATACATGAAAATATACACATAAAGGGCTATAAAATATACATAAAAAGGCTAAAAGAATGAGTGGCCTAGTCACTATTGATATAAATTAACTGCACTCCATTAAATAAGTTTTAAGTAGGATTATCCGCAAGCGCACAGATATCATATCAGTGTCACATTTTATCCGGAGGTTTTAAATATCGTATCCACAGGGAACAGTTGTGATGACGACAAAGTATATAGACTTAACCCTATAATTAGGCTAGATAATATCAAGAAAGAGGAAATAGCTATTGAACTCTAGTTCTAACAACCGGTAAGCTTTGTATAATATTGTTCTAACTAGGCAAGTAACCCGAATAGGAGAAGAAACAGAGTAATCTCCTACCAAGCACCTATAAGCCTATCAGTCCTATCAACGGGAAGTAGACTACAGAGGATTCAACGAAGCTATAAAGTCACCTTCGGAGCTACCACTATCCGGCTAATCAGGGGACATCCACAAGTAAACCTAGCCTAGGCACCACGCCTACACTACGAAATACTACTTCAACCAAGTAATGACCAAGATCAAAGCACTCAATATGAGATGTGAACTTAAGAACAAATAAGAACAACTGCTTACTTGAATCGGAATGACGAATACAAAAGTACCTTAGAACACAGCTCCGGGCGAGGGAGCTGAATCCAGAAGAATACAGCCACGAAGAAGCACCGATAAGTCGGAACTCCTTCAGAATCTCTACTACTCTACTCAATCTCTCTAATCTCTAAACAAGACTAGATCTAGATGAACTAGCCTCTCCTAATTGCTACATCTAGATGAACTAGAACTAGATGAACTAGAACTAGATGAACTAGAACTAGATCAACTAGAGGGACCCTAACCCTAATTATGTAGAGAATATGAAGCACCGGGGTGTAGAATGCCTCTAGGAAGGGCCTTGGGGCGTCATTATATAGGCCGAGGTGGAGTAGGGGGCAAGGAACCACCACGTCATCGATCCGCGTCTTTATGTTGTGTGCACCATCGGATCAAACCGACCTTAGATCGACGTAGGGATGCTCTGCTTGGGTGCCAAGGAAGCGTGGGAGGAAGACTCCAGAAGGCGGCGGCCAGATGCCCTAGGGGGGCGCCGACCGGCGCCATGGTGGGGCCGGTCGGCCCCACCTGGACTCCCCTGTGGGTCCCGCTGCTTCGGGTGCCTTCTAGATGTTTCCTGAGCCTGATGACAATATTTTCCGACGCGGATAAGTTTCGTGATAATTATGCACTCTAATCCCTCTTTTATGCTTTTCTGAAATAATCCCTAGAAAATATAGAATATGCAAAACTCGTGGAAATTGTCAGTTAAAACCCTAGACTAATGTGTATTCATGTATCCTTTTATGTCTAAAGTTCTAATAAATATTGACGTTATCCACCGTCAACAACTCCCCCAAGCTTACCTTTTGCCAGTCCCTTGGCAAACAATCTAGGTCTAATTATTAAAATATTTAGATCAGGAGTTGCTGCAATACTTTTATTTCTTTTAAGCACACTTGCTTTTAAACATAAATTTTCCTTCGGTTTAGACAAAACTGCTCTAACTTTTAAACTTACCTGTTTTACCTTTAACTATAGGGCTTTTCAACTTTTGCATAAGTCTTGAGCAATAAAAAGATAGAACAATCAAGTCAAGCACTATGTCTCAAATTCTTCACAGTACCAATATTCCAGAGTTTTATAAATTTTTAAAATAAAACTCAGAGCTTAATTATATGATACCCTCAAATCTCTTATTATATATGGTATTTATGGATCTCACTGAGGCATTAATGATGTTATGCCTTTCCTACAACTAAGGATTTATAGTGAAGCTTATAGGAGTGGCAATAACAAGGATGAGCATACTTGCAATTCATATGTTGTAAAGTCAAACAATGGATCCACAGAGAATCGAGGCATACAATCAAATCAAGATGTGCATGTGTATGGAATATGGTGGATAGGTGTATTTATGGTATTTAGTGGCTAACCCTAATTCTACTTTTGCTCTTTGAAAATAACTCCCTCCTTAGAACTTTTCGCGGGAAAACATGGGCTATCTTTATTCTCTCTTTCTTTCTCTTTTTTTCTTTTTTAATCTAGGAGGCGGACATCTATGTACCCATTGTTTTAATTGTTGAATACTTGTCCATCTTTTACCCCTCTTTTTCTTCTACTCCTTTTTTCAATATTTTTTGCATAGCCACATGCATCCTTTGAATATAAATAATTGAGAGATAATGATAAGAAATTAGAGCAATTAAATGGGGGCTGTCCTATAGGGTATATTTTGAGTGTTTACTCCTAGTGTAGGAGAAAAATATTTTTAAGGTGGATCTGGATAAAAGTGGAAATGACTGCACTTACACCCCAGAGTAGGAGCAATGCATATGTGGGTGGAGTGTGTAAGTGATCTTGATTTTAAAAGCATGACAAGACTCTCATAAGGTATACAACAAAGGTTGACTGAACTCAATGTAAAGCAAGCAGCATGAATGCGCAAATGTTTTCCTAACGCTAAATGTATTATATGGCTTTGGTAGGAATTCAAACTTTATCATACAAGAGCTCATCATATAAGATTTTAGGTTTTCAAAATAAATCTCCAGAACTTAGTAATGCTAGGAATAAGATAAATAGCAGCTTAGATCTTTATATATTATATCAATCAATTACCTAGACTTAGCTCAAGCATATACCTCCACAAGTTTCAAGTTCAGAGTAAATTCTTATATCAAAGCAGCCATGTCCGAAACTCAGGAGAATTCATGGTTGAAAACTAGGCACTTGAAAGGAATTATGGTAGAGCAACTATTCATCATCTTCAAGACAAAATTTTAATGTTCTCTAGTTTTTATTTGGCTCTTACTAACTAGACACACTCTATGATCACACCTTAATACATAGATAAGTATATTTATTTGGTTTTAATTTATTATTCACCTTTTTTATTTCTATTGGACTCACATGACTCTAAAGACATGGACCTTCATGTGTCCATATATTTTTGGTATTTTATGAACATAAAATAGACTCGATAATCGCCTAGGTATAGTTACCTGATAACTAGGGGATGCTCCTCCCCCAAGCTAGATGTTTGCAATACTTGGTGTTGATGATCTTTAGAGTGAGCTAACCAGCTTCGCTCCTGGTAGGTGTCACTAATAGACTCTCTCCTTGTCATAATGTTGTTCCTGCATAGTTATACTCTAACAAGAAAACCAAAACTCGAGGCTCAAATTTAATAAGAGGTTAGCGATCAGCCAATAAATAATTAATTATTCTTATGAGTTGATTTTAAATTGACAAGTTTTAGCAGGGTTCTCTTTTTAGGATTTTTCAGTTTAATTATGTAGAAATTAAATATGTGTGTATTATATAGTTTTATTTTTTTATGCCATCATAGTAAATATTCCTACAGAGTTACCACAAGTTTATTTACGTGAGGCTTTTAATACTTTATGATGCAGTAAATGAAGCAATAAAGATTTTTATTTCTTTTTAATATTTATGAAGATGAATATGTTAAAGTGAAATTGGATAGGAATACTAATTAATTAGATAACTACCATATTACCTTATGGCAAGGATATAAAATTTAAAGTTTACCGACAGAACTTCTTCCACTCTTGTGTATCTCTCCATCTTGAGAGATGGAGGTCTTGATGATTGCATACCTCTAGTGATGGTGATATCGCTTTTGTTCTTTGGTTTGGCCCATAGGTTGAAGTAGAGCTTTAATAGTAGCTGGTAGCATCTTGCTCAGTGTGCATGTTCACAAAACTTTTACTTGTAGAATTAATAAACTTTGCTCGATGTGTTGTCCTATTTGCAAAACTAAGGCAGAGATCAAATGCATGGGCTCTGCAGGTGAAAAACACCAACAGAACCAAATTTATCCCTTTATTTATTTTTTCTCTATCCTTAGGCACTTTGAACAAGATAAAGTTGGTGTTACATGATTTGTTTATTTATGATATGAGTGGTAAAATCAAAAGATAAAGCATTGAATGTTGCATTTAAGTTCACATGGCAGAAAAGAATGAAATTGTTTAACCAATGGATGGATTGTCTATCTCTATATAAATTTTTACAATAAATTTTTACATGAGTGTGACTATCATCTTCCTAAGATCGAATATAATGTTTTAGCTTGTTTGGTTAAGACTGAGATTAAGAGAACGGTGCCACGAACAATTTTAAAGAGCAAAGCATGTTGAGTTTAATTTGGTTTAATCAATTATAACTCTAACATGTTTGTGTTTTTACTTATGTGCACACCAAGATCAAGAGAAGAGCAGTGACCACTTACCTTTGGATATTACCTTCATTATTAGAGCGTGACGGCACTAAGTGATGAAAGGTAAATAATTGGTGGTCCTTTCTCTTGCATCTTAAGTTGTTCATGGATGTCTTGTCTCCTCTGTTGCACTTATTCTTTCTTTGATCTTTTGACTCTTTTCACTCCAGTCATTATTATGCCTGCAATAGATTAGTGGACAACACATACCCGAAAGAATATACAAATTTTGAACACAGGTTGCTTATCCAATATTTTATTTTATTCTATCTATGCTAATGAAAAGAAAGTATTGATATTGTTTTAGCATAGATCATGTTTTATATAGGCATGGCTTGAGGCAAAGCAACTTGTAGTAGAAGATAAAGTGAATGAATTATTAATGCTCACAGTTCTTTCATTCATGGTGAATGAGCTGTGTCTTTTTTACTACAAAGTTATTAAAGTTCAGCATGTGCCCTACTTCGTCTCTAATTTGAATTCATCTCATGACTTACCCAAGTTAAATTGAAAGTTTTTTCTCTGCAGGGGTTAGTCTATAAAATATCCAATGTCTACTACAACAATTTCTAGTTTAATAACCAAGCTAAACTCTATGTCAAATTTTGGTTATGGAAGGCTATTTAACCTAAGCACCACGCTTAATTCAAAAAGCTTTTGAAAGTATGTACACTACTTCCAAACCAAATCTTACTATAGCAGACAAAGGTAATATGAAAGCATTTATAGTGATTGTTTGTTCAAAATAGAGATGAAATTGCATGGTTAACAAATTAAATAAAGGTAGAGACAATCAATATTAGCAACATAGGATTTTATAAATAAGGCCATTCCCCCAAGCTAGATTTTGCAAAGCAAAATTAAGTTTGATAGATTAATTTGTATTATAATCGGTTGGTCATACCTTGGACTGCCATTAGTTATTTTCTCACTTCAAACCTGAAATGGTTAGTGACAAAAAAAATCCAAAGGAACATTTTCATGAATTCACAAGGGCATTATAGCTATGCTATTTTTTTCAAGAGTGGTTATTTTTGGACACAAGGTTATTCTTGGAAAACCTTCTAATTATTGTACGTTGAGTTTGTACGGCGGTTTCCTCTAGAACACAAGCCTTTGTGCGCCTATATCAAGATTACAATGAGATCTATAATATTTATGATAAACATATGCATCTATAACCACCCTTTTAATGATTTTATGAACAGGTATAAAGAAGGGGTTGAAGATCTCGTGTGTGGTAATTGTTAACACTGGATTTTGGTAAAAGCTGAGAAGATGATAAGTGGGCCAGTACGCAGCGGACTCGGGAAAGGCAAGTATTCAAAGCATTCGGCAAACATCCATGCGGACGGCTGATTTCTGGCAATTCGGCAAGTGTTCATGCGGTCGGCTATCCTGAGAGGCGATGTTTCCATTCGGGAAACAAAAGGTGGCAAGTGAAGAAGCCGATTAGAAGGAAAGAATCATGACAATGAAGGACTCCGAGAAGAGTTGGAACTAAAGTCGTCATGCTTTTTAAGTTTTCTTTGGTACCTTGTAATCGTGGTCTTTTAGGACTCATGTTTTGTCCAGGGTATAAATATAAACCCTCGACCATTGTAATATTGTTCACAACCAAATCAATACAATCGGCCCTGTGCCAAGTTTTGAGTCCTTTGTCGTGTCGTCGAGTTCTTCGAGAGGAGTCATCGATCCGTCGACCTCCGTAAGTTCTGACAACCTTGTTATCATGTCTAGTATCTCGCGGAGGATTTAGATTTTGATGCAAGTAGTCTTGTTTGTCTCGACTGGATGGCCGTGCGGCAGGCGTTCGCTTGACAATCAGGAAGTCTTCGCTTATGCTTTGTCTATCTCGACTAGATGGCCGTGCGGTAGGCGTTTGCTTGATAGCTTAGCGAAGCAAGATAGTTATCGGCTCTATTAGACTTGGCAAGATCTAATAGATTCATTAAGTTATCATGTGTTGCATGCTTTTTAATATTTATATATAATTATAACACTCTTTTGCCCAATCTAGATCGATAAGGTTCGGCTTCTCACTTTAATAGATCTGTTTGTTCTTTAGCGTTCTTGCTCTCATATTGTCAAAGCAAATAGATCATATGCTTACGATAGCCGAATTAGATCAATCTAGATTGTTACATGTTGTGGGTTCTTACATGTTGAGCGCAAATAAAATCTTGACAGAGCTAGGTATCGTGCGGCAGATACAAGTTTTTGGGTTACTCTAGAGCTAGTCATCCGATGGACTAGATTTTTAGTTTAATCTGATTGGTTCGTTCGTGCTTGCTTGTTTGTTCCTTCTTCATGGACCCCAATTCGGCTAACTTGCCGAACTTGGTTATGCCTCAGTTCACGATCAATTTTAACTTGTTCAAACATGTCTTCTCATATATTTGTATTCGGTAATCAATGCTTTACATGTTTTATCTTCACATTAGCCGAAAGCTCTATAAACATGTTGGCAGACAGCTTCTATAGCTATATGTCGTCATAAGTGGCTTCAGGGCCGTATATGTGGAACTGTGCGGTCTTCCAAAGACGTTCCACTTTTGTATTTAACGCTTTTATCTCTTATCGGTTTCAGTCAAACCGATTGGCACGCTCCGGGATTCAAACCGCCCGGGCACCTGATTGAAGCCACGCTTTCCGGCTTGCTGTGTGTGAGGCACAGTACGTCACATTTTGTGTCAACACACTTTTTGGCATGCCCGGTGGGACCCCGTTGATCAAGATGCCTGAAATCAACAATGACCATGTTCTAGATGTGACCATAGATGAGCTGCCAGAATACCTAAAGGAATTAGTTCAGCAGGCATGTGAGCAGTACCAACAGAAGTGCTTGATATCCTTTTCCAAGAACAAAAGCAACAAGGCCTTCCAAAAACAGTCACTGCCAAGGATTCTCCTTCCACACCAAACTGATTATACTGAGGAAGAAGATGCTCAAAAGATGTCAGAGTTAATCTACAAGGCTTTGGGAGAAACTATGACAAATCATCATTCAGCTTTTTTGAATACCTTCCGCTCAATCATGGTAAGCACTTTCGGCCCTATGGCCGATAATTATTTTGAAGAAGCTGCTGGCCCGATTCGTGGACCAACACTTTTCAACGTGCCGAAGTATCAAGAGAAGCATGCCGGAGATGGTGGAGCGTCCGGCTCAAATAAAAGTGGACCGACTCCTAATGAAAAACAATAGCCTCCTATGACTTATGGCCAACTTGCATTTGGCACGACAGAAAGTGTACCACGTCGGCTTTTCAGAGTGTGTCTCCAAAGATCAAATAGGTTACATAAAAATATGTATGGAGATGGATATTAGGAGTTTGTTGATTACAATTCTATTAATGCTTTACCAAATCTAGGGTATAAAAACTCGTCAGGACTGCCTTCTGAAGGGCAGGCATGTGGAACCCCGAATTCAAGTGTTGATCTTATCATGCATAGGATGGCTGATATGATGCAAAACCAGTTTGGTTTAAAGCCAAAGAATCAATCCTATACGTATAAATCTCCCTATCCAGAATGGTACAACAGAGTGGCACTTCCTCCGAGGGTGAAGCCTCCCACAGATTTGACCAAGTTTTCTGGTCAGGATGATACTAGCACCATAGAGCACATCAGTCGGTACTTGATGCAGCTTGGAGAGGCTTCCACAGATGAGGCTTGGAGGATTCGGTATTTTCCGTTGTCTCTTACAGGGCCAGCCTTCACATGGTTCACATCTTTGCCAGCGCATTCCATTGGCACATGGGCAGAGTTAGAGCAGAAGTTCTATTCATACTTCTTCACGGGTACTAATGAGAAGAAGCTGGTTGACCTCATGAGCCTAAGACAGAAGGCTAATGAGACACCGCAAGAGTATCTTCGCAGGTTCAGAGAAACCAAAAACCTTTGCTACTCCTTGAATCGCCCGGATGATCGATTCCGGGATGGCGATAAGCGGGCATGCAAACCGAATGTTAGAGAGAAGCTATTCGGCATGGAGTTTGATGACCTTGGTCAACTATCGCAGCGATTGGCAGTGATGAGTAATCAAGCTCAAGGGTTCAGGAGAGACAACCGTTTTCAAAAGGGCAATGTGGCTAATGAAATGTATCAAAGTTTCCTAGAAGAAGCGGTAGAGTATGATGATGAAGACGAAGTGGCTGCAGCTGAGTTAGTCTGGGCAAAAGAACCTACACAAGTTAGTCAACGCTGGTTGAGGCAACACAAAGGGACTTATGACTTTGATGTCTCCAAGTCAGACAAGCTCTTCGAACTATTGGTAAGAGAAGGACGTATCAAACTGCCAGAAGGACATCCTATGCTGTGCCCTAAAGGAGTGAAAGACAAGAAGTATTGTGGCTACCACAACACTAATTCTCATTCCATCAATGATTGCCGAGTATTCGAGTAAAAAAGCTATTCAAGAAGGACACTTGAAGTTTTATGGTAAAATGAAGATTGATGGCGAGCCTTTTCCACAGAATATGGTGTCTTTCTCCATGAAGATGGTTTCTGTAAATGACCCTAAAAGTAAGGGCAAGATGAAAGTGTTAACCTCCGATAGAGCAAGAAAGAGTGGTATTGTCGACCCCGATCGGCAAATCACAAGTGAAGAGCTGCAGCAACGGGTTCGGTTCAGGAATAGCCGAACTGAGAGAGGTGAAACTTCTAGGTCCAGGGTTACATCACGCATTTTGCTAAACAAAAGGCAGAGGCAACAAGAAAAAGAGTATTACGAAGAGCAAAAGTTTATGGAAGAACACCGGAGATATGAGGAAGAGGTATATCGAAGGGAACAAGAAGAATACATGAGGGAACAGGAGCAGTCTCATTGGGGATGTTCATTCTTTAAGCATTGTTAGAATGAAGGCTTGAAACTGCCTGCTAGAAATAATTGCCCTGAATGCAGTGATCAGTACTTTGGGTATAGGCAGTCTCGAGCCAACCGCCGTCCGATCCATGAGAGACTTGGAACACAGTTTCCTAAGGACGATTGGCGTTTAAAAATAGACAGTTTTGAGAATCAGCAAAGGAAGAGATTTGCAGATCAAAGTTGAGTTCATTATAGGGGATACAATGAGGAAGAGAGTCCCTATGAATATGTATGGCAGAAAGGACAGTGGTGCCCTCCGGGACTGAGGAAAAGCTAAAAGAGAAGAGTTCAACGTTTGAGGAACGAAGAGCTAAAACAAGCAGCTGCTGAAAAAGGATAGATATGGCGTCCTATGAAGAAGCCCGATGAGCGTGGCCCTTCGGCTGATGCATGTATGGCTTTCTTCCTTCCATCGGAGTTCATAGCTCCCGAAGGCCAGAATATTCAAGAAGAGGTGTACTCCGATTTTGATGAAAGCGAATTTCAAGATCTAATGGCCCAACTTGTCCTAACACAGCAGGCAGTTTTTGATAAGCCAATCAAGTATCGTCACTTGAAGCCACTTTACCTGAAAGGATATGTCAATGGCAAGCCTCTGACCAAAATGTTTGTTGACGGAGGAGCTGCTATCAATATTATGCCTTATACTACTTTCAGGAAGCTTGGGATGACCAGTGAAGATCTATTGAAAACCGACATGGTTCTCAGAGACTTTGCTGGCAATCCTTCTGATACCCGAGGAGCTGTGCATGTTGAATTGATGATCGGGTCGAAAACGTTGATTACTACATTCTTTGTTATTGATGGCAAGGGGCATACAGGGAGAGATTGGATCCATGCTAATTGCTGCATTCCTTCAACTATGCACCGATTCTCATTCAAAGGGTTAGAGATGATATTGAAGTTGTTCACGCTGATGATTCCGTAAGTGTTGCTGTTTCACGAGCCTTTATTGGGAATATGATGGTGTTGATTGTTTCTCCGGCGAGTATGGGAGGAAGGTCCTGTTAATGTCTTCGACAGGGATCAACAGCCGATCCAAGCAGTCGGCTCTCACAGTAATTTTTAATGGATAATCCAATCGATGGCAACAAAGGAAAGTTGGAGCGTGGTTTCATGTCGGCCGACAAATTAGAAGAGATAGATGTTGGTGATAATACTAAGCCAAGGCCGATGTATATTAGTGCGGGTTTAGATCAAGAATATAGATCAAAATTGATAAACCTTCTAAAAGAGTTTAAAGACTGTTTTACTTGGGATTATACAGAGATGCCCGGATTGGATCGTTCTATTGTTGAGCATCGATTACCTATTAAACCCGGATATCGCCCCTACAAACAACCTCCACGGAAGATTTATAAAGAGGAGGTACCGGCCGACGTGAAGAAAGAAATTGAAAGATTATTAGAAGCGAATTTCATTCGGCCATGTAGGTATGCGAGTGGATTTCAAGCATAGTTCCAAAGATACAAAAAGAATGGAAAGATGAGAGTTTGTATAGATTTCGGATTATGGACGGATACCCGATGCCGGTTGCCGATTTACTAGTAGATGCAGGGATGGTTATGAGATCATCGGCTTCATGGATGGAAATGCTGGTTATAACCAAATTTTTATGGCAATAGAGGATATTTCAAAGACAGACTTTTCGGATGACCTGGTCATATTGGTTTGTTTGAGTGGATTGTTATGACATTTGGATTAAAAAATGCCAGTGCAACTTATCAGAGAGCCATGAATTATATTTTTCATGAGTGGATCGGCAAGATTGTGGAAATCTATATTGATGACGTGGTGGTCAAATCTAAAAACCATGACGGACATTTAGCCGATTAGAAGAACTCGAATGTACTAGAAAACATGGTTTGAAAATGAATCCAAACAAGTGTGCTTTCGGGGTATCGGCTGGTGAGTTTTTGGGATTTTTGGTTCATAAAGGAGGAATTGAAGTTGGAAAGAAGAGCATGGAAGCAATAGACAAAGTTATCCCTCCAACCAATCTCATAAAGTTACAATCATTACTTGGCAAGATTAATTTTGTAAGAAGATTTATATCCAATTTATCGAAATGATCTTGCCTTTTCCTCCACTATTGAAGCTCAAAACAGATCAAGTGTTTGTATGGGGTGACATACAACAGAAGACTTTTGATGAAATCAAGGAGTACATGAAGGCGCCACCTGTGCTGGTACCTCCACAACTTGACAAGCCTTTTAAGTTGTATGTGGTGGCCGATAGCCTAACAATAGGATCGGCCCTCATGCAAGAATTTGAAGGAAAGGAGAGAGTAATAGCTTATCTTAGCCGAAAATGCTAGATCCGTAAAAAAGGTATTCGGCTATAGAGAAACTTTGCTTGTGTATTATTTATTATTCATGTACCAAATTTCGGCACTACTTGTTGATTTGCCGAATGTGTGGTGTTTTCTCGAGTTTGATGTAATAAAACACATGTTATCAATGCCGATTTTAAATGGAAGAATCGGCAAATGGATTTTAGCTTTATCGAAATTTGATTTAAGGTATGAATCGGCAAAAAGCAAAGAAAAGGTCAAATTATTGCTGATTTTATTACCCAACATCGTGACCTTTATTGTTGAGATGATAAGCATTGCACCTTGGGCGTTATTCTTTGATGGTTCATCCTGTAACAAAGGCGGTGGTGCTGGTATCCTTCTAATTTCTCCACGAGGGGTAACTTTTGAATACGCCATTCCCATTGAATCCTATGTTACTAATAATCAAAATTTGAGTACGAGGCATTGCTTAAAGGACTTCAACTTCTTATAGAAGTAAAGGCTGTTGCAGTTGAAGTTTTTGGAGATTCTAATTTAGTAATTGACCAGCTGACCGGCCGATATGAATGCAAAAACGATATATTGAAGGAATATTATGAAGAATGCCGAAAGCTTCTGAAAGGTTTTCAGGTGGTAACCTTGCATCACATCCCTAGAGAACATAATGAAGAAGCAAATAAGTTGGCTCAAGCTGCTTCTGGATACCGTGAGAGTCAAGGAGTTCTTGCTATAAGTGAGAATGTTTTCGATGTTGATCAAATGGGTGATGATTGGAGAAATGAAATTGCTGATTATCTGAAGAATCCATCACAGAGAGTTTCCTGAAAACTCAGGTATAAGGCTCTCAGATTCGTGCTCCTTGATGATTAATTATACTACAAATCTATAGATGGAGTGTTGCTTAAATGCTTGAATCAAGAAGAGGCCAAAAGGGTGATGTATGAAGTACATGAAGGATTATGTGGTGCACATCAATCAGCTTACCGAATGAAGTGGATAATTAGGAGAACTGGTTATTTTTGGCCAACCATGCTAGAGGACTGTTTTGAATATTACAAGGGATGCCAAGATTGTCAGAGATTCGGCAATATTCAAAAAGCTCCAGCATCTGCTATGAACCCGATAATCAAGCCTTGGCCATTCAGAGGATGGGGTATAGATTTAATTGGTCGATTAATCCTTCATCCAAAGAAGGGACATAAATTTGTGCTTTTGGCCACGATTATTTCACCAAGTGGGTTGAAGCTATCCCTTTGAAGAAGGTTACGTCCAAAAAATATGATCGGTTTTCGTTAAAGTGCATATAATTTACAGGTTTGGAATTCCTCAAACTATAACGACTGATCAAGGGACTCAATTTACTTTCTCGGAATTTTGTGATTTTGCCGAAGACATGGGGATCAAGTAGTATAATTCTTCTCCTTATTATGCACAAGCCAATGGCCAAGCGAGGCATCAAACAAGATTATGATTAAGATCATCCAGAAAAAGATTGATGAGAAACCAAGAAAATGGCATTTGGTTCTTAATGAAGCTTTGTGGGCTTACCGAATGGCTTGTCATGGATCTACTCAGACGTCTCCCTATGAGTTGGTTTATGGGCATCATGCTGTGTTACCATGGGAGTTACAAATCGATTCAAGACGAGTTAAATTGCAAAAGGGTTTAGGAAGAGAAGATTATAAAAATCTGATGATGGATGAATTGGAAGATTTGCATTTAATTCATCTCAAGGCTTTGGAAAATATTGAGAAAAATAAGATGCGCGTTGCTAAGTATTATAACAAAAAGGTTAGAGTGAAGCAATTTGCGAGAAGGAGACCTGGTTTTAGAAAGCTTTATTGCCAATTGGAACAAAAGACAAGGCGTTCAAAAATGGTCTCGAAATTGGGAAGGACCTTTTCGGATAGTAAGATGTGTACCGGCAACGCATATATCTTAAAAACCTTGCTGGGAGAAGAGTTTACCAGAGCTATTAATGGAAGATTTCTTAAGAAATATTACCCCAACATTGAGGTTGGTTGATGAAAGACAGTTTAAAGTCCAAAATAAATAGCCGATGAGAGAACATCGCCTTTAGCTAAAATGCTCCGTGGGATTGGAGAATAGCCGATACAGTATGTGTCACCTTTAGAACAAAAAATATAAACCGAATGGATTGCAAAGAGAAATATTTTTGGCATTTTTGTCTGGGTAGGTTTATCGGGAGAAGAGAAAGGTAAAACGCATTGAATAAAAGTATTGGGCAACGTGTGACATCGGTTGCGAGATCTGATCGACTAAAGTGACATCATGCGTTCGGAAGACATTCTTCAAAGTTACATCATTCGAAAAGGCTAAGAGATGTCATTTTGCATCCAAAACAGAAATTACAAACAAGCATGTATCAGAGAATATATTATTGACATACAGTCCATCCTAGTACAAACTACCCCTCAAACAATTTGTTGAGGACAGATTGAGCATTGGTGGACTGAGCAAGAGCGGCAGCATGGTCCTCGTAGTAATCCAGACGCTCGTTGATGTTGTCAATTTCTTCTGGAGGCCCACCGGAGAAGCCGACTGGTTGGACGGAGTAGTCTTGACTAGTCCAGGAAGACATCGCCGCCAGTTCCAGGGAGACACCAAGGTGCACACCGTGGGTGGCGACCTGATCGATACGGCCGTCCGCATCATCAAGGCACGCCTCAACGGTCTCCCCCTGGGTGTTCACCTTATCGGTGACCCTGTTCGCCACCGCCTTCAGACGGTCATTCTCCGCAGAAAGTGCTGGACAAAAGAAAAAGAAGTCAAACATGCAGAGGAGTCAAGAAAAAAATCTAAGCAAGATTATCAAACCGGTGATGGCGTCGCAGAGCTGTTCCGCTGGTCCTCCTATTCGGCTTGTTCAATGCCGAACTGCTTGGAGACGTCGCCCAGCTCCCTCCGAGCCTCATCCCTCTCCTTGCGGAAAGTGAGCGCCTCCTCATGGACATACAGAGGGTCTTCTCCCTCTGACTCCGCCGGACCCCAAGGATTGGGGTCGTATGAGTCTTCAGACCCAGAGGAGCTTGACGAGCTGGAGGAACCAGAGACATGCACAGGGTGGTCAGAAGTGCCCGGTTGAGTCACCGTCATCGGAGGAAGAAGATGACTCTGGCCGGTGATAACCCTCACCCTAATAAATGAAAAGAGAATCAAGAATGAGAAAGATGAACAGGAAATCCGCAAGGGGGCAAGAGATCGATTCTCACCCATGGCGTTGGCGACGCGGTGCTCGGCTTCCCTCCGCTTCTCCCTCAGTACGGTGCTTGCCATGATTGTCACCGTTCGCCATTGTTGCCCTGGGAAGCTAGGTTTCCTTCTAAGATTGGCTTGGGCAGAGAGATGAAGAGGCGGCGATGAAAGTGCTTGACTGGAGGTATCGGTGAAGGCCGAATGAAGAGTCGTGGCATATATCTCGGAGAAGAGGTTGGAAATACCAAGCGACGAAATAGGGTTTTCCTCTTCTTGGGCCGTTACCGGACTGGGCCGGATTCGGCTAAATCAAAAATCACTGCTTCAGAAGAGATTCGGTTATACTCCTAATCGAGAAGTTAAAGACAGTTGGCTATGTTTTCAAATTAGGCAGAGATGATGAAAACCAAAGAATAAAAGGAATCCAATCATTCAGAGATACAATATACTACACTTAAATATATTACAAGCTGATGTTTTACTCGCTCAGAAAGAGTTTGATTGCGTCTATGGCTTCAGTCCTGATTCGGCTAGCATCACTCAGCACCTTCTTGTCATCATCTTCAGAGCCTTGAATATTGATAAGCTTTGCTTTGAGCTACTGGTTCTCTTTGATGACAGATGCTATCTTTGTTTTGGCTGCTTCTATGGAGTTGGCAGATCAACAATTTTATCCTTGTGAGACTGGATTTGAGCATTCAATTGAGCCAATTGAGCTTCCAGCCTTGCCTTTTCCTCCTCCATAACTTCCAGTTCAGGCTCCAAAGTTGCCAAGGAATGTTTAGTAGCTTGAATCTAGGAATGCAGCTCTTTGGCTTGTTGTTTCTTCACAGACCTGTTATTCTGCAGAATGGCTCTAGAGGCTATGTTCTTACTTGCTCTCCTAACCATAGCAAAGTAATCATCAAGATGAGCTACAGATTCTAAAGAAGCTCTAAGAGTAGGAGGGATCTCTTGATCAATAAGCTCAACAAGGTCCCTAATCTGATCTGCATCTTGGACCAGGATGTTTATGTCTTTATTCAGCAGGAGAGCTATGTCCTTCAACCGAGCTTGATTTTCTGCTGATATTTTCTGCTGTGATGTAGCTTCTTCACCCTTCTCACTGATGTATTCCTCAATAGTGAAGGAATAGCTGGCAGTCGGCTTGATGTCATCCTTAAAAAGGAGGGAATTGTTAGCCGATTGGATAAGTTTATTGGAGAATTGATGAGACAAAGTATTACCTTTTGGATAGGGTTGTCCTCAGTTTGAGCTTTGCCCTGGCTTGGTTGAGGACTTGACTGAATGCCCAGAGATGATGAGCTCGAAGCATGATGAGGGGAGGATTCTTCTGCCATCTTGTCCAGGAGCTGATCTGTTTCTAAGAGGGTAGAATGGCAGAATGTAAGTGCTATAGGTAAATCTGATGCAAGAAAAGAAATAATCGACTAAGAGATTGCTACCAATGTGATCAATGGCTTCATGAATTTCTACACCTTCAGCAGAGGTCTGAGGAGAGATTTCCACGGTTGTTGAAACATTGGCTGACCTCAAGGGTTTAACCTATGGCTGCAAACAAAGGAAGTGAGCACAATATTGTTGCCAAATAAGAGTTAATGCAGATTATACCTTAGGAAGCAATTTGGCTTTCTTGGATCTTGGCTTTCTGGTTACAGTGACATCCTTACTTGATCCAGTAAGAGCCTTCCTCTTGTGCTCTCCTCTTAAAGATGCTGTACCCAAAGCTGCAGGAGTTTTCATGAAGGCTGCCAAGGTTGGAGCATTGTATCCTAGGGCAGGATTAGGCCCAGTTTGGTAGTACTGAGCCACTTTGGAAGGAGGAGTGGGCTCAATGTCCTGTGAATAATAAAGCGTTAAAATGAGAGATGGACCCAAAAGAAGAAGAATTGTGGGTACAGAAATATTACCTCGCTATCAGAAGCAAATTAGGGTTGCAAGTCTTGGCATAAGGGATGCACTGGTATGTTGAAGATATGGGCACGCCATTCTTGCCACCAAGAGACAAACAGAGGATGAGCAGCATCTATTAATCCAAATGGGGAAGGTTCATACATTGGCAGATCCCATCCAAGCTCAAAAAGTTTTTTGGCTTCTATGTCATCTTTTATTTCTTTCCTAGGCCTTATGATTTTGGAGAAGAATAATCTTGGAGGCAACTGGCCACATCCTAATTATCTGGTTGCCATGTTTGGATTATAAAATTCATAAGTGGGACGCAGTAACCTCCCATGATGGAATTCTGCCGGCATAGTGCAGGGCTTGATGAAGGAGTTGAAGACCTCTGTAGATATCTTGTTTGAGCAACCTAACTCATAGCTGAACTTGCAAGGGAGAGTCAAATCTTCATTTTCCCTGTAAGGAAGCTAGATCACATTGTCAAATCCTTTGAAGAAGAGCTTGAAGAGATGACCAATGTCTATATCAATGATAATAGAAGAGGCTGCTTCTTCATATGTCTAACAAGCTTTGTCTTTTGCTGTGCCACTTTCAGCATAGTTGACTGAGGGAAAACCCAAGCTGTGGAGGTCTACAGAAACTATTTGGTGCATATATAGCTGTAGCCACATCTAAACCAACCACCAGGGGCCATTCACACAATGTATTTCTCCATGTTGGCGCATTTGAATGGTGATCTGATGCATCATGTGATAAACAGCCCCTAGAAGATACTTACCCAAAGGGATTAAGGTACCAAGAGCTAAATCCTCGGCCATCACTATATGATTCAGAGTTGGTTCATTGGATTTTCCATAGAAAATGAATCTACATAGCCACATGTTCAGAAAGGCCTTGTATTCCTTGTCAGACACAGCACTAGATGACATGTAAGTCTGGATATATTTTGTCCATCCACCTCCTGACTTGACTGCTTTTTGGCTGCTGCTGCTCTTGTATTTGGAAGGATACACTGGTTTTGTCACATTCAAACCAGTCATCATAAATATATCAGCCAGGGTAATGGACATTGGGCCATGGCCGAAAATAAAAGCATTGGCTGCATCAGACCAGAAGTGAGTGGCAGCTATCAAGAGAGGGTCATTCCTGGGTGTCTCTGATAAGGATAGCTCCAAGCAATGATGAATATCCTAGGTTTCCCAATTACTATTGTTCTTATCTGATATCCTATGATACCAGTTTCACCATCCGGCGATTGGGGGGAACGGCCAAGTCTTGAAAGTATTCGGCCACTGATTCGGCGGGGTGACCCTAGATTTGAAAGGAATCCTCAAAGTTTCTTTCTCAATGAATTCAGCCGGGTCAGGATCTCCCATCGGTCCAAGAAAATAAGAATCAGGATTCGCGGCATAGGGGATCAAAATCTCGTCCTCATATTCCTTCAAGAACGATAAAGCAGGAAGGAAAAATAAGTCAAAGAAAAAGCAAGGGATCGATTGGGGAATTGCCGAACGCGTAAAGATAAATGAAAATTACCTCTGGAACTCCGTCTTGGGTCGCCATTGGGGAGTCGAAGTAGATTTGAAGCTGTGCTGGGAAGTTCAGATTTTGAGCGGCGGCTGCGATTTTGAACAGTGTTGACCTAAACGAGAGGAAGAACTTGTGATCAATTTTGGAATAAAATCACTTTTATCCCAAAATTGAGGGGGCATGTGTTAACACTGGATTTTGGTAAAAGCTGAGAAGATGACAAGTGGGCCAGTACGCAGCGGACTCGGGAAAGGCAAGTATTCAAAGCATTCGGCAAACAACCATGTGGACGGCTGATTTCTGGCGATTCGGCAAGTGTTCATGCGGTCGGCTATCCTGAGAGGCGGTGTTTCCATTCGGGAAACAAAAGGTAGCAAGTGAAGAAGCCGATTAGAAGGAAAGAATCATGACAATGAAGGACTCCGAGAAGAGTTGGAACTAAAGTCATCATGCTTTCTATGTTTTCTTTGGTACTTTGTAATCGTGGTCTTTTAGGACTCGTGTTTTGTCCAGGGTATAAATATAAACCCTCGACCATTGTAATATTGTTCACAACCAAATCAATACAATCGGCCCTGTGCCAAGTTTCGAGTCCTTTGTCGTGTCGTCGAGTTCTTCGAGAGGAGTCATCGATCTGTCGACCTCCGTAAGTTCCGACAACCTTGTTATCATGTCTAGTATCTCGCGGAGGATTTAGATTTTGATGCAAGTAGTCTTGTTTGTCTTGACTGGATGGCCGTGCGGCAGGCGTTCGCTTGACAATCGAAAAGTCTTCGTTTATGCTTTGTCTATCTCGACTAGATGGCCGAGCGGGTAAATGTCACACCCCAAAATTTTTGATTTTGGGTTGTGCTTAGAAAACATAAAATTAAATAAATATTTTAATATTTGGATAAAATAAGTTTAATTTAATTTAATGCAAATTTAGTTATAGAAAAAAAATGAAATTTAAAATTTTTCTAAACTAACTTAACCGGCTTGTTTGTTGATGTGGTGTTTGCTTGTTGCATGACTTTGTATTGTGGGTGTGTGAAGTTTTCAAAGCGCGTTAGTAGTTAGTCGTTTAACTTTTTGGTATGTCTCCATCTTCTTCTGTCATCAAATTCCTTGTTTCAGCTTGAGCCTTCATATAGAGTTCTCCCCCGAATATTTTTCATCCACTCTAATATTTCTCGGACCAAATCCCTTTTTCTTCTCGACTAACGGATCAAGGTATGTTCAATCTCTATTGCGTTGATCCATGTTCTACCAATCCCAATCGTCATCCGTTGTCTGCGGCCGTTTGTTCATCGTGGCATGGCTAGGGGAGCCTCTTTGACTAGCAGCTAGCCCAATAAATTACAGCCCAAGTCCATGTCGTCCATGCTCACAGGCAAAGCCTGCCGGTGATATTGCCTTTATTTGCATCATCAGGCTAAGCACATATATATTGTCCGTGCCCTAGCTTTCTCCGCCGCCGCTGCTCGGTCGACCTGTACCTTTTGATCTTCCCCGTCACGGCTTAGTCTCTCGCGCATACCACACACCGGCGACTCCTTGGCAACAAGCAAGGCCGCCGCTGCCTGCCATGTTCCCGCCGAGCTCCTACGTGGCTGCATAGATCTGATCGAGCCATTGTTTCCGACAATCTGCTATTTGCTGACCAACAATAACGTGGCGCCTCGCCGTGCCGACTGGACGTGCTGCCGCTGCCAACCATCCATCGCTGCATTGTCACCCTGCCACCTCTTGGGCGAGTCGCATCGTCTATCAGTGCCTGTGGTCTCTGTACGTTCATCAGCAGTTATCGGCATCATCCATGCAGAACAATCGGCCATGGAGGAGCAAGCTGCAAGCCATGCTGGCCGCTAATCATCCTCGACGTAGAGGGCAGGTGTCTTCTTTAATTCTGTTGCCTTACAATATAATACTCTGCTGATGTCATCCCTTCATCATATCATACGTGTGCAATATTTAGGCTTTCTATTTGGGCAGCTAGAATTTCTTTCGGATATATTCATCACGTACACAGACCCTGTCTTACTAATTAGCTAACCTCGTAATACCGTTTGAGCTTTTTGCATCTTGGTCTGCACCGTTTCATTATCCTAGCTATGATTTGGTTGGTTCTTGTTATTTTATATTTGTGTCGATCTAATCTAGGTGCCATCACGATGTGTAATATGCCACATGATTTTCCTTTATAGTTAAATATTAAATTGATTAATGTGCGTACAACCACTTTTGCAGCTTAAAATAATAATAGGTAAGCATTGAATTTTCTTAAACAATATTAATTTGATTAATGCTAACTTATATGTTTCTAATTATTATCAAGTAATTAGTTAAACCCATGCCATATATAATCTGAGTAGATGCTCGCACATGTATATTTATTTTTGTAAAGTTTAAATCTATTAAATAAATTGAGACATGTTTATAAATAGAATATAGCTAGTTTTAAGCCCTGTTTTCCAACTTTAATACATCTCGACTAATCTGAATTCATAATTGTTCTATGTTCTTATTTAGCTAAAATAAATTCGGCTTGTAGTCCGTTGTTTCTTTTCTTTTATGATATAAACCCTTGGTAGTCGTTTTATTTTAACGATAGCCTGTTATCGGTGCTTCTTGTGATCTTGTGACTTTAACAAATGAAGTCATACTATGACTGACCGTATACTGTTCTTAGTTGTTCTTTGTTGTTGCTTGTATGTTTGCCTATGTATGGTGATTGCTACGAGTAGATCGAGAACCGTGTGTCGCTTAGAAGATGATGACCAGAGGCAAAAGTATGAGAAAGTTGGAGCAAGTATATAAGGCAAGTATAGCTTGGGATCATCCTTGTTACCTATTCACTTTAATCGCTAAATTCATATTACATGTGTCTACCTTGGCTACCAATAAGGATATCCTAGTATTTGTACTTGTGCCTTGACACCATGGGTTTATGCATGGGGTAGTACTTCGCTAATGCTGATTATAACCATGATCTTGTAACATGAATAATGAGTTGTATATAAGCATTAAAAGATGAACTTGTTGATCTGGACAAAAAGGGTGAGAAGATCTCTGGTCTTTGCTAGATGTTCTTGACCCTCCATAAGGACTTATCCTTTGGCAAAAGCTGGGACAAATCGTACAGCTGTGAGGGCTACATGGCTCTGGCTCTAGTTGCTCAATGGACCTTTTCTAGCTTGTTAGCGGTTACCTTAAGTGGCGTAAGAATGGCTTGCCGATTCGGGTATAGGACAGCTTCTAGTCTCATGTTGAGCATTTTGCACCATCCGAAAAGGAGGGTTCCTATATCTACTTGCCGAGTGAATCTAATGGCCCTAACTTGTTAGACGAACCATTGAGTGGCTTTATATGATTTGTAGTGTCTTGGGAGTAATTAACCCAATGCATTAGAAATCATGACTCACAATGAAAGTGTACACCTCTGCAAGCAGTTTAATAATCAGGTATACTAGCCGTGCCTACCTGATACGGGTGGCCCTAAAACCGAGGGAATAGATGTTCACCGATGGATGATAATAATAATAATAAATAATGAGAATGAATGATGACTTTGTTATATGTTATTTATGTACTATTCTTTATTCTTGTCTACATTGATCATGTGGTTATGGGAATTGATACTACCTTGTTGCTAATTATGCCTTAAATGTTAATCAATAACAAGCTAAATGCATAAGCCGATTAATCGGCCTTTTGAGCCTCATGAACCCTATGTTATATTTGCTGAGTTTTTGACATGTACTTATGGCTTGCCTTTTACTTTTTATTACTTTAGAAAATCCCTGATGGGTACCAGATGGTGGAGTTAGTCAGTTGCTAGGCATATGTACCCCCAAATCAACCGTCCCCATGAAGATGGAGCTTGAAGAAATGATTAGCTACCGTCTCGCGTTACTCGATGTAAGTGTTAAATATATATACGTTTCGCTATATAACACTTGTTTTTGATATTGTCTACTTCTTTCTATATGTGTGGACTTCCCAGGCACACATATGGCGTACCTGGTTTTGTTTTTAAAACTGGGTGTTACAGGCAGGCGTTTGCTTGATAGCTTAGCGAAGCAAGATAGTTATCGGCTCTATTAGACTTGGCAAGATCTAATAGATTCATTAAGTTATCACGTGTTGCATGCTTTTTAATATTTTTATATAATTATAACACTCTTTTGCCCAATCTAGATCGATAAGGTTCGGCTTCTCACTTTTATAGATCTATTTGTTCTTTAGCGTTCTTGCTCTCATATTGTCAAAGCAAATAGATCATATGCTTACGATAGCCAAATTAGATCAATCTAGATTATTACATGTTGTGGGTTCTTACATGTTGAGCGCAAATAAAACCTTGACAGAGCTAGGTATCATGCGACAGATACAAGTTTTTGGGTTACTCTAGAGCTAGTCATCCGGTGGACTAGATTTTTAGTTTAATTTGATTGGTTCGTTCGTGCTTGCTTGTTTGTTCCTTCTTCATGGACCCCAATTCGGCTAACTTGCCGAACTTGGTTATGCCTCAGTTCACGATCAATTTTAACTTGTTCAAACATGTCTTCTCATATATTTGTATTCGGTAATCAATGCTTTATATGTTTTATCTTCACATTAGCCGAAAAAGCTCTATAAACATGTTGGCGCATGCGGCTTCTATAGCCGTATGTCGTCATAAGTGGCTTTATGTGGAACTGCCCTCTCATCCAAAGACGTTCCAGCTTTTGTATTTAACAGTTTTATCCCTTATCGGTTTCAGGTCAAACCGATTGGCACGCTCGGATTTTAAACCGCCGGCACCTTTGATTGAAGCCACGCTTTCCGGCTTCTTTGTGTGTGAGGCACGATGACGTCACATTTTGTGTCAACGGTAATATTAGATAGACCAAAAGATTCAGAAGATTTCTCATATAACCATGGATTCGATAAAGTGTTTATGAGATAATTTCCATGCTCATCGATGTGATTCCCTTTTCAAACTCCAAGGGGTTTCTTCATGGATGTCTATAGGCAACAAGTTTGTCTCTATTATTTCATGCCTATGACATTTATTGGATGCTTTATTTTCTAGAATTTCCCATAAATTGATATCCCTAAGGTTGGTCTCTAAAGCTTTCTCTAAACTTGGGTGAGTTCTGTTTATTAAAGAAATTGATTTAAGCTCACCATTTGAATTTAAACCAAGTTTAGATGCTAGTGCTAAAGCTTCATCCTCTTCCATCCATTCTTTTACAATAGCATATGTATTTCTAGTATGTTCTATGTATTCCTGCTATTGTCGTTGCTCTTCTTGGGCATTTCTATGACTTTTATTCTTGAGATGTCTTGATAGATTTCTAGGGTCATTATAAAGTTTAGTAGAAAGAGCATAAAAAGATTCATTGGGGTCAAGGATGGGTTTAGAGATGGGTTCAAAGATATTTATTATGGGCATAGAAGGGGAGAAGATAGAATTTACTCCTAAGTGGCTTGGCTCTCCTTCTATGACATCACTCGACATGCCATCCTTGAACTCTCCCCAGTGCCTTTCAGAGGGGAAAGGAAGTTGACAACATTTTTTCCAAGATGCTCTTCTGAGAAGAGCTGATGTGTATTGATTTACGAGCATCTTAGCTAACTGGAAGTCTAAATCATCAAAGTGAAATTTTAAAGATTTAGGATTGATAGCTAAATCTTGGGAATGGGATGATTGTGTTTTAGCTACCAAGACTTTCGTTTCTAGTTCGGGTGATAAGTTCTCTTCCTCGGGGAGCTCAGAATAGGCTTGAACAACCTTTTCTAGCATAGGCCATGCTTCAATTATAGGTAAGTGAAGAAAAGCTCCTCCAGAGGCTAAATCAAAGGATTCCTTAGATTCCTTGGTAAGGCCCAAATAAAAATGTTGAATAAGCCTAGGGTCTGAAAAACCAAGGTCAGGGCCAAATGTGATAAATTCATTAAAACGCTCCCATGATTTACTAATAGATTCTCGTTCTAGTTGCCTAAAAGTTAAAACCTCTTTTCGAAGGTTAACTACTCTATGGATGGGAAAGAAATATAAACAAAATTTAGAGTATAATGTTTCCCAATCACCTTGCATACTCCCTACGGCTTGATTATACCAACGTTTGGCTCTTCCGATCAAGGAGAACGGAAAAAGCTTCCATCTAATAGTCTTATCGGACATGCCAAAGAATGCGCAAGCATGCACAGTGTCTTTCGAATTCTCGTAAGTGTGAGTATGGGTTTTCGTTACCTTCTCCCGAGAAGGGTTTATCCCGAATCATATTAATTAAACATGGGCGCAGCTCATAGCCAGGTGTTATGATAGGTTCATTAGATTTTGGTGGTCCGAAGCTTTCGTGCATGCCATAAAGGCAGATAGAAATAGAATTAAAAGCATCCATAAGGATAAACACAAAAATAATGAAGAGAATGGGATAAAATAAGAAAAGATAAAAGTATAATACAAGATTAAGCTAAACTAAGTCAAAATCAGCAAACCGTTCCCGACAAGAACGGCGCCAAAAAATGCTTGTTGATATAAATTAACCGCACTCCAAGAAATAAGTTTTAAGTAGGATTATCCGCAAGCGCACAGATATCATACCAGTGTCACATTTTACCCGGAGGTTTTAAATATCGTATCCACAGGGAACAGTTGTGATGACGACAAAGTATATAGACTTAACCCTACAATTAGGCTAGATAATATCAAGAAAGAGGAAATAGCTATTGAACTCTAGTTCCGACAACCGTAAGCTTTGTATAATATTGTTCTTAACTGGGCAAGTAACCCGAATAGGAGAAGAAATAGAGTAATCTCCTACCAAGCACCTATAAGCCTATCAGTCCCTATCAACGGAAGTGGACTACGGAGGATTCAACGAAGCTATAAAGTTACCTTCACGAGCTACCACTATCCGGCTAATCGGGGACATCCACAAAGTAAACCTAGCCTAGGCACCACGCCTACACTACGAAATACTACTTCAACCAAGTAATGACCAAGATCAAAGCACTCAATATGAGATGTGAACTTAAGAACAAATAAGAACAACTGCTTACTTGAATCGGAATGACGAAACAAAAGTACCTCGAACACACACTCCCAGGGAGGGGTCTGAATCCGAAGAATACAGCCCATGAAGAAGCACCGACCGGCCGGAACTCCTTTAGAATCTCTACTCCTCTACTCAAATCTCTCTAATCTCTAAACAAGACTAGATCTAGATGAACTAGCCTCTCCTAATTGCTACATCTAGATGAACTAGAACTAGATCAACTAGAGGGACCCTAACCCTAATTATGTAGAGAATATAAAGCACCGGGGTGTAGAATGCCTCTAGGAAGGGCCTTGGGGCGTCATTATATTGGCCGAGGTGGAGTTGGGGGCAAGGAACCGCCACGTCATCGATCCGCGTCTTCATGTTGTGTGCACCATCGGATCAAACCGACCTTAGATCGACATAGGGGATGCTCTGCTTGGGTGCCAAGGAAGCGGGGAGGAAGACTCCGGAAGGCGGCGGCGGAGATGCCCTAGGGGCGCCGACCGACGGCGGGCGGGGTGGGCCGGCGGGCCCCACTCCTCCCCTCATGGGTCCCGCCGCCGGTGTCTTCTAGATGTTTCCCCGAGCCTGATGATGATATTTTCCAACACGGATAAGTTTCGTGATAATTATGCACTCTAATCCCTCTTTTATGCTTTTTTGGAATAATCCCTGAAAAATATAGAATATGCAAAACTCGTGGAAATTGTCAGTTAAAACCCTAGACTAATGTGTATTCATGTATCCTTTCATGTCTAAAGTTCTAATAAATATTGACTTTATCCACCATCAACCGTCACCAGAGTACCTGGGTCCCAAACATAGATACAAACACCAAACATGAGCCCAAGAAGTGAAAGCCCGAATCCAGTCCAGGCTGCAGGTGGAGTCCCTAGTAAATTGGATGTCCAGGATGCATTCGGACTCCATTTTCAGTGATCTAGGACTTTTCGGAAAGCTAACGACGAGGCCGACATGCTCAACAAAGATGGGACTGATTGGAGCCCAACAGGGCGTGGGCACACCCCCAGCGAGCCCGCTCGGCCCAAGCTTTGGTTGGTGGATTCTTACCGCCTCTCCAACGTCGGTTTGCTGGGGCATCTAGGTTCAATGTATCTAGAGAGGTCAGTTTGGTGGAATCTTGCAAAGAGCCCCCTCCATCTCAATTATAAAAGGAGGCCTCTCCCTCTCCTCATTCCATCAACCAACCACTAAGAGGGAAAGAGCACACACAAGAGCTCCACTTCATAGGGGCCTAGGCCCTAGCTAGCCTAGCTTGCAGTAGTATAGGAAGTGAGTGAGGGAAAGTAGAGAGGAGGGTTGGGCGTGTCTGCCATCTCTCGTCTTGGATTCAGTGTCTTGGGTTGAGGAGACGGAGTGCCGGACGTGTCGGCTCCCTCTCGACGTGTACCTCTACGGCCATGTACTACTTGAAGTATAAGGTCCTTGTTCGACTATGGTGGTGAGTTTCTATTCATGTTATCTTGTGCATTATATTCTTGTGGGTTCGTTATCCGTTACTTGACTTAGTAGCGGATGCTCTAGTAGAGGGTCCTTGATAAAGACGGATAGCCCTGTACAACACTACAGTAGTAGTCGATAGCGTAGACGTGGTGTCTAGGCTAGAGGCTACCCTCGTTTGCCTCACACTCTATGGATGAGGGGTAGGTGTTAGGTGGTGATAGCCCTAGCATCCCTTGTATTTCCCCACATTCGGGTGTGGTGTAGAGTTATAGGCCGGCATCACCTAGCGAGACTAGGTGTGATCCGGTGCCCGAAGCAAGAGTGTAGTAAGCAAGATTATCTTCATGTAGAGAACCTAAATCGTAGAAGTACCTCACTACCCCTTCCCAACTCTACCCTTGTGTGGTCCTTGGACAAGCTAGTTAGAAGAAATATCTCCATTTCCCTGTGGAAATATGATACCCTGAATACTTCCGGGTGAAGTGCGATCGACGGTAATTCCGTGCGTTTGTGGATTCTTTCGCATTGTGTTAAGAAATACCAACAAGCATTTCTAGCACCGTTGTCGAGGAACAGTTGCTATATCTTTGAACCTAGTTTGTCCTCGTATCTGTATCTTCTTTTTTTATTATTATGAAAAATTTTAAAAAATTACCTCACATCCCATTTACCATGAATTCCACTCCTATTCAAAAACATTCTGCTACAAAGGGGTAGTTCTCTGAGCCACCATTTTCCTCCAAAACCAAAACTTTCATCTAGCTATCAATTCCACCCTTGCTTGATAGCTATGGTTCGGGCACAACCCTTTTCAGGGCATAAAAACAAAAACCCATGCAATCACCTCCAAGATTTCAAGGAACTGTGCTCATGCCTGATCATCTTAGGCATGACATAAGAAATTCTAAAGTGAAAATTATTTCCCTTCTCTCTTTTGGGGGAGGTGAAGCAATGGTCCACTCGTGTCGTAGGATGTACGAATGGGGATTGGGATAAACTTAAAGACAAATTTTGTCTTGCATCTTCCCTATGTCTCATATTGTCTCTCTACCAAAGGCAATCCTTGACTTTGAGCAGTATGAGAAGAAACCCATAGGCTAGGATTTTAAACGTTAATTCATACTAGCCTAGACTTGTCTTTACTTGATGGCATTTTGCTACACCTCTTTTGTTCGGGTCTTGACACAGATGCTGACCTATGCCTTGGCATGACCACTGAAGGTCATTTTACACATAAGACAATGATGGTGTAAGGAAAATGGACCCTTTGGCCCATTTACTTTAGATTTTGGTGTTTGATGATCAACACAACCAAATTGGACTAATGAATTTGTAAATGTTTATTTTATAGTTCAATCTGTACTACAACCTAAAAAGAATAAACCATGGACAGTTTTTTTTATTTTGGAGTCGCCGGCACTCGCAAGCTTGAGACCAACGCGTTCCCCGCGTCGCCCCTTAGCCGGCAATCACGTCCTTCTTTCCTTCCTTAATCAAGTCCTTGCATGCGATACATGGAAATCGGCCATCACGCCCAAAGGCAAATCAAGTAAAAAAAAAGTCCGTCTTTCTTTCCTCATGCGATCGCCTCGTGCCGCCCGCGCCCCCGCCCACTTGTGATCTGCATCGCAGCGTCCGTCGCTTTGCCTCCGGGAGTACGTACCTACTCACCGTCGTGGTGCATCGGGCGGCCCGCTCACCGTCGTTTGAGGGCGCGCACCACGCTTGCTTGCGGGCATCTCGGAGTTTGCATCCCCTGCAGCAACCTCACCTAGCACCGCCGCAAATTGGACCCGCCATCGATTCCGGCTCCCCGGCAGCAAAGTATTCCATCGTGGCCGTGTCCTTGATACTCCCCTATGTTTATTTTTAAACTTCTTATTAGTATTTCTTGAAATCCAAAGATTAACTACTAAATAAAATCTCAATTGGTTGTAACTTGTATGCATGGATGTGCAGCAAACAAATTTTGGATCTCGGTCGAGGCGAAGAGGTGGCCAAGCTCCGCTACTTGCCGGGTTAAAGAGGAGATCGCACTTTCCATATCGAGAGGCCATTCATCAAGAACATCAACGTGCTTGCCGGTGTCCGCCGAGCATGGCGGGGTGTTCCGGGCGGGCAGGCTAGCGACAACGTGGAAGCTGCAGGTGGTTCAGTGATAGGAGCTTCAGGTTGCTTTTCTTGCTTGCCCCACCGCTTAAATATGAAATGTGTGTGTTTTGATTGCTTGTTTGCCCCACTGCTCAAATATGAATGTTGTGTTTTGATTGCTTGTCTGATTGCCGATGACTGAATTGAACAAATTTCAGAAATATCTACTCATCTAGGACAATTTTCTTTCTTAAACTGTGATTTTCCATGAAAGGTTTCTTTGAAATTTGCAAAATCATGTCCCTTTGTTAGATGAAAACAAACAGAAAAAATCGATACACGCTGTTCACTTTGATCGTCTCATTTACTGGTCCCATTAGGTGACACACAGACAGGTCCTTGCTTTTCTCCTTTTGTCTGTCGCTACATGCAAATGTAATGGGTCCAAGTCCAACCATTCTCTGCACTAGAGCATCCTAATCTAAATATATATGGACTTTTGTTTGTTAATATCAATACATATCCAGTCGTTTGATGAAATAGCTAAATGAATCCAACTCATATTTTTTTTTAAACCCACTTTGATTGAATTCCAAATTCCCATGATAGATTCCTCTACTACACATCAATTCTAGCTCTTTTTGCTATAATATGCTCTGTAATTTGCAAAACGTCAATGCTCTGCTGTTTGTTTCAGATATCTGATCTAATTATATGTGTCAGAACGTGGCAAGCTGTTGATCCGGTGCCGGGGGCACACAGTAACAGTATGTTCTCTGCCCACAATTTACTGCACTAAATCTCCGCTTGTTTCCACAAAGCAGCATGTATTTCTCATGTTCACTTTGTCATTTTAACTTTGCGTAAGATGAAAATGTTTTCTGTAGAAATATAACTGCTTGTGTTCCTATAATTTGAAGAGATGTAATATTCTTCCAAGCTGGAAGACCTTCAGTGTTTAGAGTTCAGACTGTCTATGTTGCTAGGTATTTATTTGTTCACCTACTTGATGTTTCAAATTTATTTCACATATAGGTTGAATGCTTTAAGCATAAAAATTGATTTAGGAAGCATATATAGATCCACATTGAGTATGTCTTATCTTATCATTTATAAGTTGATATTGATATTATCCGTACCACAGTTATGTTTCCATAATGGACTGTTCCATACTCTGACACAAACTTCTTTAAGTGGTCTTATATAAGTTTTGTTTTTTCCTAACAATATGAGAGCACAGCAAGGAAAGGTAAACATAGGTTAAAATTTCATAAATAAAAGAGCTTAGATAAATTAAGTCCCAATGCTCAGTCCATAATGGTCTGAGCTGAGATTCAGTCCATGATTCACTGAATGCAAAACAACATCATATCTCTGCTCCTTCCTCCATTTTTTATAGTTTTTGCCTAAAGCTTAATTATTTTTTTTAATGGAATGAATATCACGCTTAGTTGAACACACCATTTTTGGATTATTACAACACATGTGCGAGGTAAAATGTGCTCCTTTCCTAAGCGTCACGGAAACCAAAATTAAAGAAATTTGATGAAACTAATTCAGCTTGAAACCTTTGGATTCAACAAGTCATTGCATAGCTGTTTCTCTTGGTTCTGATTTGCCCCCTTTATTTTCTTTTTTTACTGGCAGAGCGGTGACAAGTTTGTTGTTAAGGTGAGGCTTGCGGGCATCAAAGGTGCATGGATGATATTGAAGCATAACATTGAGAAAGTGCCTAACCACAAGGTATGCAGAATACAAAGTTCTGACCCCCAGGACAGAAAAAGATCAATGAAGCGTGGGTTTTAGCTCTTCTGCCACAATGTTATACACAATGTATTGACATATTTCTCGTGGCAGTGGCATCTACTGGAGACAAAGGCAATGGCTGTTTGTCTAAACAAAGACTATCATACGAAAAGAGTACCATCGCATCTCTAAAATTATCTATATTATTCAAGTTGTGTCCCCTTATTCAACAACATAGCATATCGCAAGTGACTCCCATAATAATGGCTTGAGACTTTCAGCTGCTGGTATGTACCACCCTGCAGTTTCGTCAAAACCACCTATGAACTATACCACAGTCGCCCATCTCAGCGGCATTGTCATAGAAGAGCAGTCCATCTGCATTCTTTGTAATATGTTAATATTGCAATATTTGTTTAGTACAGAAACCTCGTCTCTTTCTCTGGAGAAATGGCACGTGCTTTAGTACATACATCTTGTATCGAGAACAGATAAGGAATTGGGAAGTAAGCTAATAATGAAATGGAAAACACTTTTTAGATATTGGTGTTAATTCATGATATCGTTCTGCATATCGTTGTCATGCTGCCATTGTCCTAGATGATGACTGAAGAGGGTGAGATGGTAATTCATCTGACATTGCACACAATGGCCAAAGGATGTAGGACATGATTTTTTGATCCATCTATTGGCTTACTATGAAAATTCTATGAGAAATTCAGTTGGTATCGTGATATTATATATTATGCCTGCAATAATGCACCTGCAGTAATGCATGAGCATTTGTAGGGAAATAAATTATCTTATCTTGCGATCCGCCAGTTTTTTAACAAAAGTTTAGTTGTCCCGTAGCAACGCACGGGCACGCTTACCTAGTAGGGTATAAAAGTGACTTGGACTTAGGCAAGTGATGATCCAATTGATCAAAATACCATAAGCAATATATTAGGAGCCTTGTTGAAGACCTGCAACATATGCTAGAAGTCCAAGACATAAGAAATGGAAGCCCAGACGCGAAGTCACAAACAAGATTGAAGCTACCGAAGTCAAGACAAAGAGGTGGATGAATTGGACTGTCTCATAATTTTGAATTTGATCAATTTCCTATTATACCAGCACTAAGTTGTAGAGATTTTCATAAGATTTCCAAAAAGTCCAAGATCATCAAAATCGGAGTTCAGAGCAAAAAGTTATGGCCAAAATACGGAAGACCGATGTGCTGAAAAAGCATCTGACGTTGAGCATCCGATGTCATACCATCTGACGCGTCCAATGCGTCCGTGAGCTCTCGGGAGCTCGCTGGACCACATCCAACGCTATAGGGCAGCATCTGATGGGTATCATCTAACGCGTCCGATGCATAGGACGCTGACGGCTGCGAGTCCGATGCCAAAGCATCTGAGCGTCCGATGCATGCGAGATTTGGACGCCAATAGTCAAGTTCAAACGGCTAGTGACACGTGGCTGCACCAGGAGCATCTGATGCTGCGTTGAGCGTCTGATGCCACATCGTTTGAGCGTTCGATGCTCACGACATGGTTGAGTTGAGTTGCCAACGGCTCTATTTGCAATGGGGGCTATATATATGAGTTGCAACCGGCCATTTGAGGTGTGGAAGAGCTGAGAAAACATACTAGGGTGCTGCTACACCTCTTTGGTGCTCTCCACTTGCAAAGTGCTTAGTGATTTACTTGGTGATTAGTGTAGGTGTTTTGTGAAGTGCTTAGGCTAGTTAGACCACCGCTTATGCGCTTGCTCTAGTCTTAGTTGCTAGTGAGGTTTGCATACCTCTTGATCAAAGGTGCATACGTGCACCATGCTTTGTACTTGGGGGGCTTGTAGTCTTGCGAGACTACACCAACTGTGCTTGTGGTGTGGCCACCACCGTGTACTGAAGGTAACAAGGTCCGCGGTGGTTCAGCCGGAAGCTTGATAGTGAAGACGGCGGGGAGTGATCCGGGAGAGGCTTGCCGGAAGGCACTCCGGAGACCACTTGCGTCTAGGGAAGGTCCGAAGCTATCCATAGAGTTACCTGACCGGGAGCTTGGCCCTTGCGAGGGGCTCCAACGATGACTAGGGGGAAGCTTGAGCGCTTCTCGATACCTCGGTAAAAATACCAGAGTTGTCGATGGGAGTTTGCATCTTTACCTCTCATTTACCTTCCGCATTTACATTATGTACCTCAGTTATGTGCTTTACCTTTCCTAGCTTAGTTGATAGGCTAGTTGATAGGATTGGAACCTATGTTGCATAACTATTTTGCGGTAGAGATAGCAACACACCTAGTAAAACCTTAGTTGCACATCTAGATAGATTATTTCTTGCATAGGTTTTGACTAGATTGTTTAGAGGCCATAATTAGAAGTAGCTTTTAAGTTGCCTAATTCACCCCCTCTTAGGCATCACGGTCCTTACAGACAGAACAAGTAAAGTTCCTTGAAAACTTCCTAGCCACACACACCTCTTCCGTCATAAGCACTAGATCCCTCCAAGAAATGGGCTTGTCAAGCTTTGAGGAGCCCTCATCAGCCAAACCCTCTACATCCTTAAGGCCCTCACCCGAACCAGGAGCACCGAAGGAAAGAGTAATTCATCCTTCGGAGTTCCCCATCCAATTCGAGAATTATGGCAATACCTCGATGTTTTTTGGGCACGAAAATCTTATGGCCCCTTCCACGAAAGTTTCCCCCAAAACATCACCTTCAAAGGAATGGTTAATTGTTGACACCTGTTATCGCCCAAAATTTATTAGCAATTACCACTCC
This sequence comes from Chrysopogon serrulatus, assembly GCA_015844335.1. Taxonomy (NCBI): domain Eukaryota; kingdom Viridiplantae; phylum Streptophyta; class Magnoliopsida; order Poales; family Poaceae; genus Chrysopogon; species Chrysopogon serrulatus. The sequence goes on along the minus strand of JADLZL010001721.1, from coordinate 216,351 downwards.
CCGAGACATGAATATATGATAAGAATAGGGTTACCACTGACAATTTCCACTAGTTTTGGTGATTTGTGCATTTTTCAGGGAATTTTCCAGAAAAGCCTAAAAGAGGGATTTAAGTGCTAATTTACCACGAAACTTGATCGCGACGCAAGCACATCGCCAGAGGGTTCAGGAATACTCCAGAAGACACCCGAAGCAACAGGGGGGCCAGCAGCCGCCAAGTGGGGCCGGGCGGCCCCATCCCTGCGCCGGGCGGCCCCTAGGGTTAGGGTTTGCCGCCCCCTTCTGGAACCTTCCTCCACCGCCTCTGAGGAGTCATCCTGGCCGCTTGCTACGTCGGTTTGATCCAACGACGCGTATCAATCCCACCGGGCTATAAAAGGAGGGCCATACCCCCCTGGAGGAGGCCAGATCAAGAGATGAAGAATCAGAGCTTTAGATAGAGATCCACTAGATCTAGGCTAGCAATCAAGATAGAGATTAGAGAGATAGAGTAGAAGAGTAGAGATTCGGAGGAGCCCCGGCCTGTCGGAGCATCCTCGGGAGTCTGTATTAAATCGATTCGGCTCCCTCGCCCGAGCTGCATTCTTGAGGTACTTTTGTATTTACCATTCTGATTCAAGTAAGCAGTTGTTTATATTCGTTCTTTGGTTTGCAACTCATATTACATTGAGTACTTTGATTTGGGTAGCTCCTAGGTCAGAGTAGTATTCATAGCGTAGACGTGGTGTCTGGGTTATGATTGCTTGTGAATGTCCCCTGATCAGCCGGATAGTGGTAGCTCGCGTAGGTGACTTTATAGCTACGTTGAATCCTCTGTAGTCCACTTCCCGTTGATAGGACTGATAGGCTTATAGGTGTCTGGTAGGTAGATTACTCTATTTCTTCTCCTATTCAGGTCACTTGTCCGATAAGATGATATTATACAAAGTTTACCGGTAGTTAGAACTAGAGTACATTAGCTATTTCCTTATTCTCAATAGTTTTCTAGATTGTTTGTACCCCCTTAGATTAAGAGTATTAGGCTGGGTCATAATTCACCTACTGTTCCTTTGGGTTCGATATTAAAACCGGGTTGATCTTGGTGAAGTGCTGATCAAGATATATATATCGCGCTTGCGGATAATCTGATTATAATCATTATTTAGGGTGCAGTTAATTTATACCAACAAGCATTTCTGGCGCCGTTGCCGGGGAACGGTTTGCTGATTTTGATTTAGCCTATCTTAGTCTATAGTTATCCCTTTATATAAAAAAAATATATAATATATTATGAAAAACGAATCTCCACTTTTATATCAATATGGAGCACCATCGGGATCGTACCTCCAGCCAAAGGAATCTTCTAAACCTATCACATCATCTAGCTATGAGCTACGCCCGGGATTAATTAAATTAGTTTAGGAACATATCTTTTCTGGTAATACTAGCGAAAATCCCTATTCCCATTTAACTAATTTTGAGCAGACATGTTCATGTCTGAGCATTAAAGGCATGGCTGATGAAACTTTAAAATGGAAACTCTTTCCGTTTTTATTAACGGGCGAGCTAAGAAATGGTATAATCGCCATGTTGGGAGTAGTCAAGGAGATTGGGAAAATATTACGAAAATACTTTTGTCTTAAATTCTTCCCAAGAGAAAAGGTCGCTAAACTTTGATTTGAAATCATAGGATTCAAACAATTAGACAATGAATCGCTAGGCAAGGCTTGGGATCGTTTTTGATGGTTTTGTAAATTCGGACCTAATCTTGCTTTACTAGAACCCATGCTTTTACAACATTTCTTTTTAGGCCTTGATGATAGAAATAAGGAATATCTTAATTTGGCCTCGGGTGGAGCATTTATGCATATTACTGTTGAACATGCTAAAACTATTCTTACTAATATTTTAAATGATCTCCCCGAAGAAAAAGAAGAGTTGCTAGAAGAATATTCTCAGTTAGCTGAAAATAAACTTTTACCTGATTCATCTCAATCTATAGTTGAATTAAAACCTGAACTACCTAATGAGATAATTCCAAATTCTGAGTGGATGTTTGAAATAGAGGATGATTTCTTTAATGATTTTGGGAATACAACACTTTATCGTAAAATTATTCAACCCCAAAGAATCTGAGATTTCAATTCTAGTTTTTTGCATCCTGATGATTTAAAATTTCTTAGAGAAATAACAAGGGAATTGATTTTTATTTTGGGTGATGATTGGTTGATAGAATCTGAGCAATCCCCTGAAGTAATTCATCTTAATTCACCCTCGGTTAGTATAAAGTTGCAAGTAGATTCATACCCTTTTGAAGCTTTATATAACCCAGTCATAGGAGTTAACATTATGTCATATACATTTGCTAGAAAATTCTTAAAAGACATACCATTAATTCCTACAAATAAATTATTTAAAAATTGTTCAGACACATTGTTCCTAGTTTAGGAGTTTTGAGTGCACTTCCTATTGTTATTAATGATTTTCGCATCTTGCTAAATTTCTATATCTTTGATGTGTGGGATTTTGATGTAATGATTGGAGTACCCATAATAAAACTTCTTCAAGAAGGTCATAATGGTAAATTAAATGTTCAATTTGGGAAAGGATTTAACTTTTTGATACCTATAACTCATGCAAAGTAAAATTTAAAAAGCGAGCCCCTTCCCAAATTAGATCCAATAGAAGAGGTTGAGGCTATTGAATTCAAAAATTTTATTTACCCCTGTTTTTAGAAGATGATACCCAGTTCTTCATCATCGATGAAGAGGAGGAAGACCTTATTGACCCTGAACCTCTCGATGAACTACTAGAGCCACCTAAACCTCCTATTGAGCTTAAACCATTACCATCTGGTCTTAAATATATTTTTCTAAATAATGATCAAGAATATCCTGTGATTATAAGTGATAAACTTTCTGATGAAGAGACTTATAAATTAATAACTGTTTTAGAAAAACATAGAGCTGCTTTTGGATATTCACTCCAAGACCTAAAAGGGATTAGCCCTATTCTTTGCACCCATCGCATACCAACCAATCCAGAAATTACACCTTCAAGAGAGCCTCAGCGGAGACTCCAAAATGCGATGTGAGATGTAGTAAAGAAAGAAGTTCTAAAGCTTTTACATGCAGGGATTATATACCCTGTGCCGCATAGCGAGTGGGTAAGTCCTGTGCAAGTTGTACCTAAAAAGGGAGGAATGACGGTTGTCCAAAATGATAAAAACAAATTAATACCTAAAAGAACTGTCACTGGATGGCGAATGTGCATAGATTATAGAAAACTCAACAAAGCAACAAAGAAAGACCATTTTCCTCTACCTTTCATTGATGAGATGTTAGAGCGTCTAGCAAATCATTCTTTCTTCTGTTTCCTTGATGGTTATTCAGGATATCACCAAATCCCTATCCACCCTGATGATCAAAGCAAAACCACCTTTACATGTCCTTATGGAACTTATGCTTATAGAAGAATGTCTTTTGGATTATGTAATGCACCCGCTTCTTTTCAAAGATGCATGATGTCTATATTTTCTGATATGATAGAAGAAATCATGGAAGTTTTTATGGATGATTTTTTAGTTTATGGAAAAACTTTTGATGATTGTCTAGAGAATTTAGATAAGGTTTTGCAGAGATGTGAAGAAAAACACTTAGTCCTCAATTGGGAAAAATGTCATTTTATGGTTAGAGAAGAAATAGTGTTAGGACACCTAGTGTCAGAAAGAGGTATAGAGGTAGATAAAGCTAAAATTGAAGTAATTGAACAACTACCTCCCCCAGTTAATATAAAAGGAGTCCGAAGCTTTCTTGGTCATTGTGGTTTTTATCGTAGATTTATAAGGAATTTTTCACAAATTGCTAGACCAATGACTAGATTGTTAGCTAAGGATGTACCTTTTGAGTTTGATGAAGAATGCTTAGAATCATTTAATATTCTTAAGAAAGCACTTACATCAGCACCAATCATTCAACCCCCGATTGGTCTTTACCTTTCGAGATTATGTGTGATGCTAGTGATTATGCTTGTAGGAGCAGTTTTTAGGACAAACAAAAGATAAAACGCATCATGCAATTGCCTATGCAAGCAAGACAATGACAGAAGCACAATTAAATTATGCGACCACTGAAAAAGAACTTTTGGCTGTTGTCTTCGCTATTGATAAATTTAGATCTTACTTAGTTGGAGCTAAAATAATTGTTTATTCTGATCATGCTGCTCTTAAATATTTGCTCACTAAGAAAGATGCTAAACCACGATTAATAAGATGGATTCTTTTGCTGCAAGAATTTGATTTGGAAATTAAAGATAGGAAAGGAATAGAAAACCCTGTAGCTGATCATTTGTCTAGGATGTATTTTAAAGAACCCCAGGAACTACCTATTAATGACTCATTAAGAGATGACATGCTGTTTAAAGTGACCAAGACAGATCCTTGGTACGCGAATATTGTCAACTTTATGGTTGCAGGTTACGTACCACCAGAGAGAGAATAAGAAAAGACTCATTTATGAAAGTCGTCTCCACATATGGGATCCACCATACCTCTTTTCGGGTATGCGCTGATGGATTACTCGGAAGATGTGTACCAAAGTGGAGGAAGGCATGCAGATCATTCAAAATGTCATTCATCACCATATGGAGGTCATTATGGGGCATTCCGCACTCATGCAAAAAATCGCGCAGTGGATTCTTTTGGCCAACCATGTATGAAGACACCAAAGATTTCATCCGAAGATGTGGAGCGTGTCGAGGCACGGGAATATCAATGCAAGAGATGCTATGCCACTCACCAACAACCTTCAGATAGAGCTCTTTGATGTCTGGGGAATTGATTATATGGGACCCTTTGTGAAGTCAAAGAATTATGAGTACATTTTGGTGGCAGTTGACTATGTATCCAAGTGGGTAGAAGCTATGCCATGCAAGAATGCTAACTCAAAACACTCAAAGAAGATGTTTGAAGAGGTTATATTTCCAAGGTTTGGAACACCTAGAATGGTTATAAGTGATGGAGGAACACATTTCACCGATAAGAAGTTTCACTTATACCTACAAGCTCATGGAATACGACACAACGTCGCTACTCCATATCATCCTCGAGACAAGTGGCCAGGCAGAAACATCCAATAAACAAATCAAGAATATTCTCCGTAAAAACAAGTGAATGAAATGGGAACTTTATGGAAGGATCGATTACGATGCACTATGGGCATACCGGACAGCTTATAAAACACCTTTGGGTATGTCACCATATCAATTGGTATATGGCAAGACTTGCCACTTACCAGTTTGAATTAGAACATAAAGCTCACTGGGCTATCAAAAGATGGAACATGGACCTAGAAGTCTGCTGAGAGAAAAAAGAAAGATGCAATTATCAGAATTAGAAGAATGGAGAGAAAAGGCCTATCACAATTCGAAGATCTACAAAGAACGGACGAAGAAATGGCATGATAAGAGGATCAAGAAGAAGGAGTTTGCACCAGGAGATAAGGTATTACTTTTTAATTCCAGGTTCAAATTATTCGGGCTTGGAAAATTAAGGAGCAAATGGGAAGGACCTTTCACCGTTGTAAATTCATCACCACATGGAGCAATAACTCTACAATCAAACGAAGGTACGTTATTCAAGGTAAATGGACACCGACTTAAACTTTATTTAGAGCCATTTGATTCAGGAGTAGTGGATGAAATCGAATTCATCCAATTACCAACTTATTAAGTTCTATTTTATTCCGGTATGAATTTTTATCCGAAAACACATCTAACAGAAACATAGGAGGAGTCCGAGCACCTGCGGGAAGGGCACCCGAGGTGGGCCCCCAGGTGGGGCCGGTCGGCGCCCCTATGGGGCCGGTCCGGCCCCCCCTCCCCCTCGTCCCGACTCTCGTCCCCTATCCTTCTACACTCTTCCTACGTATATTCGCGTATTATCCACGTACAATCGGATATTCTTTCGTACGAATCCCGTAGAACCTAGGTTTTATCCTCATCCTGTCTCCTGAAAACCCATATAAATACGTACCTAGACCTCCCCAATTGTATTCCATAACCAGCCACCTCTCTCTTCCAAAAGAGCTCTCCAATCTAGATCTATTAGCAATGGCAAACAAGGCGATCGTCTCCTACGGCGCGGACTTCGACAAAGATCCCCAAATGATGATTCGAAGGCCCTCGTCCTCGCGCAAAGAAGCCTCTCGCCGTCGTGCGTGCCAAAGCAAGTTGCAACGATCCCCCAGCGCCATGAGCAAGTCTACTACGTGCAAGATTCATCTGCTCTTCCTCCACCACCTGCAAGACTGCTGCTTGAAGGAGGTGCTAAAGGAAAGCAGATTGCTATCCCCAAGGGTACCCAGCTCCTTGCACCTAGAGCTAATGAGCGACTCGTGGCGCCGAGACCGACAAGAAGGGGGCAAGCCGATATGCGCTAAATACACCAATGCTGCTCGTCCTTCTGCTTCAAGGAATTCGTGCAAACCCCGATGAAGTATGCTACACCGAGCCCATCGCACCTAAGCCCAAGCCTAAGAGGAAGAGAGCAGCATCAACATTAGCACTGGAGAAAGTTCCCAAGCAGCCAGCACCAACTCTACGCACTCTCAACGAGAAGCTTGAAGGCCTCTCCAACCTTGTCAAGGAGATGGAAACATCTAACAAGCTGAGGGACAAGCTCATAGATGACGTAGAAAAGAAGGTTGGGGTTAATCTCAAGTTAATCCGCAGCCTCAAGCACGACAAAGAAAAGCTTAAAGAAGAGGTTGCAGCCCTCAAAGCTATAATTCAGGGCCTCAATAATGAAGGGCAGCATTAGTTGCCTAGTTACCCAATAAGGCACACTTCCGCTAGTTCGATTAGTTAATGGAGTCAGTCGAGTCATTTTCTTAGGACAAAGCCTAATGAGCTAGGGCAGTCGTTAGCTCAGTCATTAAAGCGTCTGTTGAATTATTTTATACCACCGCCATAAATGAATAAAGTGCCTTATTTTATATTAATGTTTGTTATCTACTCTACTCTCTATTTTTGGAATATTTTGTCTCCACATATTGCGCAGAAAGTATGCAGAAAAACAAGTGTGGGGGAAGCACAATTAATCACGAAGCGAAAATACGATCGGAAAAACAGCGTAATTCGAAGCGACATCGACCCAACACCTCGCAAGCGAAGCGGGACCTGCAGGACCCCTAAGGTGGGGCCGGGCGGCGCCCTGGTGGGGCCGGGCGGCGCCCTCCTGCCACCTCTCGCTCCCTCGTTTCGGTCACGGTCAGGTTCGACTTAGTTACAATTCAAATGCATATTTTATACTCTGAATTTCGATACAAATTTCAATTCTTCATATTAATTGCTTCAAGAAATAATAAACCCATTCAATCCATGACCTGAGAAGAATAAATTATATGACACCCTTCTAGAGTCATGATTATTATGAAATTTATAAGTGCTTCATGATTGTCTAAGTTATTGTAGGAAGTAAGATAGCAAAGATAATGATTATTCAATTTCTGATAATTTGTCTTTGGAGATTTTATTTCAAAAATTTAAAAACACTTAGCTTCACTCCTCTTTGTAATGGAACTTAATAATAATTATAATAATCCACTTCAATAGCTTTGGTCGAGAGGTTTATCATATTCCCAGTATCATAAAATAAAAATTAAATAAAAATAAAATTCACTTTCTTGAGCAATATTATGAAGGAGGCATGAGCTATTTAAAAAGATTCCGAGGAAATAAAAAGGGACAAGTGTCCAAAAACCTCAAAAAAGATAGATCACGAGGAAATAAAAAGGGACAAGTGTCCGGAACCTCGATTTAAGAAGGAAAGAAATATGAGCATGTGCTCAGCAAAAAGAAAGGCTCATGGTTCCTCCAACATAATATGCCAAGAAGTGAGAATTTTTTTCTGATCTAAGGAATATGATATCTCTCTCCCTCGCTATAAAAATATCCAATTTATGTCACTACCACTTGGTGCCACTACAAATGAGAGGATCGAAGCTATGTTTTTGCAAAATACATCTCCACTCCAAAAGACACAATTAAAGAAAGAGTAATCAATCTTAAGCTCTCTTACTCCGCAATCACTTGAGGATTCATGATAGATACTTTAAAATTTTCACAATGCATGATAACTAGACTAGTGCTATATAATTTAAGTTCCAAGTTAAGCATTGAATGTGTACCCGTTTTGCCAAAACCAACCTTTTTCTCGGGACGAGCAAAAGCCTAAGTGTGGGGGTAATTGTTGACACCTGTTATCGCCCAAAATTTATTAGCAATTACCACTCCCCGAGACATGAATATATGATAAGAATAGGGTTACCACCACAATTTCCACTAGTTTTGGTGATTTGTGCATTTTTCGGGAATTTTCTAGAAAAAGCCTAAAAGAGGGATTTAAGTGCTAATTTACCACGAAACTTGATCGCGACGCAAGCACATCGCCAGAGGGTTCAGGAATACTCCAGAAGACACCCGAAGCAACAGGGGGGCCAGCAGCCGCCAAGTGGGGCCGGGCCGGCCCCACCCCTACGCCGGGCGGCCCCTAGGGTTAGGGTTTGCCGCCCCCTTCTGGAACCTTCCTCCACCGCCTCTGAGGAGTCATCCTGGCCGCTTGCTACGTCGGTTTGATCCAACGACGCATATCAATCCCACCGGGCTATAAAAGGAGGGCCATACCCCCCTGGAGGAGGCCAGATCAAGAGATGAAGAATCAGAGCTTTAGATAGAGATCCACTAGATCTAGGCTAGCAATCAAGATAGAGATTAGAGAGATAGAGTAGAAGAGTAGAGATTCGGAGGAGCCCCTACCTGTCGGAGCATCCTCGGGAGGCTGTATTCGTCTGGATTCGATTCCCCCTCGCCTGGAGCTGCATTCTGAGGTACTTTTGTATTTACCATTCTGATTCAAGTAAACAGTTGTTTATATTCGTTCTTTGGTTTGCAACTCATATTACATTGGGTACTTTGATTTGGGTAGCTCCTAGGTCAGAGTAGTATTCGTAGCGTAGACGTGGTGTCTGGGTTATGATTGCTTGTGAATGTCCCCTGATCAAATTCTGGAGTGGTAGCTCGCGTAGGTGACTTTATAGCTACGTTGAATCCTCTGTAGTCCACTTCCTGTTGATAGGACTGATAGGCTTATAGGTGTCTAGTAGGTAGATTACTCTGTTTCTTCTCCTATTCAGGTCACTTGTCCGATAAGACGATATTATACAAAGTTTACCGGCAGTTAGAACTAGAGTACATTAGCTATTTCTTCATTCTCAATAGTTTTCTAGATTGTTTGTACCCCTTAGATTAAGAGTATTAGGTCGGGTCATAATTCACCTACTTTCCTTTGGGTTCGATATTAAAACCGGGTTGATCTTGGTGAAGTGCTGATCAGTATATATCTGTGCGCTTGCGGATAATCTGATTATAATCATTATTTTGGGTGCAGTTAATTTATACCAACATTAATGGAAGTGAAACATTCTTCTGATGCAATTCAGATTCTTTCACCTTCTATAATCATGCCTTGCTCATTAAGGGGAACTATCATAGAAGCCATGAACATTCCCACGGCCAGGGCTAAAATCATGTCACAATTCCTTGCGGAAACCCTTATTGGAAAAACACTGCTAGTCCCGACCGACAAACTCTTCAAAAGTCTATTTGGACTCAGTTTCGAGAGTTGTGGGAGTGCTAAAGCCATGCCAATCATGATAGATGAAACCGAGGTCCACTTATATTTCTACATTTATGCCACTTTCTCAAGAAAAATCATCTTTAGGAGCCATAGTGAAAAGTTGGGACAAATTACTATTGCCACTCCTATCCCTTCCCTAGAAATCTTGATGGCGGAACATGATCCCAACTATAACTTGTTCAAGGAGGTGAAGTGCATATCTCCATTCATTTCACACCGAACTTTTCTTTCATCCTTGTGAAACTAAACGTCCATCATCACCCTCACTTGAACCCAAATCATGTCCCTCTAGCTATCCAAATGTTTTTCTTGATAATGGGCGAGATTCAACATCAACCATACATGACTTATCTTTTGAGAAAGAAAAACGCCCATGCCATGGACATCTCACCAAGTGCACATGCTTCTACAAGGATCCAAACCATGTCTTCATCTTTGTTTTCAAACTTTTAAGAGAATGGTTATGGATGCCTTCATTTATCATAAGTATTGCAAATCTCATATATGCATTGTGGCACTAATCTTGCAGCTAGAACAATGATGCTAAACACTTGGTGGTGAAGCTAGGAACTCTACCACCTTTATGAGCTGCAAGATGCTATTCCCACGGTTAAGCTTATGACTATAAACAAAAGCACTACTGGGAGATACCCCAGATTATCCAAAAAAATAATAATATAATTTATCATTACCATAAAAAAAGAAGAAACTTTTAAAAAAAGAAGCAAGAACATGTTGTCAAGATAGCATGCACCTTCGGGTATTCTTGGTTGCTAACCATTTTAGGTTAAGACTGAGAAGAACAAGGGTACATGAGATGCTGGAGAACATTGAGGTGCACCGAGTGCATATTTTGATGGCCTTGGATAGAAAAACACATGGCACACTTGATTTTTTCAAAAAAGTCCAAGTGTGGGGGAGGATGGTGAGATTCTCACTACAGGCTCCATACGCGACCATCTCAATTAAAAAGTGCTAGCTCTCTCTTGCTAAAAAAAAGAAGAAAAAAAGAAGGCTATAGAAGAAAAGAAAAAAGAGAGAGAGAAAATTGAAAAAAGAGGGAAGTTTGAAAATTGAAAAAAAGGATAGAAAAAAGGGTATCTGATAAAAAGAGAAAAAAGAGAGAAAAACGGATGCTTCCCTTTGCTGCTTGTCACCAAGGCCCATGGCCTATACACATGATTTATGTGTGTAGCCTAAGCCTTGTTGATCACCTGAGTAGAAACATGTGCAATCGAGCCACCGTGCAGCAAGGATTAAAGTTTCATCTACATATGCTGCCGGTAAGTATACTTAGGTATGCAAAGGTAATAAATGATCACCAGCTTCTTTATTCTTATTTATCTTTATGAGAATCCAAGTTCATGCTTCTATTGTTTATGACATATGCTCTAGTTTGGATGTTTTCACATGTGCACATATGATACAAGTATAGGTATTTTAAATTAAGCATGGTGCTTAGGTTAAAATTGCCTTCTTTGATCAAATTTAGACATGGTGTTTAATTTTGATTAATGAACTTGGAGTTATTTTTATAAATAATGGAAGTAATCTTTTATGGAGATAAACTAAGTCTATAAATACTTCACAAATTTCAACTTAGCCTTGTTTGAGTAAAAAGTTAAGTGTACAAAAAATATTTTAGTTTTTACTTCTTCTAGTTCGCCATCCATAAGCTAAACTTGCTCTGAATAATTTTGAGATATTGGTAAACCACAAAGTTTCAAAAAAAAGAAAAAAGTTTCTTGCTAAAAAAATCCCTTAAAAATAATAATAATGATAATAAATTTAGTATGGCAATCTTGTTTGGATCCGTGGCTACTTAAGTTTTGCATCTAAATTCTTTTTTTGTAGCATGGATATGGTCATACTTTCTTTTGCCATGATAAAATAAATTAATAAAATGAATATGGTTATAATAATGATAAAAAATAATAACAATGATAATAATAAAAATAACTATGACAATAAAACTTAGGCTCCCAGTGTTAAAGCGGGTAGAGCCATTTCTTGTTTTTATCTTTTGTTTTTCTATCAAATTTCTAGTTGTTGTCATCGTGGTTGAGTGTTGGCATTTCTAACGTCACTGCAATAAATCTCAAATTTCTATCCCACGCAATGATGCTAAAAATGTTGGTACTAATTAACTTGCCTTTAGCTACTAGCCACTAGTCTCTTTACCCTTACTCCCAATTATGAAACTAGGTTGTCATCCCTAATTGTAAAGCTAGAAATAAACTCTAGTACTAAATCTTATCATTTTATGTGACTAGGCAGAAATAAATAAAGATGAATATAAACTAAGAATGATTCTGCAAGCGGACAGATAATTATACCATTGTAGCATTTTACCTAGAGTATTACTAGGTTGTTATTTATATTCTACCACTGGGAAGGCATTGCTAAGAAGCTACTTTATAGTATTGATAACATGTATAAGTATATGCATTGAATAGACGATGTAACCAATGTCATACACTCTACTCATAACAGGGGTAAGTCACAAGATAAGTAATAATGATATGATAATGGTAAAGATAATGAGACATTAATCAGTCATCTCCTAATGATACTAATCCATCATAGCACTCTAATCATGTCAGTGTTGTCTAATCAGGTAATAGAGAAATAACTCCTAAGTATTTAACTACATGTCAAAGCTACGTCAACTAGTGCAAGTACATCTAGTAATCATTGTCAAGTAATATTACCATAATTCCCAAACACATCGGAGCAATGTATAGAAAAAGATGAGTACAGGAACCTTATGTGTATAAATACACTCTTAACCTGACAATCCCACTCTACCAATCCACCGTACGGGAGAAGGCCTACAAAAGACAATGGGTCTGTCACACCCATGATCTACCTCACTACCTGGCACAACTGAGGATATCCGCAGATAAGCAAAGCATCTAGACACTGTTGACACAAAACGTGACTCTGCGCCTAACACACAGCAAGCCGAAAAAAGCGTGGCTTCAATCGGACAGCCGCACGGTCTGGAGATCCGGGGCGTGCCGGTCGGTTTGACCTGAAAACCGACAAGGGACAAAGAAACTATTAAATACAAAATCGGACGTGCGGATGAGACCGCATAGCCAGTTCCGGCCCCGGCCCTTAAGCCACTTACGGCGACATACGGCTATAGAAGGCATGCGCCAACCATGCATACGACTCGTTCGGCTAATATAAAGACAAAACACGTGAAGCATTGATTGCCGAACATGCATGCATGAGAAGACATGTTTGAACAAGTGAAAATTGATCATAAGTTGAAACATAACCAAGCTCGGCAGTCCAGCCGACTCTGGGTCCATGAAGAAGGAACAAGTAAATTGAATACAAACGGATCTATCAGATTGAATCGAATTCTAGTCCACCGGATGACTAGCTCTAAAAAAACCCAAAAGCTTGCATCTACCGCATGATACTCAGCTCTGTCAAGACCTATCTATATCTCATAAGCTTGAACCCGCAACACGTGACAACCTAGATTAATTTAACTTGACCAATGCAAGCGCTAGATTTAATCATCATGAAAAGATATACGTGAAGGCATAAAAGACAGATTAAATATGTAAAAGATATGAGGCCAAGCTCCATCAATCTAGATTGGGCAAAAAGTGATGCAATAATTAAATAAATAAATAAAGCATGCAGCACTACGGGTAACTTAATGAATCTACTAGATCTTGCCAAACCTAATAGAGCCGATAACTAATCCTTGCTCTGCTAAGCTATCAAGCGGGCGCTGCCCGCACGGCCATCTAGTCGAGACAAACAAAGCATAAACAAAGACTCTGATAACTATCTTGCCTCGCTAAGCTATCAAGCGGACGCCTGCCGCACGGCCATCTAGTCGAGATAAACAAAGCATAAGCAAAGACTTCCTGATCATCAAGCGGGCGCTTTGCCGCACGGCCATCCAGTCAAGATGAGCAAGACTACTTGCATCAACATCTAAATCCACCGCATGATACTAGACATGATAGCAAGGTTGCCGGAACTTACGGAGGTCGACGGATCGATGGCTCCTCTCGAAGAACTTCGACGACACGACGAAAGGACTCGAAAAACTTGGCACGGGGCCGGTTGTGTTGATTTGATTGTGAATATCCTTTACAATGGTCGAGGGTCTATATTTATACCCCGGACATAACATGAATCCTAAGAGACTACGATTTACACAATATATTAAAGGTAACGTGAAAGTATGGCGATTCTCTTGCAATGGTCTTCCTCGAGTCCTTGACCATTACGTTCTTCGCCTTCGATTCGGCTTCTTACTTGCCACCTTTTACTTCCCGAACGGAGCCACCGCCTTCAAAGATAGCCAAGCGCATGAATGTTTGCCGAATCGCCTAGAGTTAGCCGACCCGAACGGATGCTTACCGAACTGCCCCTGAGCTAGTCGAATGGATGCTTGCCGAATGCTCCCGAATACTTGCTTCCGCCACGTCTTGGTCCACTGTCATCTTCTCGGCCTTTACCAAAATCCGGTGTTAACACATGCCCCCTCAATTTCGGGATAAAAGTGATTTTATTCCGAATTAACCATAAACTTGTTCCTCATTTAGGTCAACACCTTTCAAACTCGCGGCCGCCACCCGAAATCCGAATTCTCCGTTCTAGATTCAAACCCACTTTTAGTACTCAATGGCGACCCGGGATGGAGTTCCGAGGTAATTTCTCGCTTCTTTTATGTATTCAGCAATTTCTTCATTGATCCTTCGCTTTTTTTCGATTCACTTCTTCCTGGTTGCGTCACCCCCCGTTGAAGGAATACAAGGATGAGATTTTGATCCCCTACGCCGAGAGCCCCGATTCATATTTCTTGGGGCCGATGGGAGATCCTAACCCGATTGAATTCATTGAGAAGGAAACTCTGAGGATCCCTTTCAAATCTGGAATCAACCCGCCCGAATCGGTGGCGAACACCTTCAAGACTTGGCCGTTTCCTCCAATTGCCGGATGGCGAAATTGGTACCGGAGGATGCCGGAGAAAAGCAAAGCGATCCACTGGGAGTCCCAAGACATTCAAAGATTGCCCGGAGTTATCCCCTGCCGAGACACCCCTGAACGACTCCCTTCTGATAGCAGCCACCCACTTCTGGTCTGACATTGCTAATGCCTTCATCTTTGGTCACGGCCCAATGTCTTTTACTTTGGCCGATATTTTCATGATGACCGGCCTAAATGTGACAGCACCGGTGTACCCTTCCAAGTACAAGGATAGCAGCAACCAAAAGGCGCTTAAGTCCGGAGGTGGATGGATGAAGTACATCAATACTTACAAATCATCCGATATCTTGTACTTGACAAAGAATACAAGGCTTTCCTGAACATGTGGCTGTGCAGATTCATCTTCTGTGGAAAATCAAATGAGCCGACTCTGAATTACATGGTAATGGTCAAGAGTTGGTGCGCAGCACCCCCCGGTTCCCTTGGGCAAGTATTTCTTAGGGGTCGTTTATCACATGATGCATAAGATCGTTGTTCAAATGCGTCAACATGGGGAAATACATTGTGTGAATGGTCCTTGGTGGTTTGTTTAGATGTGGCTGCAGTTGTACATGCATCAAATAGTGTCTGTAGATCTCCATAACATGGGCTTCCCTTCAGTTAATCATGCCGAAGATGACACAAGAAAAGAAAAGGCCCGCCAAACATATGGAGAAGCAAAGATCCTCTATCAAAGCATTGACATAGACATTGGTCACCTCTTCAAGCTGTTCTTCAAAGGTTTTGAGAATGTACTCTGGCTCCCTTATAGGGAAAATGAGAATTTGACTCTTCCCTGCAAGTTTAGTTATGAGTTTGGGTGCTCAGACCAAGTGTCCATAGAAATCTTCAACTCCTTTATCAAGCCTTGCACTTTACCAGCAGAGTTCCACCATGGAAGGTTACTGCGCCCCACTTATGAATTTTATAACCCAAACATGGTGGCCAGACAGCTAGGATGTGGACAGTTGCCCCTAAGGCTGTTCTTCTCTAGGATCATAAAGCCCAGGGAAGAGATAAAAGATGATATGGAGGCCAAAAAAGTTTTTGAACTTGGATGGGACTTGCCAACATATGCACCTTCCCCACTTGGATTGATACATGCTGCCCATCCCTTGTTTGCTTCCTGGTGGCAAGAATGGCGTGCCCACATCTTTAATATACCAGTGCATCCTTTATGCCAAGATCTGCAGGCCCAATTTGCTTCTGATAGTGAGGTAACTTTCTTGTACCTATATTTTCCTCACTATTGGATTCATTCCTGATTTTAACACTTTGTCATTCACAGGATATTGAGCCTACTCCTCCTTCTCGAGCGATTCAAGATTACCAGTCGGGCCTATTCCCTTTTGGGATATAATGCCCCTACTTTGGCGGCTTTTATGAAAACCCCGGCCAAATAGTTTTGGGTTCAAACTCCCAAGAAGAGAGAGCAAGAGGAAAGCCACTCTTTGAATCAAACAAGGATGTCACTTTGCCCGGAGAACAAGATCCAAGAAAGCTAAACTGTCTCCCAAGGTACACCCTTGTCAGTTTTTGTTTAGGCAATAATTTTGTACTCACTTCCTCTGCCTGCAGCCACAGGTTCAACTTTCAAGATCGGCCAATGCTTCAACAACCATTGAGATCCCTCCTCAAGCCTCTGCTGGAGATGCAGAAATCCAAGAGAACACTGGCTATACTGGTATTATTATCCCAGTTGATCGTTCCCTTTCTTTGTACTAGATGCACTGAATAGTCTTCTCATTCTGCTACTTCTACATTTTAGAAACAAATCAATTCTTGGATAGGACAGCAGAAGAATCCTCTTCTCACTAGGCTTCTAGCTCATCATCCCTGGGCATCCAACCAAGTCCCCAACCAAGCCGGAGTAGGATTCAACTTGAAGAAGACTCTATTCAAAAGGTAATACTTCACTTCATTGGTTTCTTTGATAATTTTGACCAATCGGCTAATGGTTTTCCTTCCCTTAAGGATGAGGCCAAGCCGACCGCTAGCTACTCTTTCACAGTTGAAGAATACATCAACGAGGAAGGCGAAGAAGCTATATCTCAGCAGAGGTTATCAGCAGAGAACCAGTCTCGGCTTAAGGAAATAGCTCTTTTGTTAACCAAGGACATCAACATTCGGTCCAAGATGCGGATCGATAAGGGACCTGGTTGAACTCATTGACCAAGAAATCCCTCCAACTCTCGGGGTTTTCTTAGAATCTGCAACTCATCTTGATGACCATCTTGGTAAGGTCAGGAGGCCAAACAAAAACATGGCCTCCGTGAGCTGCTCTGCAGTGACAATCGATGAAGAAGCAACAAGCCGTAGAGCTGCATTCTGAGATTCAGGCTGCTAAACAATCTTTGTCAACTTTGGAGCCTGAATCGAAAGCTATGGAGGAAGAAAAGGCCAGCCGGAAGCTCAATTGGCTCGGTTAAATGCCAACATCCAAATCCCACAAAGATAGAATTGCCAAACGCCGAGTTCCATAGATGCAACCAAAACAAAGATAGCATCTGTCATCAAGGAGAATCAACAAATCAAAACCGGGGCTTACCAAAATCCAAAGCTCGAGGATGACGACAAGAAGGTGCTTTGGAGGAAGTTAGCCGAATTAGGAATGATGCTATAGATGCAATCAAATTGTTCCTAGGCGAGTGAAGCACCGGCTTCGTAAATGTACTTATGTGTATCATACTATATTCTTGAGCAATTGCATTCCTTGTTATGCTTTGCCCTTTTTAATCTCTGCCTGATTGATGACATAGCCGAATACCTCGAGCTTCCCGATTAGGAGGATAGCATACCGCCTCAGGCTTCCCGATTAGGAGAATAGCCGATCCCTTTGATCCGTCGTTTTTTGATTTAGCCGAGCCTGGCCCAAATCCGGTAACGGCCCAAAAGGTGTAAACCCTACTTAAATCGCTTGGGATACTCCAAGTATACGCCATGATCTTCACTTTGTGTTATAAATAAAGCCCTTCCTCGGCCTTCACTGTTACCTCCGACTAGCATACTCATCGCCGTCTCTTCATCTCTCTGCCTCATCCAACCCTAAGAAAAGGATCAATCCTTCAGAGCGCCAATGTCGAGCGGCGGCGATGATCGCGGCAAGCGTCCTGCTGAGGGAGAGGCAGAAGGAAGTCGAGCACCGCACCGTCAGCGCCACGGGTGAGAATCAATTAGTGGCTTCTTTGCGGTTCATGCTTCATGTTCATCTCCCCTAACCTTGGTTTTCTTTATCTGCTTAGGGCGAGGGTCATCACCGGCCAGCGCCACCTCCTCCCTTCGATGGTGGTGACCCAACCGGGCACCTTGGACCAGCCGGTCCCTGTCTCCGGCTCCTCGAGTTCGTCGAGCTCTTCCGAGTCCGACAACTCATACAACGCCAACCCTTGGGGTCCGGCGGAATCAGAGGGTGAGGACCCTCTGTACATTCACGAGGAGGCGCCCGGTTCCGCAAGGAAAGGGATGAGGCCCGAACGAGCCGGGCGACGTTTCCAAGCAGTTCGGCATTGCGCAAGCCGAATGGGAGGATCGGCGCAAAAGCAGCTTCTGCGACGCCATCACCGGGTTCGGCATCCTCACATAGATTTCTTTTCTCTCAATCCTCCTCGTGTGCTGACTTGCTTTTTTCTTGTTCAACACTGCCAAGAGAGAATGAGCGTCCCGAAGGCAGCGGCGAACAGGATGGCCGACAAGGTGAAC
Source organism: Chrysopogon serrulatus (assembly GCA_015844335.1). Lineage (NCBI taxonomy): Eukaryota > Viridiplantae > Streptophyta > Magnoliopsida > Poales > Poaceae > Chrysopogon > Chrysopogon serrulatus. The sequence continues at coordinate 197,975 of JADLZL010001721.1, read as the reverse complement.
GCCCGGGGAGACTATTGAGGCACGCCTGATGCTTTGTAGACGGCCGCGTTGATCGTGCCGTCATCCAAGGTGTGCACCTTGGCGCATCTCTCGGCTTTGGCGGCGATGTCTTCCCCAGCACCGGCGAAGATTACTCTGTCCAAGCCGTGGGCTTTGCTTTGGCGGCCCTCCTCATGAGATTGAGGATGTTAATGAACGCCGGAGCAAGATGAAGATCATGCCGCCGCCCCCTCGCCGAGTCCACCAATCCTCAATCTGTCCCCGAATAAGTTATTCCAGGAGTAGTTTGTAATTAGGGATTGAATGTAAATAATCAAATCACTTTCTGAAGATGCGCTTGTTCGTGATTTTTGTGTTGGATGCCGAATAATTGTCCTTAGCATTTTTCTGAATAAAAATAACTCGAAATGATGTTTCCCGAATGTAATGATGTCATTTTAGCCGAGTAGATCTCAGTCTTGCGTTGCAATTGATTTGACATGTCATTGAGTTTTGTCATTCAACGCTTCACTTTCTCTTCTTTCGATAAACCAACCAAATCGAGAATGCCCAAGTCAATTCCAAACCATTCGGTTATATTTTGTACTAAAGGCGATAAAAACCATATCGGCTACTTGCCGTTTCATAATTTTTTTTGCTAAAGGCGATGTTTGTTTCATCGGCTGTTCAACTTTAAATTCCTTTTATGAACCAACCTCAACACTAGGGGTAATATTTTTTAAGATATCGTCCATTGATGGCTCTAGCAAATTCTTCTCCAAACAAAGTCTTCAAAATATATGCATTGCCAGGCACACACCTTTCTACCCGAAAGGGTCCCTCCCAATTCGGAGACCACTTGCCGAATGCTCTATCTTTTGATCCAATCGGCAATATAGTTTTCCAAACCAGATCACCTTCTCGCGAATTGTTTCATTCTAACTTTCTTATTATAATACTTGGCAACACGTATCTTATTCTTCTCAATATTTTCCAATGCCTTGAGATGAATCAAATGTAAATCCTCTAATTCATCTATCATCGATTTGTATAATCTTTCTTTTCCAAGTCCTTTTGTAACATAACTCATCTTGAACCCGATTGCAACTCCCATGGTAAGACAAAGATAATGCCCATAAACCAACTCATAAGGAGATGTTTGAGTTGACCCGTGACAAGCCATTCGGTAAGCCCACAACGCTTCATTAAGAACCAAATGCCATCTTTTTGGCTTCTCATCAATCTTCTTTTGAATGATCTTAATCATAATCTTATTTGATGCTTCGCTTGACCATTGGCTTGTGCAAAATAAGGAGAAGAATTATACAACTTAATTCCCATGTCTTCAAAGAAAGTCACAAAACTCCGAAGAAGTAAATTGAGTCCCTTGATCGGTCGTTATAGTTTGAGGAATTCCAAACCTATAAATTATATGCTCTTTAACGAAACCGATCATATTTTTTCGACGTGACTTTCTTCAACGGAATAGCTTCAACCCACTTGGTAAAATAATACGTGGCCAAGAGCACAAACTTATGTCCTTTGCTAGAAGGAGGATGAATTTGACCAATTAAATCTATGCCCCATCCTCTAAATGGCCAAGGTTTGATTATTGGGTTCATAGCGATGCTTGGAGCCTTTTGAATATTGCCGAATTTTTTGACAATCATGACATCCCTTATAATATTCAAAGCAATCTTCCAAAGATGGTTGGCCAAAAATAACCAGTTCTTCGAATTATCCACTTCATTCGGTAAGGCGACCGATGTGCACCACACGGTCCTTCATGCACTTCATACATCACTTTTCTGGCTTCTTTTTGACTTAAGCATTTAAGCAATACTCCATCGATAGACTTGTAATATAAATGATCATCAAGAAGTACGAACTTGAAGGCTTTATACCTGAGCTTTTGGGAAACTTTCTGTGATGGATTTCTTAGATATTCGATGATCTCACGCCTCCAATCACCAACCCCTTGCTCAGCACTCAAAACATCTTCATCTATAGTGAGGACTTCTTGATTTTCACGATATCCAGAAGCAACTTGAGCTAACCTATTTGCTTCTTCATTGTGCCCCCTAGGGATATGGTGCAAGGTTGCTACTCGAAAGCTTTTCAAAAGTTCTCGGCATTCTTCATAATATTCTCTCAACACATCACTCTTGCATTCATATTGGCCGGTTAATTGGTTAATTACTAGTTCGTAATCCCCAAAGATCTCAACAAAGAACGGCTTTCACTTCTATAAGAAGTCAAGCCCTCTAAGCAATGCTTCATACTCCGCTTGATTGTTAGTAACATAAAATTCAATGGGAATAGCATATTCAAAAGTTGCTCCCCTGTGGAGAAATTAAGAGAATAATAAGCACCACCACCTTTGCAACAGGATGAACCATCGAAGAATAAAGCCCAAGGCACAATGCTTATCATCTCAACGTAAAGATCACGATGTTGTGTAACAAAATCGGCAATAATTTGACCCTTTACTTGCTTTTGCTGATTCATATCTTAAATCAAACTCCGATAAAGCAAAAATCCACTTGCCAATCCTTCCATTTAAAATTGGCATTGATAGCATATGCTTTATTACATCAAAACTAGAAACTACCACACATTCGGTATTTAACAAGTAGTGCCGAAATTTGGTACATGAGTAATACACACACAAGCACGCAGTTTCTCCGAGTCGAATATCTTGTTTCTGGATCCAATAGTTTTCGGCTAAGGTAAGCTATTACTCTCTCCTTTCCTTCAAACTCTTGCATGAGGGCCGACCCTATTGTTAGACTATCGGCCGCCACGCACAATTTGAAAGGCTTGTCAAGTTGTGGAGGTACCAAAGACCGGTGGTGCCTTCATATATTCTTTGATTTCATCAAAAGCCTCTTGTTGTACGTCACCCCATACAAACTTTTGATCTTTCTTGAGCTTCAAAAAGTGGAGAGAAAGGCAAGACTCTTTTCGATAGATTGGATATAAACCTTCTTACAAAATTAATTTTGCCAAGCAATGGATTATAACTCGTGAGATTAGTTGGAGGAACAACCTTGTCTATTGCTTCCATGCTCTTTTTTTCCAACTTCAATCCCTCCTTTATGGACAAGAAATCCTAGAAACTCACCAGCCGATACTCAAAAGCACATTTATTTGGATTCATTTTCAAACCATGTTTTCTAGTGCATTCCAAGTCTTCTTCAAATCGGCTAAATGCTCTTCATGGTTTCTAGACTTGACCACCACGTCATCAATATAAATCTCCACAACTTTGCCGATCAACTCATGAAAGATGTAATTCATAGCTCTTTGATAAGTTGCACCGGCATTCTTTAACCCGAATGTCATGACGATCCATTCAAACAAACCAATATGACCGGGGCATCTCAAGGTCGTCTTTGAAATATCTTCTATTGCCATGAAAATCTGGTTATAACCAGCATTCCCGTCCATAAAACTAATAATTTCATACCCAAACCGCCGCTCTACCAGCAAGTCGGAATCGGCATTGGGTATCCATCCATCGGAGTAGCTTTATTAAGGTTTCTAAAATCTATGCATACCCTCATCTTTCCATTCTTCTTGTATCACAGGAACTATATTTGAAATCCATTCTCGCATACCGCATGGCCGAATAAAATTTGCTTCCAACAATCTTTCGACCTCTTTCTTCACATCGGCCAACACCTCCTCTTTATAGATCCTTCGTGGAGGTTGTTTGTAAGGACGATAACCGGACTTAATAGGTAACCGATGTTCAACAATAGAAGCGATCTAATCCGGGCATCTCTCAGATAATCCCAAGCAAAACAATCTTTGAATTCCTTTAAAAGGGCTACCAACCGTGTTTTTGTACTGGGTTCAAACTTGCACTAATGTACATCGGCCTTGGTTTAGCTTCATCACCAACATTTATTTCTTCTAACTTGTCGGCCGACATAAAACCTCGTCCCAGTTTTCCTTTGTTGCCATCGATTGGATTACCCATTAAAAATTACTATGAGAGCCGACTGCTTGGATCGGCTGTTGATCTCTATTGAAAACATTCACAGGACCTTCTTCCCATACTTTGCCGGAGAAACAATCAATGCCATCATATTCCCAGTAAGCAGGCTCCAAAGCAGCAACACTTACGGAATCATCAGCGTGCACAACTTCAATGTCATCTCCAACCCACTCAATAAGAATCGGTGCATGGTTGAAGGAATGCAACAATTGGCATGAATCCAGTCCCCTTCCCGTAAGTAGGTCAGATGCCCCCTTGCCGTCAATGACAAAGAAGGTAGTGATCAAAGTCTTTGATCCAATCATCAACTCAACATGTACAGCTCCTCGAGTGTCGGAAGGATTGCCGGCAAAAATCCCCGAGAATCATGTCGGTCTTCAACAAATCTTCACTTGTCATTCCAAGCTTCCTCAAGGTGGTGTATGGCATAATGTTGATAGCAGCTCCTCCATCAACAAACATCTTGGTCGAGGTTTGCCGTTGACATATCCTTTCAAATAAAGTGGTTTCAAATGGCGATGTTTGGTCGGCTTGTCGAACGTTGCCTGTTGTGTCAATACAAGCTGAGCCATCAAATCCTGAAACTCACTTTCATCAAAATCGGAGTATACCTCTTCTTGGATATCTTGACTCTCGGGAGCTATGAATTCGATGGGAGAAAGAAGGCCATGCATGCATCACCCGACGGGCCATGCTCATCGGGTTTCTTTTTTAGGGCGCCATGCCGTTTTTCCTCTGCATCGGCTTGCTCCAGTTCTTTGTTTCTCAAACGCTGAACTCTTCTTTTTCGGCTCTTCCTCGGTCCCGGAGGACACCATTGTCCTTTCTCGCCAAATGTATTCATGAGGATTGTATTCCTTGTGATGAGTCCATCGTCGATCTGCAAACCTCTTTCTTTGCTGATTTTCAAAACTATCTATTTTTATGCGCCGATCGTCCTCAGGAAATTGTATTCCAAGTCTTTCATGGACTGGGCGGCGGTTGACTCGAGATTGCCTGTACAGAAATACGATCATCACTGATTCGGGGCAATTATTTCTAGCGAGCAACTTCAAGCCTTCATTCCAAAGAATGTTTAAAGAATGAACACCCCCAATGAGATCGCTCTCCATTTCCCTTACGTGCTCTTCTTGCTCTCTGCGATACACTTCTTCTTCATATTTCCGGCGTTCTTCTATAAACTTTTGCTCTTCATAATATTCCCGCTCCTCTGCTTTGCCTCTACCACTTATTCAAAAAAATACGTGATGTAACCCTAGGCTTAGAAGTTTCACCTTTTTGGGTTCGGCTATTCTTGAACCGAACTTTCTCTTTCACTCCTCGATCGTAATCTGGCGATTAGGGTCGACAAAGACCGTTCTTCTTCTTTGCTCATCGAGGTTAACACCTTCACCTTACCTTTTCCTTTGGGATCATCTGCGAAAACCATACTTACGGAGAAAGAAATCATGTTCTCGGGGAAAGGCCGACCGTCAACCTTCATTTTGCCATCAAACTTCGATGTCCCTCTTGGATAGCCTTCAATCCGAACCCCGAACACTCGGCAATCATTGATAGAGTGAGAATTAGTGTTATGATAGCCACAATATTTCTTGTCTTTCACTCCTTCGGGCGCAAAGATAGGATGTCCATCCGCGCTTTGATGCGTCCTTCCCTCACTAACAAATCAAAGAGCTTATCCGACTTGGAGACGTCAAAATCATAAGTTCCCTTTTGTTGCCTCAACCAACGCCGGCTAACCCGAGTAGGTTCCTTCGCCCAAGTCAATTCAGCCGCAGCTATCTCATCATCATCATCATACTCATCTCGCTTCTTCCAGAAACTTTGATACATTTCACTAGCAATGTTCCCCTTTTGAAGCGGTTGTCTCTCTTGAACCCATGAGCTTGATTACTCATAGCAGCTAGTCGTTGTGAAAGTTGACCAAGGTCATCAAATTCCATGCCGAACGACTTCTCTCGACATTCGGCCGCATGCACTCGCTATCGCCATCCCAGTAACCGATCATCCGTAAGTTCAATGAATAACAAAGGTTCTTGGTCTCTCTAAATCTGCGAAGATACTCTTGCGGTGTTTCATTAGCTCTCTGTCTCAGACTCATGAGGTCGACTAGCTTCTTTTCATTAGTACCCGTGAAGAAATATGCATGAAACTTTTGTTCCAGTTCTGCCCACGTACCAATGGAATGGGGGCGGCAATGAGGTAAACCATGAGAAAGCTGGCCCTGTGAGGGACAAGGGAAAATACCGAATCCTCCAAGCTTCATCCGTGGATGCTTCCCCAAGTTGCATCAAGTACCGACCGATATGTTCCACGGTGCTAGTATCATCTTGACCAGAAAACTTAGTCAAGTCCGTCGGAGGTTTCACCCTCGGAGGAAGTGCGACTCTATTGTACCATTCTGGATAAGGAGACTTGTATGAATAGGATTGATTCTTTGGCTTTAGGCCGAACTGATGCTGCATCATATCAGCCATCCTATGCATGATGATATCAACATCCGACTTCGGGGTTCCACGTGCTTGTCTTCCAGAAGGTATTCCTGATGCGCTCCCCAGATCCCGGATTCGGCAAAGCATCTAGAGCGTTGTAATCGAGAAATTCTTGGTATCCATCTCCATACATGTTTCTCTGCTGCAAATTGCTCTTTGGAGATACCTTGAAAGTCGACCGTGGTACATCTTCTCATTGTACCAAATGTTACCCCGACCATAAGTAGGAGGTTGCTGTTTTTCATTAGGGATTGGTCCATCTTTGTTTGAACCAGATGCTCCTTCACCTCCCTCAGGCTTTTCTTGGTACTTTGGTGGATTGAAAAGCGTTGGTCCACGAATTGGGCCTGCATTCTCCTCAAAATACTTATCAGCCGTTGGGCCGAAGGTACTAACCATGATCGCACGAAAAGTGTTCAAGAAGGCTATGTTATGATTTGTAATAGTTTCTCCCAAAGCTTTGTGAACCAACTCCGACACCTTTTGAGCTTCTTCTTCTTGATTGTAATCGACCGATGCGGAAGAAGAACCCTTGGCAATGATTGCTTTTGGATGATCTTATTGCTCTTGTTCTTGGAGAAGGACATCAAACATTTCTGCTGAAACTGATTACATGCTTGTTGCACCAACTCTCTTACATCTTCAGGCAGTTCATCCAAAGTCACATCCGCGTGATTGTTGCTGATTTCGACATCTTGAGTAACGTGGTCCCACCGGCGTGCCAAAAAAGTGTGTTGACACAAAACGTGACTCTGCGCCTAACACACAAAGAAGCCGAAAAAGCGTGGCTTCAATCGGACAGCCGCACGGTGCAGGAGATCCGGGCGTGCCGGTCGGTTTGACCTGGAAACCGACAAGGGACAAAGAAACTATTAAATACAAAATCGGAACGTGCGGGATGAGACCGCATAGTTCCGCATATACGGCCCTGAAGCCACTTACGACGACATACAGCTATAGAAGCTATCTGCCAACCATGCATACGATTCATTCGTCTAATATAAAGACAAAACACGTGAAGCATTGATTGCCGAACATGCATGCATGAGAAGACATGTTTGAACAAGTGAAAATTGATCATAAGTTGAAACATAACCAAGCTCGGCAATCCAAATTTTACTCGGGGTCCATGAAGAAGGAACAAGTAAATTGAATACAAACGGATCTATCGATTGAATCGAATTCTAGTCCACCGGATGACTAGCTCTAAAAAAACCCAAAAGCTTGCATCTACCGCATGATACTCGGCTGTCAAGACCTATCTATATCTCATAAGCTTGAACCCGCAACACGTGACAACCTAGATTAATTTAACTTGACCAATGCAAGCGCTAGATTTAATCATCATGAAAAGATATACGTGAAGGCATAAAAGATAGATTAAATATGTAAAAGATATGAGGCCAAGCTCCATCAATCTAGATTGGGCAAAAAGTGATGCAATAATTAAATAAATAAATAAAGCATGCAAAGACTACGGGTAACTTAATGAATCTACTAGATCTTGCCAAACCTAATAGAGCCGATAACTAATCCTTGCTCTGCTAAGCTATCAAGCGGACGCCTGCCGCACGGCCATCTAGTCGAGACAAACAAAGCATAAACAAAGACTCTGATAACTATCTTGCCTCGCTAAGCTATCAAGCGGGCCGCCGCCGCGGCCATCTAGTCGAGATAAACAAAGCATAAGCAAAGACTTCCCGATCATCAAGCCGACGCCCTGCCGCACGGCCATCCAGTCGAGATGAGCAAGACTACTTGCATCAACATCTAAATCCACCGCATGATACTAGACATGATAGCAAGGTTGCCGGAACTTACGGAGGTCGACGGATCGATGGCTCCTCTCGAAGAACTCGACGACACGACGAAAGGACTCGAAACTTGGCACGGGGCCGGTTGTGTTGATTTGATTGTGAATATCCTTTACAATGGTCGAGGGTCTATATTTATACCCTGGACATAACATGAATCCTAAGAGACTACGATTTACACAATATATTAAAGGTAACGTGAAAGTATGGCGATTCTCTTGCAATGGTCTTCCTCGAAGTCCTTGACCATTACGTTCTTCGCCTTCGATTCGGCTTCTTACTTGCCACCTTTTACTTCCCGAACGGAGCCACCGCCTTCAAAGATAGCCGACTGCACGAATGTTTGCCGAATCGCCTAGAGTTAGCCGACCGAACGGATGCTTACCGAACTGCCCAGAGCTAGTCGAATGGATGCTTGCCGAATGCTCCTGAATACTTGCTTCTGCCACGTACTGGTCCACCTGTCATCTTCTCGGCCTTTACCAAAATCCAGTGTTAACACATGCCCCCTCAATTTCGGGATAAAAGTGATTGTATTCCAGAATTGACCATAAACTTGTTCCTCATTTAGGTCAACACTGCTCAAACTCGCAGCCGCCACCCGAAATCCGAATTCTCCGTTCTAGATTCAAACCCACTTTTAGTACTCAATGGTGACCCAGGATGGAGTTCCAGAGGTAATTTCTCGCTTCTTTTATGTATTCGGCAATTTCTTCATTGATCCTTCGCTTTTTTCTGATTCACTTCTTCCGGTTGCGTCACCCTGTTGAAGGAATACAAGGATGAGATTTTGATCCCCTATGCCGCGAGCCCTGATTCATATTTCTTGGGGCCGATGGGAGATCCTAACCCGATTGAATTCATTGAGAAGGAAACTCTGAGGATCCCTTTCAAATCTGGAATCAACCCGCCGAATCAGTGGCCGAACACCTTCAAGACTTGGCCGTTTCCTCCAATTGCCGGATGGTGAAATTGGTACCGGAGGATCTTTGGAGAAAAGCAGCCGATCCACCTTCCCAAGACATTCAGCATTGCCTGGAGTTATCCCTGTCAGAGACAACCTGGAACGACTCCCTTCTGATAGCAGCCACCCACTTCTGGTCTGACGCTGCTAATGCCTTCATCTTTGGTCACGGCCCAATGTCTTTTACTTTGGCCGATATTTTCATGATGACCGGCCTAAATGTGACAAAGACCGCCCTAAATGATGACCACCCACTTCTGAATTAGTCCCTAGAAATTGATAAATCACCAAAATTCATGAAAATTGTTAGATAAAACCCTAGCCTTCTAGATATTGATGTGTGTTTCATGCCTTTTGATATATAAAATATTGACGCTATCCACCGTCAACATTGAGCATTAAAACTGAGTGATCCTCACGGAGAGCTCATGCTTATGAGAGCAAGTGTTGCCAGAAACATCTCGATCTTCATCCTTCGAGAAGTTACTTCCTTCACACAGTGGGTAACGTATATTGGAAAAGTGTACAACAAGGAGTGAAGATGTGGACCCCTGGGTAAACTAGCTCTGAAGTCATCCTACAAAAAGCTCTCGCAAAACACTAAAACTTGTGGAACGGATTAGGATAAAACATACTAAAAAGAGAATAATGCATGCCTATTTATTTTTATTTATTTTCTATGCAATACTAATATAGAAAAGTAAACATGCTAAAAAGAGAATAGATCATGCAATGCAAGAAAGTAGATATGGATAACTACCGATGTTACCTCCCGGCGAGGGTTCGATGTTTTGAGTCCTTCGAACTAGACTCCTCCTTGTAGTGGTTTATTAATTGAGTACTTCAATTTGCTCCTAAGGATAAGGATTGAGGTGGTGTCTCCACTAGTGGCGCTTCCAATGGTGGCGCCACCTTCTTTTTTTATTTTTATTCTTATGTGCATCATTGTTACTGGTGTTGGTATAAATTAACTGCACTCCTTTAAATAAGATTTAAGTAAGATTATCCACAAGCGCACAGATATCGTACCAATGTCATATTTTACTCGGAGGTTTTAAATATCGTCCACAAGGAACAGTTGTGATGATGACAAAGTCTATAGACTTAACCCTACAATTAGGCTAGATAAAATCAAGAAAAAGGAAATAGCTATTGAACTCTAGTTCTGACAACTGGTAAGCTTTGTATAATATTGTTCTAACTGGGCAAGTATCCTGAATAAGAGAAGAAACAGAGTAATCTCCTACCAAGAACCTATAAGCCTATCAGTCCTATCAACGGGAAGTGGACTACAGAGGAACCAACGCAGCGGTCACCTACGCGGACTACCACTATCCGGCTAATCTGGGGACATCCACAAGCAATCATAGCCTAGACACCACGTCTACACTACGAATTACTACTTCAATCAAGTAATGACCAAGACCAAAGCACTCAATATGAGATGTGAACTTAAGAACAAATAAGAACAACTGCTTACTTGAATCGGAATGATGAATACAAAAGTACCTCGAACGCGACTCAGGGGCGGGAGCTGAATCCGAAAGAATACAGCCACGAAGAAGCACCGACAGGGCCGAACTCCTCCCCGAATCTCTACTCCTCTACTCAATCTCTCTAATCTCTAAACAAGACTAGATCTAGATGAACTAGTCTCTCCTAATTGCTACCACTAGATGAACTAGAACTAGATCAACTAGAGGGACCCTAACCCTAATTATGTAGAGAATATGAAGCACCGGGGTGTAGAATGCCTCTTGAAGGGGCCTTGGGGCGTCATTATATAGGCCGAGATGGAGTAGGGGACAAGGAACCGCCACGTCATCGATCCGCGTCTTCATGTTGTGTGCACCGTCGGATCAAACCGACCTTAAATTGACATAGGGATGCTTTGCTTGACTTCCAAGGAAGCATGGGAGGAAGACTCCAGAAGGGGAGCGTCGTCGCTTGACCTAGGGCGCCGGCCGGCGCCTAGGTAGGGCCGGCCGGCCCCACCAGGTGGCCCCAGCGAGTCCCGCTGCTTCAGGTGTCTTCTAGACGTTTCCTGAGCCTGATGATGATGTTTGCCAACGTGGATAAATTTCGTGATAATTATGCACTCTAATCCCTCTTTTATGCTTTTCTGGAACAATCCCTAGAAAATATAGAATATGCAAAACTCAAGAAAATTGTCAGTTAAAACCCTAGACTAGTGTGTACTCATGTTCCTTTTTATGTCTAAAGTTCTAATAAAAGTTGACGTTATCCACCGTCAACAACTCTCCCACGCTTACCTTTTGCCAGTCCCTTGCAAACAATCTAGGTCTAATTACTAATAAACTTGGATCAGGAGTTGCTGCTATGCTTTTATTTCTTTTAAGTACACTTGTTTTAAACATAAATTTTCCTCCGGTTTAGACAAAACTGCTCTAACTTTCAAACTTACCCATTTTACCTTTAACTATAGAGCTTTACCTCTTTTGCATAAGTCTTGAACAATCGAAAGATAGAGCAATCAAGTCAAGCACTATGTCTCAAATTCTTCACAGTACCAATATTCTGGAGTTTTGTAAGTTTTCAAAATAAAACTCAGAGCATAATTGTATGACACCCTCAAGTCTCTTATTATATATGGTATTTATAGATCTCACTAAGGCATTAATGATGTTATGCCTTCCTACAACTAAGGATTTATAGTGGAGTTTACAGGAGTGGCAATAACAAGGATGAGCATACTTGCAATTCATATGTTGTAAAGTCAAACAATGGATCCATAGAGAATCGAGGCATACAATCAAATCAAGATGTGCATGTGTATGGAATATGGTGGATAGGTGTATTTATGGTATTTAGTGGCTAATCCTAATTCTACTTTTGCTCTTTGAAAATAACTCCCTCAGAACTTTTCGTGGGAAAACATGGGCTATCTTTATTCTCTCTTTCTTTCTCCTTTTTTTAATTAATCTGGGAGGCGGGCATCTATGTACCCATTATTTTAATTGTTGGGACACTTGTCCATCTTTTACTCTCTTTTTTTCTTCTTCTATTTTTTTAATACTTTTACATAGCCACATGCATCCTTTGAATGTAAATAATTGGAGAGATAATGATAAGAACTTAGAGCAATTAAATGGGGGCTGTCCTATAGGGTATATTTTTAGGTGTTTACTCCTAGTGTAGGAGAAAAATATTTTTAAGGTAGATCTGGATGAAAGTGGAAATGACTGCGCTTACATCCCAGAGTAGGAGTAATACATATGTGGGTGGAGTGCATAAGTGATCTTGATTTTAAAAGCATGACAAGGCTCTCATAAGGTATACAACAAAGATTGACTAAACTCAATGTAAAGCAAGCAGCATGAATGCGCAAAGGTTTTCCTAACTCTAAATGTATTATATGGCTTTGGTAGGAATTCAAACTTTATCATACAAGAGCTCATCATGTAATATTTTAGGTTTTCAAAATAAATCTCCAGAACTTAGTAATACTAGGAATAAGATAAATAGCAGCTTAGACCTTCATGTATCATATCAATCAATTACCTAGACTTAGCTCAAGCATATGCCTCCACAAATTTCAGGTTCAGAGTAAATTCTTATATCAAAGTAGTTATATCCAAAACTCAGAAGAATTTATGGTTGAAAACTAGGCACTTGAAAGGAATTACTGTAGAGCAACTATTCATCATCTCCAAGACAAAATTTTAATGTTCTCTAGTTTTTATTTAACTCTTACTAACTAGACACACTCTATGATCACACCTTAATATATAGATAAGTATTTTGTTTTTAATTTTAAATTTGTTATTCATCTTTTTATTTCTATTGGACTTACAAGACTCTAAAGACATGGATCTTCATGTGCCCATATATTTTTGGTATTTTATGACTATATAAAATAGACTCGATAATCGTCTAGGTATAGTTACCTGATAACTAGGGGATGCTCCTCCCCAAGCTAGATGTTTGCAATACTTGGTGTTGATGATCTTTAGGGCGAGCTTGTCAGCGATAGTTTTAGTGGGCTCCACTGATAAACTCACTCCTTAGTCATAATGTTATCCTGCATAGTTATACTCCAACAAGAAAACCAAAACTCGAGACTCGAATTTAATAAGAGGTTAGCGATCAGCCAATAAATAATTGATTATTCTTATGAGTTGATTTCAAATTGACAAGTTTTAGCAGGATTCTCTTTTTAGGATTTTCTAGTTATGTAGAAATTAAATATGTGTGCATTACATAGTTGTATTTTTTATGCCACCACAGAGAATATTTATTCTTATGGGGTTTAGGATTTTTATAATGCAAGAAATTAAATACAGGAGCTATTATTATTTTTTTATGCCACCACAAGAAATATTCCTACAGGGTTACCACAAGTTTATTCACGTGGGGCTTTTAATATTTTATGATGCAAAGAAATGAAGCAATAAAGATTTTTATTTCTTTTTAATATTTATGAAGATGAATATGTTAAAGTGAAATTAGATAGGAATACTAATTAATTAGATAACTACTATATTACCTTATGGCAAGGATATAAAATTTAAAGTTTACCGACAGAACTTCTTCTTCCACTCTTGTGTATCTCTCCATCTTGAGAGATGGAGGTCTTGATGGTTGCATACCTCTAGTAATGGTGATATCGCTTTTGTTCTTTGGTTTGGCCCATAGGTTGAAGTAGAGCTTTAATAGTAGCTAGCAAAGATCTTGCTCGGTGTGCTTGTTCACAGAACTTTTACTTGTAGAATTAATAAACTTTGCTCGATGTGTTGTCCCTGTTTGCAAAACCAAGGCGTAGATCAAGTGCATGGGCTCTGCTGGTGAAAAACACCAACAGAACCAAATTTATCCCTTTATTTATTTTTTTTCTATCCTTAGGCACTTTGAACAAGATAAAGTTGGTGTTACATGATTTGTTTATTTATAACATGAGTGGTAAGATCAAAAGATTAAGCATTGAATGTTGCATTTAAGTTCACATGGCAGACAAGAATGAAATTGTTTAACCAATAGATGGATTGTCTATCTCTATATAAATTTTCACATGAGTGTGACTATCATCTTTCTAAGATCGAATATAATGTTTTAGCTTGTTTGGTTAAGACTGAGATTAAGAGAACGGTGCCACGAACAATTTTAAAGAGCAAAAAGCATGTTGAGTTTAATTTAGTTTAATCAATTATAACTCTAACATGTTTGTGTTTTTTACTTATGTGCACACCAAGATCAAGAGAAGAGCAGTGACCACTTACCTTTGGATATTACCTTCATTATTAGAGCGTGACGGCACTAAGTGATGAAGGGTAAATGATTGGTGGTCCTTTCTCTTGCATCTTGAGTTGTTCATGGATGTCTTGTCTCCTCTGTTGCACTCATTCTTTTGCCATATTTTACTTCTTTGATCTTTTGACTCTTTTCACTCTAGTCATTATTATGCCTGTAATAGATTAGTGGACAACACATATCCGAAAGAATATACAAATTTTAAACACAGGTTGCTTGTCCAGTATTTTATTTTGTTCTGTCTATGCTAATGAAAAGAGTATTGATATTATTTTTGCATAGATCATGTTTTATGTAGACATGGCTTGAGGCAAAGTAACTTGCAGTAGAAGATAAAGTGAATGAATCATTAATACTTATAGTTCTATCATTTATGATGAATGAGCTATGTCTTCTTTTTCAAGCATGTGCCATGTCTCATCTCTAATTCTAATTTATCTCATGACTTACCCAAATTAATTTTAAAAGTTTTTTGCAGGGGGTTAGCCCAATAAAAATATCCAATGTCTACTGCAACAATTTCTAGTTCAATAACCAAGCTAGACTCCATGTCTAATTTAGTTAAGGAAGGCTATTTAACCTAAACACCATGCTGCTTAAAAAAAAAAGCCTTTAAAAGTATGTGCAGTACTTCTAAACCAAATCTTACTATAGCAAACAAAGGTAATATGAAAACACTTATAGAGATTTATTCATTTAGATATAAAAAGGTAAATAATTAAACATGAATTAAAAACTAGATACAACCAATATTAGCAACATAGGATTTTCTAAATAAGTCCATTCTCCAAGCTTGAATTTTGCAAGGCAGATTTAAGTTTGGATGGATATAATTAATGTTGTATGATAATTGGTTGGACATATCTGTTGCTGCCATTAGTCATTTTCTCACTTCAAACCTGAAATGGTTAGTGACAAAAAACATCAAAAGGAATATTTTCATGAATTCACAAGGGCATTATAGCTATGTTATTTTTTCAAGAGTGGTTATTTTAGGACACAAGGTTATTCTTGGAAAACCTTCTAATTATTGTACGTTGAGTTCGTGCAGCGGTTTCCTCTAGAACACTAGCCTTTGTGCGCCTATATCATGATTACAACGAGATCTATAATATTTATGATAAACATATGCATCTACAACCACCCTTTTAATGATTTTATGAACAGGTATAAAGAGAGGGTTGAAGATCTCGTGTGTGGTAATATTAGAGAGACCAAAAGATTCAGGAGATCTCTCATATGACCATGGATTCGATGAAGTGTTTATGAGATAATTCTCATGCTCATCGATGTGATCTCCCTTTTCGAACTTCAAGGGCGTTTCTTCATGGATGTCTATAGGCAACAAATTTGCCTCTATTATTTCATGCCTATGACATTTATTGGATGTTTTATTTTCTGTAATTTCCTATGAATTGATATCCCTAAGGTTGGTCTCGTCTAAAGCTTTCTCTAAATTTGGGTGAGTTCTATTTATTAAAGAAATTGATTTAAGCTCACCATTTGAATTTAAACCAAGTTTAGATGCTAGTGCTAAAGCTTCGTCCTCTTCCATCCATTCTTTTACAATAGCATATGTATTTCTAGTATGTTCTATGCATTCCTGCCATTGTCGTTGCTCTTCTTGGGCATTCCTATGACTTTTATTCTTGAGATGTCTTGATAGATTTATAGGGTCATTATAAAGTTTAGTAAAAAGAGCATAAAAAGATTCATTAGGGTCAAGGATGAGTTTAGAGATGGGTCCAGAGACATTTATTGTGGGCATAGAAGGGGAGAAGATAGAATTTACTCCTAAGTGGCTTGGCTCTCCTTCTATGGCATCACTCGACATGCCATCCTTGAACTCTCCCCAGTGCCTTTTATGAGGGAAAGGAAGTTGACGACACTTTTTCCAAGATGCTCTTCTGAGAAGATCTGATGTGTATTGATTTACGAGCATCTTAGCTAACTGGAATTCTAAATCATCAAAGTGGAATTTTAAAGGTTTAGGATCGATAGCTAAATCTTGGGAATGGAGTGATTGTGTTTTAGCTACCAAGACTTTCATGTTTAGTTCGGGTGATAAGTTTTTCTCTTCCTCGGGGAGCTCAGAATAGGCTTGAACAACCTTTTCTAGCATAGGCCTTGCTTCAGTTATAGGTAAGTGAAGAAAAACTCTTCCAGAGGCTAAATCAATGGATTCTTTAGATTCCTTGGTAAGACCCAAATAAAAATGTTGAATAAGCACAGCGTCTGGAAAACCAAGGTCAGGGCCAAATGTAACAAGTTCATTAAAACGCTCCCATGATTTACTAAGAGATTCTTGTTCTAGTTGCCTAAAAGTTAGAACCTCTTTTCGAAGGTTAACTACTCTATGGATGGGAAAGAAATATAAACAAAATTCAGAGTATAATATTTCCCAATCACCTTGCATACTCCCTACGGCTCGATTATACCAACGTTTGGCTCTTCCAGTCGAAGAGAACGAGAAAAGCTTCCATCTGATAGTCTTATCGGACATGCCAGCAATGCGCAAGCATGCACAGGTCTGCTCGAATTCTCGTAAGTGTGAGTATGGGTTTTCGTTACCTTCTCCCGAGAAGGGTTTATCCTGAATCATATTAATTAAACATGGGTGTAGCTCATAGCCAGATGTTATAGGTTCATTAGATTTTGGTGGCTCGAAGCTTTCGCGCATGCCATAAAGACAGATAAGAATGGAATTAAAAGCATCCATAAGGATGAACACAAAAATAATGAAGAGAATGGGATAAAATAAGAAAAGATAAAAGTATAATACAAGATTAAGCTAAACTAAGTCAAAATCAGCAAACCGTTCTCCGGCAATGGCGCCAAAAATGTTTGTTGGTATAAATTAACTGCACTCCTTTAAATAAGATTTAAGTAAGATTATCCGCAAGCGCACAAATATCGTACCAATGTCACATTTTACCCGGAGATTTTAAATATCGTATCCACAGGGAACAGTTGTGATGATGATAAAGTCTATAGACTTAACCCTACAATTAGGCTAGATAAAATCAAGAAAGAGGAAATACCTATTGAACTCTAGTTCTGACAACCGGTAAGCTTTGTATAATATTGTTCTAACTGAGCAAGTATCCCAAATAAGAGAAGAAACACAGTAATCTCCTACCAAGAACCTATAAGCCTATCAGTCCTATCAACGGGAAGTGGACTACAGAGGAACCAATGCAGCTGTCACCTACGCGGACTACCACTATCTGGCTAATCAGGAGACATCTACAAGCAATCATAGCCCAGACACCACGTCTACACTACGAATTATTACAATCAAGTAATGACCAAGACCAAAGCACTCAATATGAGATGTGAACTTAAGAACAAATAAGAACAACTGCTTACTTGAATCGAAATGATGAATACAAAAGTACCTCAGAACGCAGCTCCAGACGAGGAAGCTGAATCCAGAAGAATACAGCCATGAAGAAGCACCGACAGGCCGGAACTCCTCCAGAATCTCTACTCCTCTACTCAATCTCTCTAATCTCTAAACAAAGACTAGATCTAGATGAACTAGTCTCTCCTAATTGCTACAACTAGATGAACTAGAACTAGATCAACTAAAGGGACCCTAACCCTAACTATGTAGAGAATATGAAGCACCAGGGTGTAGAATGCCTCTTAAAGGGGCCTTGGGGCGTCATTATATAGGCCGAGGTGGAGTAGGAAGCAAGGAACCGCCACATCATCGATCCGCGTCTTCATGTTGTGTGCACCGTCGGATCAAACCGACCTTAAATCGACGTAGAGATGCTTTGCTTGACTTCCAAGGAAGCGTCGGAGGAAGACTCGTAAGGGGAGCGCCCGCCCCGCTTGACCTAGGGGCCCGGCCGGCGCCAGGGTGGGTCGGCCGGCCCCACCGTGGCCCCAAAGTGGGTCCCGCCGCCGGTGTCTTCTAGACGTTTCTGAGCCCGATGACGATGTTTGCCGACGTGGATAAATTTCGTGATAATTATGCACTCTAATCCCTCTTTTATGCTTTTCTGGAACAATCCTTGAAAAATATAGAATATGCAAAAGTCGTGGAAATTATCAGTTAAAACCCTAGACTAGTGTGTACTCATGTGCCTTTTTATGTCTAAAGTTCTATTAAAAGTTGACGTTATCCACCATCAACAACTGGTTTAGAACTTCCACTTGTAGAATTTAGGGAGTCTCCCCACACTTTGCTTGTAGTGTGTTTTGCTCATAAAGGCAAGGTAGAGATCAAGTGCATGGGCTCTGCTGGTGGGAATACACCAGCAGGACCAGAAATTTATTCATTCTCTCACCTTAGGCACAATAAGACTGATGTTGTTCATATTGTTTATTTATAACATGAGTGAGAAGATCAAAAGTATAAATATGGCATTTAAGTTTATTAGATAAAGGAATGATGTTGCTTAACCTATGGAAGGATTGTTCATCTTTATAAGTTATCAAGATTAATATGATGACTATCATCTTCCAAAAATAAGATATATCATATTTGAGATCATTTGGTTAAGATTGAGATCAAGAGAATGGTGCTGTGATGTGTACTCTAAGATCAAGAGGAAACGATGACCACTTACCTTTAAGATGTTACCTTTAGCGTGATAACACCGTGTGGTAAAGGGTAGATTGAATCTTAATGGTCTTTTTCATCCTTGCATCTTGAGTTATTCATTAGCATCTTGTCTCATATGTTGTACTTCTTTCTCACTCTTCTAAACTTCTGCTTCTCTCATTATTTCTTCTCTGCAAAAGGAATTAGTAGACAACACATACCCGAAGGAATATACTATTTATTTAAAGTATGGATAGTGTTTGTCAAGGAGTTAAAGATTAAATTGTAGCCCATGTTTTAAATGATTCACCATTATTTCAAGTTTTCAAACAAGGTTAAGGCGAAGATATAATTTTGAAGAGTACCTCTAACCTTGATTTGATTCTATGAAGTCTCCTAATATGATTTAAACATTTTTATACAGGAGAGGATAGTCTGTATATACAACTAAATTCTTATACAAATATGCTTTGATGTTATAATGTTCAAGTAGTATTCTGAAGCATACTTATAATAGAGTGATGTAACACCCAAAAACTGAATTCTAAATTTAGTAATTAATTATGAGTTTTTATTTATTTTCCTATGTATTTAAACATAGGTTAAATAATATTTTTGTGCAACTAAAATGAAATATAAAGTGTAGAAACTTTTATGTTGCATTCATGCTGGTGCATAAGATTTTTGGTCGTGTGTATGGATAGCTTTATTTGAAAACAAATTCAAACTTCTTTTGAATTGGTTCAATTTCAAATCGAGAAAAGGAAAACCTTTTTCCTTTTCTCTATTTCTCCCTTCCTCCTTTTCAGCCCAAGCCGGCCCACCGGCCTCTCCTTCCCCTCTTTTCCCTCCCCCTCCCTCTTCCCCGCTTGGGCCTGGCCCAACTTAGGCCGCGAGGTCCTGCTCAGCCGAGGGGCACTACACGCCCCTTCCCCTCTCTCTCATCAACTGCTTGCGGGCCCGCACGTCAGCGCCATCCCCTCCCCCTTCCTTCTTCTTCCCCGTGACACCGGAAGCAGCCGCTGCTCTTCTTTCCTTCCCCGGCGAGCGGCATGCAGGGAAGGCCATCCTGGCCGCCAATCAAGCCCGATGATGGACTCCATCCATCCCCGCACTCCGCCGCGCCTCTATAAAAGCCGGCCGAGCCCCTCCCCTTCCTCCCTTGCTGTTTCAAGCTCGAGCACCCCACTGCCACCCTCAATTCCTACACCCGAAGCTCGTTCGCCGCCGTGACCATGTCCAGGAGCATCGCCAGGTGATGCCGCGGCCGTGGAGCCCTTTAATTTCCCGTTTTCATTGCTGTTGCTCTCAGATTTCGCTCACCGACGCCGTTTTCTCTCTCCAGTCCGCCACCGTTCATCGCCGGCCACCAGAGCTCCTTCCCGGTCGACGAGAACCGCCACATCGTCTTTGCGGTGAGGCCCTCCCCTTTCCCGTGCCATTGGTTCGGCTGTTGGCGCTCGGAATCGCCGGATACGTGTGCTCCCGTAGCTGCCGGCCATGGTGCCGCCGCGGAGTCGTCGTTCCGACGCTCCCCCTCCCTTTTCCAATGGCGCCATCGAGTTTTTGCGGCGCCGCGTCTCGTTTGGTGCTAGCCCCGTGCTGCGCGGGCGTGACCGAATCGCCAAGGTCGGCGTTCGCCGGCGAGCTTGGGCCACCGGCGGTAATGGCGCCGCCGTCGGGGACTTCTCCCGGTGGATCCACGCCAAGGTCCACCGTAGACCAGCACACGGCGCCCGCCAGCAGCGCGTCCATGGCCGCGTGGTGCACCGCACCAACCCGAAGCGCCACGTGGCGTCCCGTCGGCCGACGCGGTGAACCCGACCGGCCGCGCGCGCCTTTGTAGAAACCCCCCCCTTTTTCTAAATCAACCCGCAGTCCTATCCAGTTCAAATTAATTTATTTCCAGTCCTATTTTCTCACGTTTTGAACCCTGACTTTTTGAAAAAAAGGAGCCGCCGTCCAACCAGCGTTAAATTTAGAACAAGTTCTAGTAATTTACAAATTTGCCATTGACCCTTGTTTTATGTATAACTTTCACGTTTTAAATCCGATTTGAGTGATTCTCATGCTCACATGTTCATAGCAATACGTAGATTAGTTTTATAAGCATTTTATCTTCTGTTTTTACTGAATGGTGTACTGTTCTAATAGAATATTATTTGCTTGCATGTAATGATTGGATTGGATGCTTGTATGTTGATGTGGATCTCGTCTAGAGGGTGAGCAGTACGAGGAGTTCGAGGAGCAGTTTTTGAGGAGCAGTACCAGGACCCCAACTTCGAGGAAGGCAAGTGTAACAAAGGCTCCTTGTACCTATGAACAAATATTCACCTTTTACATACTGCATGTGTCTAATTTTGCAATACCATAAGGACTTTACCTAGTTTATCTTTTGTACCATATATCCTTGTTCCTATGGGTTGGTATGCATTGTTGGATAGTAGCTGTTGCGCAACACCAAATTTAATAATTAATTTGATTAATGATTTATGTCATACTTTAAAATAATGCTTTTTATCAACATTTAGGGGGCTAGAGCATTGTCGTTTTGTGCCCTAGTGCCTCTCCATAAAGACTCATCCTGAAGCGGCCACCCAGGAGTTCCGTACAACTCCGAGTGTCATATGGCTCTGACTTTAATCAATTAACTAGTACATCTCTAGCTTGTTAGTGGTTACCGACAGGCGCAAAAGGGGGTTGCCAAGACAGGTATGGCTCTTGTCCTGCCGTTTGTGTGTGTTTGGGCTCAAGGGTCATATGTGAACCACTCTCGGAGGAGAGCATCTATATCTGCTTGGTCAATCCGAAACCTAGCGGCTACTAACTTGTTAGTGTGTCTAGCGAAAGGTTATGTAGTGAGACCCTGCCACGCCTCCAAAGGAAGAGGTACATGGGGCCGGCAGATGGGAATCACGGCTCAGCGGGTAAAGTTGTACAATTTCTATAGAAATCATTAAACTGTTATAACAGCCGTGCTCTCGGACATGAGCGGCCTGGATCCTTCTTGAATAGTGGTTACATGGATGGTTTGGGAAGTGTACTTAATCTTGATTAATGATGTTACACTAATTTGAAGAAGGATTTCCTCACTAAAGTAGTATTTTAGGTTTAATAAGACTTAATCAATTAAAATTGCTAACGTAGTCAAACAGTGTCAGCTTTTGAGCCTTCATCCCCTTTGTTATACTTGCTAAGCATGGTTCGCTTACGCTTGCTTTACATTCAACAAAATCTGGATGGGTAAATGGATGCTTGTTATGAGGAGTTTCCTGAAGATGTCCCAGTACTAGCTTGAGTTCACCAAATCGACGTCCCCGTGGAGTCTTGAGTTTATTTATCGCTTTTCGCTTTGTTATATTTGCCCGTGAGCAAAACTATGTGAGATGGATGTAATAACGATGTAATAAGTACTTTACTTTGATATTTATGCAATTTGAGATTATATGTGTGTTTGGACATCCTGGGCGCACATATATAAGTACCTGGTTTTGTTATGCAAAATTGGGTGCGACAAGTGAGGAAGTTCAAAAGACTAAAGATATTTATTCAAATAGAACCAAGAATATGTAGGTGAACCAAAAGAGTATTTTATTTGTTTTAAGCAAATTAAGCATGACATAAGGTAAGGATAACCAAGACAATTAACAACATGGTATAAGATGTTCAATGTAGTTTAAAGTTGTATGAGGCTTGGGTAAACGTACCATATGACTTGTAGGGGTGATTCGTCCACTATCATGGGTGAAGTGTAGAAGGTGTTGAAGTGTCTTTTCATCCATTTCTTTCCATCTTACTCCTTTCTATACACTTGTTTTTCTTTCTTTTTGTTTCGAACCATGATCAGACATTTATTCTTTCTTCCCTATATAAATGTTAGTGGACACATACCCGAAGGATTGCAACAGGTTTTGAATGTGGGTTATGGTCCATATAATTCATGCAAATTTGATCTATGCTAATGAAAAGGTAATTTTTATGATTGTTTTAGCATAGATTGTATTTGTTTGCTGCATTCTAACATGGTTCAAGGCAAAGGTAACTTACAGACAAAAGATGATTTAAATAAATGTTGATACTTACAGTTTTTTCATGGAGAATGAGCTGTGTCTTTCTTTTGTGTAAAGTTATTGGATTTCATTACACACCTTGATTCATCTCTGATGTGAGTTCATCTCTTGACTTACCCGAATTAAACTTGAGAGTTTCCTGCAGGGTTAGTCTAACAAAATATCCAATGTCTAGTCTAACAAAATATCCAATGTCTACTATAATAATTTCTAGTTCAGTAACCAAACCAAACTCCATATATAATTTGATTAAGGTAGGCTATTCAGCCTAAGCACCATGCTTAATTTAAAAGCCTATAAAAGTATGTGTAGTACTTTCAAACCAAAGCATACTATAGCAAACAAAGGTAGCATGAGAGCACATAGAGATTTACTCTAATAGAGATAAAAGTATGATCATGCATTGTGAGGATGTTTTTTATTTTTTAAAGTACAGTTGCAAGTGACATGCATGTGTGCAAGGATCTAAACATGCTTGTGGATTTGATATGAGATAGAGTGGATGCATGGATTGTTCAAAGTAAACATGCAGTGGAATGTAACAAGATAACTTGTTAACACCAGATTTTGGTAAAGACCGAGAAGATGACAGGTGGGCCAGTACATGGCAGGCTTGCGAGAGGCAAGTATTTAGAAGCATTTGGCAAGCACCCATGCGGGTGGTTACTCCTGGCGATTCGGCAAGTAACCATGCGGTCGGCTGACTCTGGGTGGTTTGGCAAGCGATCGTGCGGTCGGCTATCTTTGAAGGCGGTGGCTCCATTCGGGAAAGCAAAAGGTGGCGAGCAAAAGCCGATTAGAAGGAAAGAACCGTGATAATAAAGGACTCCAAAAAGGATTAGATCCAAGATCGTCGTACTTTTGAAATGTTCCTTAATATTTTGTAATCGTAATCTTTTAGGACTCGTGTCCTGTCCAGGGTATAAATATAAACCCTTGACCATTGTAAAAAGTGTTCACAACCAAATCAATACAATCGGCCCCGTGCCAAGTTTTTCGAGTCCTTTGTCGTGTCGTCGAGTTCTTCGAGAGGAGCCATCGATCCGTCGACCTCTGTAAGTTCCGACAACCTTGCTATCATGTCTAGTATCATGCGGTGGATTTAGATGTTGATGCAAGTAGTCTTGTTTGTCTTGACTAGATGGCCGTGCGGCAGGCGTCTGCTTGATAATCAAGAGGTCTTTGCTTATGCTTTGTTTATCTCGACTGGATGGCCGTGCGGCAGGCGTTTGCTTGATAGCTTAGCGAAGCAAGATAGTTATCGGCTCTATTAGATTTGGCAAGGTCTGATAGATTCATTAAGTTATCATATGTTGCATGTTTTAAATTACTTGTAACACTCTTTTGCCCAATCTAGATTGATTAGGTTTGGCTTCTTAGTTTTATAGATCTATTTGTTCTCTAACGTTTTATTATCATGATGGATAGATTATATGCTTACATAGCCGAGTTAAATCAATCTAGATTGTTACATGTTGTGGTTTCTTACATGCTAGAAGCGTTTAAATCTTGGTAGGATTGAGTGTCGTGCGGCAGATACAAGTTCTTGATGGGTTTACTCGTGATAGCTTGTTTGTTCCTTCTTCATGGACCCCGAGTCGGCTGACTTGCCGAGCTTGGTTATGCTTCAACTCACGATTGACTTTCACTTGTTCAAACATGTCTTCTCATGCAAGCGTATTCGGCGATCAATGTTTTACATGTCTTTTATCTTTATATTAGCCGAATAAATCATAAACATGATTGGCAGACAGCTTCTATAGCTGTATGTCGTCGTAAGTGGCTTCAGGGCCGTATATACGAACTGTCTGGTCTCACCCGGCATGTTCCGATTTTATATTTAACAATCTTTTGTCCCTTGTCAGTTTTTAGGTCAAACTGACTGGCACGTTTCCGGATCTTCAAACCACCCGGTCATCCGATTGAAGCCACGCTTTCCGGCTTGTCGTGTGTGTGAGGCACAAATAAGGTCACGTTTTTGTGTCAACATAACTACTCATCAAATTTTAAGCCATGAGCAAGACTTTCTCACCCTTTTTGTTCATACTTACCATGACTCACAATGGTATTTGTGAGTAGCGCAGCATCTTTATTTGTCACATGTGATGAACTTTGAATTCATGTGATGACGAATTTTCTTTTCCAATCTACACATTGTTAGAATAATATATATGTTTACAAACCTGTGAGATGGCAAGGCTCCATCGTTGATGGATTATGAATGTGCAGGCACCCTGGGTTCTTCAATATCTCTCTTGTCTTGTTCTTGGGGAATTTCACCAGAAGATTGAAACGGTTGATGTTCTGCTTATTCCACAACTCAACAAAACAAGGGGTAATCCTACTAAAGCTAGCGGCAGACTAGATTAGGCGATATCAAGATCATTATCAAAATCTTTATGCTAATTGTTTCCCCGGCAACGGCGCTAAAAATGCTTGTTGGTATTTCTTATGCACAATTAAAATATGAAGGATTCCATAGCGCCTGAGATAACCATTGTAGCATTTTACCGGGAGTATTCTAGGTATCGTTATTTATATTTTACCACTGGGAAACAATGGATAAAGACATTGATAGTTCACCATCATGTATCTACTAACCACCACACCAACTAGACTAAAGTAGGGGTAAATGATAGATGATAGGAATTATGTATATATAACACACACAGGAGAATTTTATGATAAAAAAGTAGATAGCAATAGTGAGAGGACAACGAGAGAGTTTAAGGTTCCTAAATACTTCTCTATTAGTTTGGTTCTATATAACTAATTCATGGTAGATAAAGTAATCACACAATAGCACTTTGGAACAGCAAGTACCTTTCCAACTCTCGAATAAGACCGGGAAGAAAGTACTTAGAGAAGGCTACCAAAGGCTCTACGAAACGTCAACCCGAACGTGGTGGAATACGAAGACCGGACAGAGCTGTCACCTCTGGGGCTACCACAACTAACCGTGGGATTGAGCGTAACCTCAAGTAAATCCTAGCCTAGACACCATGTCTACACTAAAGATTACTACTCTAATCACATATGATAACTAGAGCACTCAATACGAGTGGAGATCCCATGCCAAGATATAACAACTATACTAAATATAATATGAAAAGCATAAAGTAAATAGAGAAGATAACTATATTAAAGCATAAGTCTTACAAAGAATAAATACAAAGACATACCAAGACTCTGAAGACTCTTCCAGAACCGGGGCGCAGCTCCGCTTTTTCTAACTCCCGACTAGAACTAATCTACTACATTGGAATCCCTAGCCCTAATTCTCTAGAGAAGAGTGGGTCTACCCCTGTATTTAGCCCGGTGGGAGAAACGTGAGCCCTTGGATCAAACCGACTTAAGGTACGGTGGAGATACATCCTTGAAGGTGGTGGAAGAAGCTTCTAGAAGACGGGCGTGAGGCGGCGTAGGGGAGGGCCGGGCGGCCTGGGCTTAAGCCCAATCCGGATCCACTTCGATGACGTGTTTTCTTGTCCCTTTTAGGGCCCAATAGTGCATGTTTCGATGTGGAGTTGATATCTCTTGATTCTGGATTCCGAATATAGCAAATGATATGTCTGTTTCGATCGTCTCGACGAGCCCGTTGCAATGGTGTAGTCCAATTACTTATTTGAGAAACTTTTATTTGATGGAAAATTGCATACACCTACAAGACAAGTGAGAACACCAAAACTCGTGGAACTCGTTAGAATCAAAACCTACAACTATGCTTTGTAATCCCTTTTATATCATTTCATGCAATAGTTGATGATTATATTTGGTGTTTAATGACCATCAACAAATACGAATATAGAAATAAAGGTAATTTGGTCTCCAATCCTTCCCTTTCTTGATAGAGTCTGACATGTCCTTCCTTCTTCCTTTGATCGGCCTTGGACACGCCTTATGCTTTGCTGATGTCATCTCTTCATTAGCCAATCTATCTAGTCTGCTCTGTTGCGCTCCAAGAACGTGGTCCATAGTTCACCAAAATATGGTGTCAACACAGGCCCCCAATTTTGGGATAAAATTGATTTTATTCTAAAATTTCCAAGGGAATCTTTCTAGTCGTGTCATCTCTGACTTGATGAACCATCCGTCAGTCCAAAATTGTTTCTCGCTTTCTCCGGCACGTCTTCTTCTCCTGTATGCGGAACTGTATTGCCTCACGGGTCTTCTGGATTTTTTTGGAATTGATTCCTCCCATCGTGCTTTGCATAGTGTAATTGAGTCGTCGTCCTTATCTCCAGGGATCATGGACGGTTCGGGATCCTCTTATCTCCTTGTGCCTATAAATACAGGGGATTCCTCCAGCGGTGATACAACAACACCACCTAGCCTTTCCTCTTCTCGGTGTTCCTTCTTTCTTTCGCCTTCCTTCCAAGAGAGTTCTAAACAATGCTTGATCCTCCATGGCTGAGTGTCTTTACTTTTATTTCACCATGCAGTTAGAAGAAATCTTGTGATAGGGGTGAGGGTGTTCATAATCTTAGAATCCCTGGGGAGTCTCATTCTAATAGGGGTAGATAGAAGAAATCTTGTAAGATGATTCTACTTTCCCCTTGGTTGTGGATGTTGCTACTTTGGGGCTTCTCCAGGATGTGCCTGCCTTCACCCTCTTGCCGCATTGTCCCGGAGGTTATCCTGCAGTCACTGGCTATGAGGCAACCTTCCTAGACTTGACTTCTGATTCTGGTTCTGAAGTCAAGTTCTCAGAGACGGATGATGGCAAACTCTCCCCCGGTCTTCCCGTTCCGGTTGCACGGCGCTCAATGGCTCCGCCACTTCTGCTTGCTGTAGCGACCACGGCTGCGGAACTTCATCTTGTCCTCCATCGTGGTTCTGCCTTTAGAAACAATGTATCTCTCCTCTATGTTATTAGTAGATCTCCCTTCATTCCAAAAATGTAACTGTCTGTATCAAGTTTGGAAAATATATATGAATTGCTGATACCCTTCCTCTGTTTCTTTCTTTGGGATTTCATCATGCTCTATAGGATCGGTCCCATGTACGTATATGTTCTGGAGTCCGCTTTTCATACGTTTCCGTATCCTTTTCCTACTCGAACTGATTTTATTCTCTTCTTTATGACTATAAAACTGTGGCCAGACCCATTGTTTTCTTCATCGGCCCTCCACATCTTCACAATGGATCCCTCGGAACGACTTGTTGAAGGTGTTTCCGCTGATCGATCTGGTGCTCAGGGCTCCGTAGGGGAAGTAGACCGTCTTCGGCGAGATCTGGAACGTTCCCATTTCATCATTGACGATCTGTTATCCATTCAAGACTACCTCAACGATGAGATTTCTTCTCTCAAGGCCAGTCTGGAAACCGCCAGAGACAAAGCTACAGGTTTGCTAGTCATGCTCTTCTGATGTTATCTATCCGACGTCTCACATCATCTGACACCTCTTCTTTCCCATCTCAGCTGTTTCTAAAGAACTGGAGGTTCTTCGATCGATCGTCCAAGGAGCTATGGATCTGGTGAGACCAAGAGGGATTACCATGGAAGGACGTTTGATGAACCTCTTTGAACGAGTCAAGGGGATAGCTTCGGACAACATCCGCCATGGTGTTGTGTTAGCATTAGCTCTAGCTCAACCTTATTCTGATCGTGATCTTCGTAGGCTCACTTTACGGGTCCCAAACAGGGGTGAAGCTGTTGATCTTCCTCCAACCGAAGACTTCTCTTTTGTAGCTAATGCTGTTGCTGCCTTTTCTTCAGCCACAGATATTATAAATAAATAATCTTTTCATTTTGAAAGATCTTTGTCTAACTTTTACTGGAAATTCTAGATCCACCGCTATGTATTTTTATTTTTACACTGAAGGTGATGCATGTTGCATCAGCTATTGTTTTTGCTAGTAGGATTGTATTTTTGTGCTAAAGGCGATACTCCCTCGTATCGGCTGTTGAGTTTTTCACCACACGTTGGACGTTTTTAGAGTAGATCAACCCACATGCTAGGATAATATTTCTTGAAATACTTTCCATTGAGTGTCCTGGAATATTCTTCCCCTTCCAATGTTTTACAGAGATATGCGTTTCCAGGAGCGCTCCTCATAATTCGATATGGTCCTTCTCAGTTTGAAGACCATTTGCCAAATCTATTATCTTTAGATCCAATTGGTAAAATCACTTTCCAAACAAATTCTCCTTCAATGAATTTCTTTTCTCGTACCTTCTGATTATAGTATTTGGCAATTCTGATTTTGTGAGCTTCAATATTTTCCAAAGCTTTTAGTCAATGGAAATTTGGATCATCGAGATTATCTATCATTAGATTTTTGTCGTCGTCGGCCTTTAACTCATCCTGCTGTAGTACTCTTCTGGATCCAATATTGATCTCCCAAGGCAGTAAAGCTTCATGATCATAAACCAACTCATAGGGTAAGCATTTAGTCGATCCATGGCAAGCCATCCTATAGGACCAGAGTGTCTCATTTAATATCAAGTGCCACTTTCTAGGATGTTCCCTGTTCTTCTTTTTGATTATCTTGATGAGGATTTGATTAGATGCTTCTGCTTGACCGTTGGCTTGAGCATAATAAGGGGAGGAATTTACCAACTTAAAACCTGTACTGGCAGCGAAGTCTTTGAATTCTTCAGATGTAAACATCTTTCCTTGGTCAGTCATAATAGATTGAGGAATTCCAAATCTATAGATTATGTGCTCTTTAACAAACTTAATCACATTAGCTGACGATGCTTCCTTCACTGGGATAGCTTCGACCCACTTGGTGAAATAATCTATTGCCACCAATACAAATTTGTGTCCTTTACTTGATGATGGGAAAATTTGGCCGATCAGATCTATCCCCCATCCTCTAAATGGCCATGGCTTCATGATCGGGTTCATAGTCGATGCTGGGGTTTTCTGAATATTACCGAATCTTTGGCACTCCTGACATCCTTTGTAATATTCAAAGCAATCTTCCAACATGGTTGGCCAAAAATAACTTGTCCTTCTAATCATCCACTTCATCTTATGGGTAGATTGATGCGCACCACAAACGCCTTCATGAATTTTGCCCATTAAGACTTTAGCTTCTTCTTGATTCGGGCATTTGAGAAGTACCCCATCGACTATTTTGTAACATAGCTAACCATCAAGGAGAACAAACTTTATAGCTTTATATCTTAACTTTCTGGATACTCATTTTGACGGCTCCTTCAAGTATTCGATGATCTCGGTCCTCCAATCGCTATCATCAGCAAGTTCATCAGTCATTATTTCAACAATCTGCCGATACCTAGAAGCACTCTGAGCTAGTCGATTAGCTTCTTGATTTTGATTCCTAGGGATATGCTTAATGATAACAAAAGAAAAAGAATCAAGTAGCTTTTAGCAATGTTCATAGTATCTCCTCAATATGTCATCTTTGCATTCATATAGGCCGATCAATTGACTGATTATTAATTGAGAATCATCAAAAATTTCAATAGTCTCGGTCTTTACTTCATAAAGAAGTTGAAGAACAATGCCCAAGGGGTTAAGTCTACCAGCTTGATCTCTTTTCCTTGATGATAAGTGATGAAATCGGCTATCGCTTGACCTTTAACCGCTTTTAGCCGATTCATATCTTAAATTAAATTCCGATAATGCAAGAATCCAGTTTTTAAGATCCAGCAACCTTCTACTCAGATAGAAAATCACTCGTTCTTTCCCTTCAAATTCTTGCATCAAAGCCGACCCAATCGTATGGTCACCGGCTGCTATGTACAACTTAAAAGGTTTACCTTGTTGAGGAGGGATCAATACTGGTGGAGATTTCATGTACTCTTTAATTTCTTCAAAAGCCTTTTGTTGCTCGTTGCCCCATCTGAATTCTTGATCACTCTTCAATTTTAGTAGTGCTGAAAACGACAAGATTCTAGCTGATAGATTCAATATGAATCTTCTAACAAAATTAAACTTGCCGATCAAGGACTGTAGCTCGGTCTTTGTGGTTGGCGGTACTTGTCTTACTAATTGCCTCAAAATTTTTCTGACCGACTCCAATCCCTTTTTCATGCACCATAAAGCCCAAGAATTGTCCTGCTGACACTCCGAACGCGCATTTATGAGGGTTTATTCTTAATCCATGCTTTCTTGCACATTCGAGAGTAGCTTTGAGATCTTTTAAGTGTTCTTGTACTACAAGAATCTTGGGCTTCTGTGACAATTAGATTATGACAATAACAGCCTTTGTTTCCTCGTCCATCGTCTTTGTATAGTGACAAAGTGGTCTGCCGTCACAAAAAAGTGGGTCACTAACCAGCTTCGTGACCATCCGAGAACTTCGTCATTGATACAGTGACGATAATTCTCCTGTCATTGATCCAATGACGAATTACGTTGTCATAACAAATTTGGCAATTCACATTTGGCCCGTATAGCGTGGGCCTTTTTTCTTTTTAATTTTCAATTACAATCAGTCCAATTGGCCCAAATGTTATTTTTTGGCCCAACTACAAATTAGCATTTTCAATTATAGCAAAACATTACAATTCAGGCCCATATTGTGGACCAGCCCAATTCTAAAATTAATCACAGAATATAAACAACAAATTGCATAATTATATCAAAATATCAAAATAATGTTCCAGCCATAATTAATTTTCTAGCCCATACAAAACACACATTCTAGAAAACATTTCCTACATGTTTCCATGCAAAGCACAGAATACAAAATAATGCAGCCTACTAAACAAGTTCCAACCGACTTAAATGATCCTAAAGCAACAACCAGCACCTAAAATTCCAGCTTCCAAACAGCAGCTAAGCGTCAAGTTCAGCAACCAACCAAGCACCAAAAACTCCTCGCAAACAAATTGCCAGTAACGTGAAGCCATCACAAAAAAATTCCAGCCACCTACCAGCAGCTATCATCGAGTTCAAAGAAGCCCCGGAACACCAAAAACTCGACACGCAAGCACCAGCAACCATTGCAAAAAAAAAATTGGTTACAATACAATTTATGATGCTGAAATAATTTCATCGCAACTTATGACCGGCAGTTATGGCCTTGATGCACATATGTTAAACTTAAATCTTTGCTTAAAAAGTTGTAGCTCAAACTATTAACATGTAGCTAAGTATGGTAAACAGAGATGTGGAATGCAAGAAAATTCAAGGCTGAGCCATGCACGAGGGTCCTGTGTCTAGTAGATTCATCCAGCTACTACTAATATATACGGACAATAGCAAAAAATTTAATAGTAAGTTGAAGTTGGTAGCACATGAAGCAGCTAAATCAACACTTGCTAATTGCATTTGCAAATATTTGCTGATCATAAATAGCAAGACAATCTTCTCAAGCAAGCAGTTTGGCGACTCAACCAGCACAAATTCCTAATTAGCAAAAGCAGTACTGACTGAGGAGAGCCTAGAGAAGCATACCTGTTTCGCAGGGGCTGTAGCAAGCATAGCAGGGTAGAGCACACAACCTGAAGCCTGCATAGAAGAACACCAC
Source organism: Chrysopogon serrulatus (assembly GCA_015844335.1). NCBI lineage: Eukaryota > Viridiplantae > Streptophyta > Magnoliopsida > Poales > Poaceae > Chrysopogon > Chrysopogon serrulatus. The sequence goes on along the minus strand of JADLZL010001721.1, from coordinate 165,380 downwards.
ACCAGTTAGAACTGTAGCAATTTCATGCCAGCCACACATCCAGAATAAATTAAATATTAGTATTGTAGCAATTTCATGGGCAGAATAAAAGGTTCACCATGTGTTTAGAATTCCCTAGTTCTGATGGTTCTTAAACTTTTTGTTCAGTGAAAGTACTGCTAGTTGCTACTATTACAAAACAAGAGATAATGCAGCAGTTGGTAACCTGGTAATGGGCCAAAAACTGCACCATACCCACACCAGACCATACGATAGATGTACGTGAACCACACTGCCTCCACCCTCACTCCTGAGCCAATCCAAACCAAACCCAAATATTATTCAACACCAAACAATCCAAACCAGTCCAAAAACCATAGATTCAAATCATTTAAAATACATTCTCGTTACGTTCCTCCTCCCCAGGTCCAGTTCGCATCTGCAGCAAGAAGACCTAATACGTCAAGGACTGCCGGCAATGAACTCCGCAGCAAGCCGACGGAAATGGCGGAAGAGCGGCAGAGGGCCGACGGCGGCGGAAGAGCAGCAATCGGCCCGACGGTGGCGGCGGCGGTGGCGACACCAAGGTGGTACATGCGTTCCACACGGTTCCAAGGCATCCAGCAACTTCTCCCGCAAGCTGCGGCGTCGATCTATACGCCGATCTCCTCGCTCTTTGACGCACCCGATGGCAAACCGACCCAAACCAAATCAATCCATTCCCGGTGCTAATCCAAACTAAACCACGCCATTAGGTTTTTCAGCCCATTTCCCACCAAACTAGCTCAGTCCAAAATAAAAATCAAACTATATAACCGGTTTTGGCCCAAACCGTTACCAGCTTGAGTTGGTGCTAATATAAAGTTATGAACTTAAGTGCTTCGGTCACCGCTAGATGCCACCATTGCAAAACAAAAAATATCGAATTTGTTGTCAGAACTTGCTTGCAAACTGTTCGTGGGTCGTCGATAGCATAATGGCCACCGCTTCACCATCGGTCTTCCCACTTCCATCAGCTGAACAACTAGCTAGCTAGGTTCCTATCGAAGGAGAACGAACAACCAAAGACAAAGCACTCACCGTAAGTCGTTGTCGGACATGCAAAACCCGCACCCCGGATCTGGTCGGAGGGTGAAGACGAAGTCGATGTCGACCCAGACCCCGCGAACACCTGACGCGCGCTGTGAACCAAAACGGGAACCATCAGCAAGTACTGCACGAGGGGCCGCCGCCGCATATCGTGACCACCAGCGGGCCGCCGCCGATGAACGCCGCCTCGCCCACTCAAGAGTGTGTGCCGCGACGCACCGGCCATTGCGCTTTGCGCATCAGCGAGCCACCACCCGCACGTGCGCCCACACCTCGCCGCCATGGGGCCGAACCCGATCCGGAGGACCTCCTTGCTGCTTGTGCGTAGCGCGCGCATCGGGGACGCCCGCCGCCCGCCTCCTCCACGCGAGAAGAAGCAAAAAAGGGCAAGCCGGCACCGATTGGAGAGAAAGAGAGAGTGCGAGGGATGAGGAGTGGCGGCTAGGGTTTCATTGGCTTATATATGTCTTTCTTCCTTGGATGAATCATAGCCATCAGATTGAGATCGACGGCTGCTATCGTCTTGGCATTAGGGTTTCCCTGTTTGGGCCTTTGTTGGGCTTCGAGAGCCGAAAGCGCTTTTAGCAGGCCCATGTGCTTAGAGTCGGTTGATCCATTTTTTAATAGGTCAAATTAAGATTTATTTACTTTCAGAATATAAGTTTCCTTGGCCATTTATATATATATAAGCATATAATTTAAGTACTTTATAATTAAGTTTTGAGATTCTAGTGTCCTATTTACAGTATTATTTTAGTTTAATTTCTTTCTCAGCAACTTAATTATAGTTTTTAAGTATGTAAAATAAGTTTAATGCACTCACAACGATACATATTCCCAATAATAAATAATATTGTCAAAAATCTATAAAATTACACTAGAAATGTATTTTGGGTCCATAAGCATTACACAAAAAATTTAATAAACAATTTTAACAAAATAAGACAATACTTCCTTTATAAATAGATACATCTCTCCTTTGGTCCTATAAATATACTGAGAGATGTACTGTGAATAACATGCAATACCACTTTGATAAAAATGAATTGATATTTTTGTGGAACGATCATACACCAAAACCATGGTGTCACGTAAGTTTGTAGAATTTTCTAACCAAGTTTAGATATTATTACATTTATTCTATTATAACTCAATAAATAATTACTATAATAACAAATTTGGTCAAGAAAGATCTTCCAATTGACACAACAACATATTTTGGGTCCACAAACACTGCATAAAAATTCTAAGCAATTTTAATAAAGTTGGACTATACATCCTTCACAAATAAATACATCTCACTTAACCATATAACTATGTCGATATGTATCTATTTATGAACAAAAAGATTTTAAATGTAAAAATCATCAACAATAGAGTTGTAGAACTCATTGGTATATACAACATTTGTTTTGATCATCTCTCCATCTGACTTTTATTTGAACAATGTGTGCGATGTATAGATCTGTGTATAATGTGCACTATTGCTCTATGTGAGATGTATAGATTTTGACATTGTATGTGTCTCAAACTTTTTTTGCAAGATTGTATGAGTTACATGACAAGGAAATGCTATGTTTTAGATTTTTGGGAGGCGTTTTTTCCATTTTCCACAATTTAAATGAATATCTGCGTGACGATGCACTGCAATTAGAGGTTGAACTAAGACTACCTCATAAATGATTCAAAATGGTGCCATATTTTTTATTATGGGTCTCATATGTCCTAGTGAACTAGTTTGGTGGAGGTGGATCAAAAAAATATATTATTTTTTCAAGGCGTAACCCAACCTCTTTTGGTAAATTTTTGCATAAAATAACTGCAATAATAAACGAAATTCATCATAAAAATATAAGAATTTGCGTGGAGACATGCTTTGGTCCAACATGCATCCAAAAAACCTTTGAAGTCATTTGGACATATAAGACATAATAGACATCTTTCACATAGTGGATGCACCATTTAAAGGAACCCTAAATATAGCACCTAGGTCTCCACATGTCTCATGGATTTCCATGAGTCAGATTTCCTTTGATCGGAGGCCATTATTATTGTTATTGCTCTAGCGTACATGAGATTTATATGCACGAAATGAAATATGTTTGCACGATTTTATATCCATACAAAGATGAAAATGGGCCGATCACAAGCTAACAGATCGCCATGGGCTGGAATGCCATGGGTGCAAGAAATGGTTTTTCCACGACCGGCAGCTCAAGGCCTATGGGCCACCTAGGCTTTATGGTGGGGGGTTAGGACAAGGCCTTCGGCTTCTTTTTGTTTTTTAAAAAAGTTGCTCTCTAGTTTCCACTACAGTATTTTCTACGACATCTAGTAGAAAAAAATTAGGGCTAAATTTTGAGTGAAAAAATCAGCGCAAAAAAATAGGAAAAAACAGGGCCACCGCTCCCCCAACATCCAGTAGAAAAGCTAGCTAGTCCATTCTTCAAAAAAAGAAATGCTAGCTAGTCCTGCTTGTGTGCATGCAGCACATGCCGCCTAGTGGGCCCAGGCTGCCGGCCCATGGTGCACATTGCTGTGGGCAGGAAAAGGCGCCCGACTCAAGGCCATGGCGTGGCACAAGCACGGCCAGCTCAAGGTCAAAATTTAGTACCAAAACCCGATCAACTTGGCTTTAATTTTTTTTTTTCTTGACACCCTGAAAATAATGAAGGTCACCTCCTCTAACAAATTGGCATGGAATATACTATTGTTCTTGATTGATTAAAACTTCAAATATATAAAACCCCAGCTTCTATCTCTCATCGAGGATTGAAGGAAATATCCATATTTATTGAAAAAAGCTTGTAGGTCTCATCGATATGCTAAAATTTAAATATAATGTTCACAAATATTATACTTAAAATAGTTTTAATTAATAATAATAGTATAATACATGCTTGAATGGTCAATAATATGTTTTAATTAATAAATAATCGTATAACACATGCATGCTTGAACGATTGATCTGTCCTAACGAAAGCATGTACATAACTCTGATTTAATCTCAATGTTAGTTATTGACAAAGCCATAATAATAAAAATAAAGTTGTAGGACAATTCATTGGTAACTACATTTTTAGTTTTGATCAAATCTTTATCTAAGTTTGATTAAAAAATTATATAGTTCTATATTTTATAACGGTCAACTATTATCATCGATCTCTGGTCACAAAGCCCATGCAGAGTAACACTATGATGATGTTTATGACAGAAATACAGCTTGGTCATAAACAGTTGTCATCCTGTGGACAGTCATCATAAACAGCATCTGTTTGTGACAGATATGTGATCTGTCATCTGCCAGTCGTTATAGAAGCCCAGATTTCTTGTAGTGTTGATATCCTTTAGACTTCATGACTACATCATCAATGTAAATCTCCGAAACTTTGCCGATTAACTCATGGAACATATAATTCATAGCCCTTTGATAAGTTGCACCGGCATTCTTGAGTCCAAAAAGTCATGACTACCCACTCATATAATCCCAAAGCACCAGGGCATCTGAAGGCAGTCTTGTGGATGTCCTCTTCTACCACGAATATTTGATTATACCTAGCATTACCATCCATGAAACTAATCACTTTATGGCCTGCTGCTGCATCGACTAGCAGATTGGCAACTGGCATCGAATAGCCATCCATTAGGGTGGCTTTATTCAAATCCCTGAAGACAATGCAGACCCTTACTTTTCTATTTTTCTTGTACACAGTAACCACATTGGATATCCATTCTGTACACCGGCACTATCGGATGAATTTTGCTTCATACAATCGGGTGATCTCTGTTTTCACATCTGCCATAACATCTGCCCTAATCCTCCTTAGGGCTTGTTTAAACGACCGATATCCATGTTTGATCGGTAATCGATGTTCAACTAACTTTCGATCAAGACGGGCATTTCATAATACTCCCAAGCAAAGCAATCTTTATATTCCTTTAACAGAGCTATTAACTCTTGTTTATACTCAGGATCTAGTTTAGCACTAATATATGTCGGCCTAGGTTTATCACCATCTCCTATATCCACTGTTTCTAATTCATCGGTCGACATGAAACCTTTGCCCATCTTTCCCTCATCATTATCAGCTAGGGAATCCATTAATTAAAACTCTCAGAGTCGATTACTTGTATTGGCTATTGACCATCTTCAAATACTTTGAGGATGTCTCCTTCATGTTTCTTCCTTGAGAAACACTCCACGCCTTTGAAATTCCACTCATCTGTTCCAGCGTGAGCAATAATGATAGAGGAATCAGCTGGAACAATCTCGATGGTATCTCCAACCCACTGAATCACACTTTGATGCATAGTGGATGGGATGCAACAATTAGCATGAATCCAATCTCTGCCGAGAAGTATATTGTACGTGCTCTTAGCATCGACTACGAAGAAGTAGTGGTCAAGCTCTTTCTGCCAATTGTCAACTCTACGCTAATAGCTCCCTTGGTAACCAAGATGTTACCACTGAAATCTGTTAACCTCATGTCAGTCTGGCACAAGTCCTCCATCCTCTTGCCAAGCTTTCTGAACGTTGAATAAGGCATGAGATTAACAGCAGCGCCCCCATCAACTAGCATTTTTGTTAGGGGATTCCCATCAATGAAGCCTTTGAGATACAAAGCCTTTAAGTTTAGGTACTTCTCAGGCTTTTCAAAGGTAGCACTCTCTGTCTGATAGATCCACTGAGCCATGTTGGTATTTGTTAACGCAAATAGATAAATCCGCAAGCGCACGGATACCGCTGTAACTTTCACCCGGAGTATTTCTAGGTATCGATTTCTACGGGGAACGAGAAGTGATCTAGAAAGGATCAAGGTTGTCCAAGAAATAACTATTTTTGGTGGGTAGAAAGGGGTTTCCTAAGGTTCTTCCAAGATAAGCTAGATGACCAAGATTCAGGCTCACTAAACTTCACTTACTTCAGAGCAGCAGTACCTTTCCGACTCTCGAAGAGATTGGGAAGTGATAGTCAGGGGAAGGCTGCCAAAAGCTCAACGAAAACACCAACCTGAACGTGATGGATTACAAAGGCCTAGTCGAAGCTGTCACCCCCGAGGCTATCACAACTATCTGTAGGGTTGGGCACAAACTCAGGTAACTCGCTAGCCCAGACCCCACGTCTACACTAACGGCTACTACTCTAGTCCAATATCTTAATTAGGCTAAAGCACTCGGTCGACGGAGATCCTATAAGCAAAGTAAAGCAAGAACTTAATTTAATCAAATAGAAAGCTTGGAATTACCAAAAGAAGAACCTAGATAATCCTCAGATGAGTCGTCTCCGTAGAGGTACAAAAGTCGAGGAGGGGCCGACACCTCCGACCCTCCTACGCTCCTACTCGGGACACCTTGTACAAGACGAAGAGGAAGCTGACAGCTCCGGATTCCTCCTCCACTCTCTTCCCTCACCTCTTCCCTCTTTTCTATATTACAACTTGGTGAGAATCACCTAGAGGGACACTACTACTAAGAATATGAAGAATGGAGCTCAAGTGTAGATGTGTCCATGAGAATGAGGCCTCTCCCATCTATTTATAGGTAGAGATGGTCGGTTTGGTGTTGAATACGCTGCATGCCCACATGCAACCGCCTTAGGGAGATCACTAGAGGATGACACGTGGTGGCTGGAGGCGAGAGGAGCTCCCCTAGGTGTGGCCGCACCAGGGTGCGCCCGCACCCTGGCTGCCGCCTCTCTGCACTGCCTTCACGTGGTTGGTTGTGGAGTGGGCCTGGGCCATGTCTACGTCGGTGGTTGGCCCAGATTGATCAGGTCGGTGGGCTTCTCTCCTTATTTCCTTTTATGCTTTGTCGAAAAGCGTATTTTAGTTGTATTTTGCATTGTATCTATTGGTGGTCCTTAACTCATAAACATAACCACCAACACTCACATAAAATCAAAGCTTATGAATGCCAAACTTAGAATTAGGGCTTACAACTAATCTAGTTCCACAAGTTTTGGTGATTTATCTTTTGCAGGAGGACAATCATGAAAACCACTACAAATAGGCTCAAAAGCATTCAAGATACACATCAAGACATCACTGAAGATAGTCCAAAATGGAGAAGGCCCACCTATCTAGGCAAATCTGGGTCCAAATAAATGGAGAACAAGCCCAATACCTCAGCAAATCACCTCAACTCTGTGAATAGCCACCATAGGCCCACTCTACAACACCAAAGAAGGCTGCAGAACAAATTTGGGCCGGTTTGAGCTCACCCGTGGTGCGGCCGCACCATGGTGCGCCCGCACCGCCAGCAAGCCCAACCGGCCCCATCTTTGGTCAGTGGCCTCTCACTGCCTCTCCCATGTCGGTTTATAGGGGCGTCGAGGTTCAATGTACCAGGAGAGGTCGGTTTGGTGGAATCTTACAAAGAGCCCCCTCCACCTCACATATAAAAGGAGGCCTCCCCCTCCACCAATCAAGCAACCACCAAAGGGCAAGAGTACACAAGAGCTCCACTTCATAGGGGCCTAGGCCCTTGCTAGCCTAGCTAGTTGTAGTATAGGGAGTGAGTGAGGGAAAGTAGAGAGGAGGTTCGGGCATGTCTGCCATCTCTCGTCTTGGATTTGGTGTCTCCGGGTTGAGGAGATGGAGTGCCGGGCGTGCCGGCTCCCTCTCAATGTGTACCTCTACGGCCACGTACTACTTGGAGTATAAGGTCCATGTTCGACTACGGTGGTGAGTCTCTATTTGTGTTATCTTGTGCATTACATTCTTGCGGGTTCATTGTCCGTTACTTGACTTAGTAGCTGATGCTCTAGTAGAGGGTCCCTGATAATGACGGATACCCCTGATCAACGCTAGATTAGTAGTCGATAGCATAGACATGGTGTCTAGGCTAGAGGCTACCCTCGTTTGCCTCACACTTCATGGGTGAGGGGTAGGTGTTAGGTGGTGATAGCCCTAGCATCCCTTGTATTTCCCCACGTTCGGGTGTGGCGTAGAGTTATAGGCCGTATCACCTAGCAGACTAGGTGCGATCTAGTGCCTGAAGCAAGAGTGTAGTAAGCAAGGTTACCTCCGTGTAGAGACCCTAAATCATAGGAGAACTTCACTACCCCTTTCAACTCTACCCCTGTGTTGTCCTTGGATGAGCTAGTTAGAAGAAGTACCTCCATTCCCTATAGAAATACGATACCCTGAATACTTCTGGGTGAAGTGCTACGACGGTAGTTCCGTGCGCTTGCGGATTCTTTCGCATTACATTAAGAAATACCAACATTATCCCTGTATATGTCCTACAAAACAAGTAAACACCAAAACTTGTGGAAGTTATTAGTATAAGCCCTATTTTCTATGTTTTGATGTTTGTTTGTATGATTTATATGTAAAGGTTGGCGGTTAAAATTGGACAATAGGAGCCGCCAACAAGCTCCCCCACACTTATTCTTTGCTCGTCCTCGAGTAAAGGTTTAGATAAAAGTAAACATGAATATAACATCTTGAAGATGTACTGCTAACACAAAAACTTATTTCAGAACATTTCTTATGCAAGTGGGTTATGTGGCATTGTCTAGCATATATCCTTTAGTGGTTGAAAAGTGGAATAGCTCTTGAAGCAAAGTTATCTTTCTTAATTCTAATCTTAGCAACTTGGAGTTTTTTTAGGTTTTCACAAGAAAAGCATAGTTCACTTATAATCCTCAAAAGGTACTCTCAAATCGCTCAATGGTATATGATTCCTTACCAAGGCATAACATGTTATTGCTTTTCTCTTCCTACAACTAAAGCTTATGTGGAGCTTAGGTAGGGATAAAACTGATGGCATACTTGTGTTGCACATATTGTAAAGTCAAAACAAGAATCCAAGGAGAGAAGTGTCATACTCTTAGATCAAGTTGTGCTTGTGTGTGGAAAATATGTAGTGAAAAATACTCTTTCATTTGATATGATCTCTCTCTTTCTAACTTATTATTTGGAGACATGGCTATCTTTCTTTTTTTTTCTTCTTTTTTCAACAAGCATGAGCCTTGATGTGCTCACTTTTTTCTTTCTAAACTTGGACCTTCATGTGTCCTCATTTTTTTCTTTTTCATACTTTTTGTATAGCCCAAGTCTCTTCTACTCAAAAATATATTATTAGAGAGATCATTATCTTTTAAAATATGGAGTATTTATTTGGTGGAACCTAAAAGTCAATTTTTTTATCTACTCCTAGTGTAGAAGTAGAATGTTTTTGGGTGGATCTAGATGGAAGGCATGTTTTACGCCTACTCCCAGTGTAATACCCGAGAATGCTTGATAAATACGGATTTATTTTTTTCTAAGAATCAAGTGAATTTTTTAGCGGACATTGATCGAATTTAAGAGAGACCGAAAATCTGAATTTTTATCACTTGGTCTAATGGAGTAATGGAGACCACCAATGCATAGAGCTCGTCGAAGTCTTTCAGTTTGACTACTCATACAAATCATTTCGAGTTCAGACCACAAAGTTATGCATATTAGAAGTTTTGGGAAAAAAGGGCGGCTACTGTAGCTGCGCTACAGTACCCGAGTCCCCAACCCTGCACAGTTCTTTTCCTTTTACCGAACCCTCTGGCCGCCGCCCCTATCCAGCCCCGAGAAAAAAAAGAGAAGGGAGAAGGGAGAGAAGGGGGAAGATCTTGCTGCCGCCGTCGTTCGCCGTCATCGTCTTTCGTGGTGTCGTTCCCTTAGACTTTGGTTAGGCATCATCTCTTCCTCTTGTTTTGCCCTTTTTCTTCATCCCTCGCTGTTCTTGATAGGTATACCATGCTTCATCGTAGATCGGGTCGATGAGACGGTCATAGCGACATAGATCCCCGTGAGGTGGAGAAGGGGAAGGAAGGAATGAGTGGATCGCCGGGATCTTGTCATTGTGCTCGCTGTGGTTGACCTAGGTAAGGTGCCAAATTATGATCCACTTTCTTAGATCAAGTTTTATGGATCTCATAGGCATTGAAATATCCTAGCATAGTAGTCAAGATGATCTAGTAGAAATGTTCTTGTGACCCCAAAGTTGAATGACGTACTTTAATATGGTGCAAGTAACTAGTTTGCATGGATCATGGATAATAGTTGTTTTGGGCTGGTGTCTACAAGGACATGTCATTTTGGAGGTTGTTTCGTGGTTGTTTGTCACACTTCTTTGGTGAACCTGTACAGAATGACATAATGTTTCTTTAGAAGTATGATGTTAAGATGCATAACCCTTAGATGTTGGTATGGCATGGTCTCCCTAGTAGGTAAATAACATTGGTACTAAGATGTGAGGTAATGCATGTTGGAGTCTATAAGACAGTAATTGTTGATCTAGTGGTCGTTTTATCTTGAACTAGGCTCAAATCAAGGGAAGGTCTAAAAATTATAGCTTTGATGTTGGAGGAATTGTTATGGCATACCTTTGTTGGTTCTTCATGAGATTTATGGCCCTTTGCTTTTTATCCCTTTTGCTCTCATGAATTGAGTGGATCTAAGAAAGCAAAGCTAGATCTTAACTTAAAGTTTCAAGTTGTAGTGGAGGTATAAGTAGTTGTTCTAGGAGCTTTGATGAGGAGAAGATTAAATAAAGGTTTCATAGTAGTGGGTTGTTTGGATCAAAGTTTTGATATGAGACTGACTAAATTGTCTAAGTGAAGTGCCTTTGGCATGATTGCTACACCATAGAAGTTGTGACTTGTGAGGAGTGGGCTCATGTGGTTAGATCTTGCAAGTGAGGAAAGAATATTGTTAACTAGTGTCATCCCAATAGATTCATATGTATTTCTTTAGTGAAGTTTTGCTTTGCTAGTTGTGAAGGTGATCTAATATTTTGCCACTTTCTTCATCATGAAGTAAAAGATGAGTTTTGGAGAAGAGTTACTTTAAGCCTAGTTCTAGTTTTAAGTGGTATGCTTTGAGGCATTTTGGCAAGCATATATGGTGGTTGTGCAATTTTGTCACAAAGTAAAGTTTACCCCTTTGAATGAGGTTTGAAGGTGGTCCATTCTTCTAGAAAGAGTTGTTATAGTAAGAGCGAATACATTTTTGCCAAGGTGAAGAAGTGTGTTTTCTCTAAGGTCATTTCCTTTCTTAACCTTCTTATTACTAGTATGGAATCATTATCAATCCCAAGAATGTTCTGTGGTGGAGTGGGAAAGATTGACTACTGTCATGGATGTTGTTAGTTTTTGGACTTGCTAGATACTATCATCTCTTTGTTTAGGATTTTTTTACTATTGCAAAGCCTATGACAAAGGTAACCATGAGAGGTGCTCCTTTTGTATGGACTGCTGAGTGTGAGGCATGTTTTGGAACTCTAAAGGAGAAATTGGTGAATGCTCCTGTTTTGGTTTTATCTGAGAGTGGCAAGCATTTTACAGTATATACAGATGCCTATCGTATAGGTCTTGGTTGTGTGCTCATGCAAGAAGGTAGGGTGATCACTTATGCTTCTAGACAGTTGAGGAGGCATGTGGTGAATTATCCTACACATAATTTGGAGTTAACAACAATGGTTTTTGCATTGAAGATTTGGAGGCATTACCTTTGTGGTGAATCTTGTGATATTTTTATAGACCATCAAAGTCTCAAGTACATATTTACTCAGAAGGAGTTAGACATGAGACAGAAGAGATGGCTAGAGTTGATTAAGGATTATGATTTGACAATTCAGTATCATCCTGGAAAGACAAATGTTGTTGCAGATGCTCTTAGTAGGATAGGTGATCCTAAAGCATGCATGATTTTATTGGTGACTTGGACCACATGGATTTTTTTTGTTTGCTATGGTGGTGTTTAATGTGAGGAGACCCAATTATTGATTTGGTCATCATTTCATGAGAAGGTGAGAGTAAATTAGTTGCAATATCGATTACTCCGAGCTGTTTGCAAGCGCTTTGAGGTAGGTAATGAACCCCACAAGTTAGCATAGAGGTTGATGTCACTATTTATTTTAGAGGTCGTCTGTGTGTGCCATAGAAAGCTAAGGTGAAGATGGACATTTTGAGGGAAGCTCATTGCACTCCATATATGGTACATCGAGGTGAGACTAAGATGTATCGAGTTTTGAAGCAGAGTTTTTGGTGGAAGCGGATGAAAGTTGATATTGCTAAGTATGTAGCTTCATGTGATATTTGTCAGAAAGTAAAGGCTGAGCATTAGAGACTAGCTGGGTTGCTAAAGCCATTGGAGATCCTTGAGTGGAAATGTGAGAAGATTACAATGGACTTCATACTTGGATTGCCTCGCTCGCCTAGAGGCAAAGATGCTATTTGGGTTGTCATTGATAGGCTTACAAAGTGGCTCACTTCATCCCAATGAAGACAAATAATTTAGCTATAGATTTGGTTCCACTGTATATCAAGGAGATTGTGAGGTTGCATGGCGTGCCCAAGTCTATTGTATCAGATCGGGAAGTTTGTGTTTACTTTAATTTCTGGCTAAGTTTGTAGAGTGCTTTGGGAACAAAACTTGATATGAGTATTATTTTCCATCCTCAAACAGATGGTCAGTCTAAGCATACTATTCAGACCTTAGAGAATGGGTTGCGTACCTATGTACTTTCATGGAAGGGTAGTTGGGAAGATTAAGAGCTTTTGGCAGAGTTTACTTACAACAACAGTTATCAGTATAGTATTCATATGGCCCTATCAAAGCATTGTATGGGCATAGATGTATCTCTCCATTTTGTTGGGATGTGGTTGGTGAGTGCTCCTTAGTTGTTCTAGATTGGATACAACCAACTCATGATAAAGTACGTGATATTCGATAAAACTTGTTGGTTGCTCAGAGTCGGTACAAGAGCTATGCAGATGTTAGACAGAGGGCATTGGAGTTTGCAGTGGGAGATGAAGTGTTCTAGAAGGTTTCACCAGCGAAAAGGCATCGTTCATTTTGGTACCAAAGGAAAGCTTAGCCGAGGTACATTTGACCTTATGTGATTATCGCCCGTGTTGGTGCATTGGCTCATCAATTGCAGCTACCGGAGTCTATGGCTGGAGTACATCCGGTGTTTCATGTCTCTATATCGAGGAAATATGTAAAAGATCCAGAGTAGATAAAAGAAGTTGAGCCAGTGACCATAGAACATAACTTAACAGTTAAGTATCGCCCAGTGTAAATATTAGAGTTCTCTGAACGTGTGATGCGCAACCGGACTATCAAATATGTCAAGGTCTTATGGTCACATCAGACAGAACGAGAAGCCACATAGGAGTTAGAGAATCCTATGCGCAAGGAATACCCAGAACTCTTCGAATCTGGTGAGTGGTTTTGTTAAGCATGTGGTTCCATTCTCGTTTTGTTAGTAACTTTGCTTGGATGAATTTGGGAACGAATTCCCAAAAGGGGGGAAGAATGTAATACCCGAGAATGCTTGGTAAATACGGATTTATTTTTTTCTAAGAATCAAGTGATTTTTTTAGCGGAGATTGATCGAATTTAAGAGAGACTGAAAATTTGAATTTTTATCACTTAGTCTAATGGAGTAATGGAGACCACCAATGTGTAGAGCTCGTCAAAGTCTTTCAGTTTGACTACTCATACAGATTATTTCGAGTTCGGACCATAAAGTTATGCATATTAGAAGTTTTGGAAAAAAGGGCGGCTACTGTAGCTGCGCTACAGTACCCGAGTCCCCAACCCTGTGCGGTTCTTTTCCTTTTCCCGAACCCTCTGGCCGCCGCCCCTATCCAGCCCCGAGAAAAAAAAGAGAAGGGAGAAGGGAGAGAAGGGGGAAGATCTTGCTGCCACCTTCGTTCGCCGTCATCGTCTTTCATGGTATCGTTTCCTTAGACTTTGGTTAGGCATCATCTCTTCTTCTTGTTTTGCCCTTGTTCTTCATCCCTCGCTGTTCTTGATGGGTATACCATGCTTCGTCGTACATCGGGTCGATGAAACGGTCATAGCGGCATAGATCGCCGTGAGGTGGAGAAAGGGAAGGAAGGAATGAGTGGATCGCCGGGATATTGTCGTTGCGCTCGCTGTGGTTGACCTAGGTAAGGTGCCAAATTATGATCCACTTTCTTAGATCAAGTTTTATGGATCGAATCATCGGATTAGATGGTGTTTAGTTAGAAAAATTTCCGAAATTCCCAAAATTAATTTTCATTCATGTTCTAAAAATGCTATCAGACTGAGCAGTATTTGTTTATCACTGTTTTGGGCATCTTAGTGGCCTTAATAAATTTTGACACTGTAGACAAAGTTTTAGAAGACTTCAATACCTTTCTTTTGACACCAATATCACCCTCATAGCCTCTGTATTTTGGGAGATATGGTCATTTATATTGGGCTGTATTTTAGTGACGAGAATCAGGACAGTTTTAGATCTATTCAGTTTTTTGCCCTCAAGATGGACGAATTAGAATTTGTGATCTGAACCTTTCCAGATTGGTTTAGATCATGTCTTTTGGATGAGTAAATCTCAAGTTATCAATTAAATAAGGTTGCTGTCCTCTTTTGACCCACAGAAAAGTTCAGTTGGATAAAGAGGATTTTTACGCTATCTTGGTGACCTCTTATGCCAAATTGTAAAATACCAAACTTGTAGGTGATGGAGTCTTCTACCACTTGGTAGATTTTGAGAATTTTTGAATGTTTTATGTAGAGTTTGTGAAAAAGATAAAGGACAGTGCTGCTGTCACAGTCGGTAGCAAAATGGTAGACACTTGAACGGCGGGTTTCGGACGTTTTAGTGTGCTATTTATTATTTATTTTATTAGTATGATGGTGTTGGTACTGAGATTTGTCTGTGATCAGGTGGTGCACCTTCGGATCGTGAGCTGCACCTTCGGATCGTGCTTAGCTCTCACTTTTGATCTTTCGTGAAGGCAAGTAAACGTGGCGTTGTGGTCCACATGCTTTAGCTTTGTTGTTTGAATTACCTTCACTAAATTATGAGTATCTCACACTACCAATATAATCTGAAATCTAAAGTTATTTATTGTACTCTGAAGTATATGAATTTATATCTGGTGGTTCTATTGTTGGACTATGATGTACTTGAAGTTCTTGCATTGCAACCTTTGCACTTACACTCTCTCCGTTGGTATGCATTTAGAAGAAATCGTAGCCAAATTGGTGCGGTAAGTATCGGTACAAAGAACGCACGTTGATGAGCAATATGGTTGCAACCTTGAATCCCTCTTCTTGGGACGTTTGGGTAGAAGTGAAGTCATGCATTTTCAATATTGCATCATTCACATTTGCATTGCATGGCACCTTTCGTATTTTGCATTGCACTGCATCATTCACATTTGCACTTTAAATGTATTTATATTTCTATGAAGCTATTGGTGTATGTACTATATTAATGTATCTATTATCATGCTATTTAAATTTGATGTTTAATTGAACTATGATTTAAATAACTTAGTTAAGGCAGTTTGCTTTGCCGAGGTTTTCCATAAACCTCACACGTTGATTTTCCCCTCGGGTGTATGAGCTTGGAAGATGCATGCTTGGGGATGGGAGTAGCGACACATGAGCACATCACTTATGAGCTATGCATGTCATGGGACATATGTTTTATAACAATAATATTTTGTTAATCATGGACTAGTTGGTTGTTTGCTATGTATCATGTTGGATCATGATTTGGTTGGTTTCGATTATATTAGTCTGATGATCAATAAAGAATCTTTATCATTAAATTTTGTATTGTTGCTTCCGCGTACTCTGTTGTTAGTATTGAAGTGTGGTAACCCTCCAGAAGAATTTTTAGTGCTTCTTCTAGGGTGTTACACCCAGTGTAGAAGTAGTGCATATATATGTGGGTGCAAGTGAACTTGATCTTGGGAGCATGATAAATCTCTCAACAAAGGTCACAAGGTTTGATTAAACCCAACACAACAACAAGCGGCATATGTAGAAGGTTTCTATCTTATATCTGGCTTTGGTAGGAATTTATCACCATTGAGGAGTATCTGAAACTATGGTTTTATAATTTTTTATTAAAAATAAATCTCCAAGCACTTTAAATAGAATCGGTAGGATTTCTAAGCCAGAATTATATCACACTCCACAACAACTTAGTCAATATGATTTTCCTATAAAATATTTTTCCCACAAGCATAAGAATATGTATGTGGAATAATCTTTATGCAGGCTTCTATCTCAACAATGTTGTAAACATGTCACTTTTCAAAATTTTAATTTGAAGTGTGGATCTTGGTTCTTTTAAAATTGTAGAATTTTAAAACATAAAGAACCAGGAGCATGCGTATAAACAGTGGAAAGAAGGTGATCAAACCGAGATGTGTACAAGCTCCTCCACCGATTTATGATTAGGTGCAATTGTTCTCATATAATGTTCACCCTTCGTTTCTATAATTATTAGTACGCGAAGAATACTCGAAGGAGACTTATGTAGCACCAAGCTTATCTCTCTTTTTTTAATTTATGGAAGAGAGGGAAGTTTAAAACTTTATTCTAAAAAAACAAGCCTAAGATATTTAAGACAAGTTTATTATGCGAAACAAAATTTATTTATTTTATTTTATTGTTTAAGATATATATAACTAAAGAAATATATTTTCTCGGGGGCAAAACAAATGGCTTGTCAAGCCCCGTTAAGCAATCGTCCACGGCCATCATCGAGAACCGGCTCGGCCCATCGAAAGGCCGAGTGCGTGTGGGGCCGTCGCTCGCTCCACGACAGGGAAGGCCAACGGGCCGGGCGGGAGGCACACGAATGGGCCACGCCACGCGGCCGAAGCGAAGGTCGGAGCCGCGACCGGGACACGCGATTCGCCCGCGACCCCCCGGCCGAGCGGGGACTCGGCGGGGGACTCGGGCCCGCGACCCCGGGCGGCGTCCCCCACGACCCCTCACCCGCCTTCGCCCAAAAGCAACCCAGGCTTGTACCGCAAGCCTGGGCGACGACTCTGCGGTCAAGATTCTCGCGTCGCGGGTCAACCTACATCCGCTTCATCTGAGCCCTGCACAGGGGATGGACGGACGTGTTTTGACCACACTGTTAGCCAATGCAGGGCATGGCACACCATCTGGCTACACTTATAACGTGACAGACCGGACAACCCGTCTGCCACGACCCATGCCCATGATGTACGACGCCATAAAGTCTAGCCCAATGCGACAAGGTTCCCATCAACTACTCAGCCTCTCCATCCACTGTGGAAGAATGGGCAGGAGGTCCAGCGATGCGATAACACTAGTGGACGACCCACGACGGTGTACGCAATATGAGAAGGAAGGACGCCCCAACCCCAGGAAGGCAGACGAGCCACTACACCATCGTCCTTTTTCTCTTTCTCTTTTCTTCCTTTGCATGGCACGCCCATTTTCTCTCCTACTGAGAACGTGTAAGGCCTCCCCTCCCTTCATCTATAAAAGGAAGGGCGAGCCATTCTACAAAGAAGCAAGTTTTAGACAACCGAAACCTCTCATGCGCATCACCACACGCCACGATATTGGCACCACGCACAATCAGAGACTTGAGAGCCCCTCCCTCTCTCAAACCGTTTGTAACCCCTACTACGAACCGCCGCTAAGTAACACGACACCTTCGAACTGGACGTAGGGCCTCTCGCCCGAACCAGTATACCTCCCCGTGTCCTCTTAGTGAACTATCCGGGCATAAACACGTATCTATGAATTTACTAGTTGGTGCTTTCATGAAGCACCGACAATTGGTGCGCCAGCTGTAACATTCTAAATGTTAATCAAGTGCATTGCATTTGCATTATTGCATAACGCATCATTTTGCATTCAATCATAATCATGTGCTATTGCAAGTTCTATGTGTGCAATGTATAGGTTTGAGTAACAATCTTAAAAATATGTTAAAAATGTCTAGAATTATATTTGAGATAGGGTTTATATACAACTTTTTGCTTAAAAGTGCCCACATGTGATGATAATGTTGATTATGCCTTTTATCATGTTACTAGAAAGCTTTAAGTACAACTATATGTTCTTTTTAGATTTTGGGGTTAAGCCCTAAATGAAAGTTATAGTACAAAATATATGCAACAACTTTTGTTTAAGGGTCTAGGGCTGAATGCCATCCTAAATTGTTCAAACAGTGGCCCTAGAAGTGAATTTGAAATAAAATCAGGAAAATGACTTAGGATTTTTCCAAGTCCTGAAACTCAGTTTTTGTTTTCAATATTCAAGGCTGAGTAACTTGATTTTCCATGACTAAAACTTTGGAAACCAGTTCATCACTAGTTAGTACATAGTTTGTACTTGAATGCTATGGAATTGGTTGAGCTTTTTAGCCTTTTGGTTAATCCTTAATTAAATGCTAAACATTGTTATTTGTTGTAATCTGAGGGCTGCTTAACTGAATGAGGGGTTGCAGTTTCTTCTTAGGGATGTTTAACAAGCTGTAGTTTGCAAACCATTAGGAGTTAGCTAGTGATCCTTTAAGCAATGTTGGAGTCTACACATCAGAGAGTATAGAGGTGAAATTGGTTTGCCATTTCATCGACTGAGCAGTGAGTTAGGACGTGTCAAAGATCCTAGTTTCAGTTATGAACAGTAGCATTGCAGCAGCACCTTCTCGTCGGCCTTCTCGTGCCCGCCGGCGATTGGCCGCCGCTGCCACGCCGTGCCTGGCCTGTTGCTCATGTCGCGCTGGAACAGATGACTGGGGAGTTTGTTTCTCGCCCATACCGCCTTGCCCATGCCACCGGCCAGGCCAGCTCGCCATCGATCTTCTTCCTTCTCCTCTCTGTTCACCGGCTCCACTCCATCGGCTTCTCCGTAATTCACGCGCAACCAGGCCTTGCTGTCCGCATGGACAAGTTCGCGACAACACCAGCTACCCCTCCATACCGTCATTGCCTATAAATAGCGCATGCTGGCCGCCGCCGAGTTCTTTCCCTCCTTTTGCTCACCACCGGCCGAATTGCTTTCCATCGTGAAATTCGCCCTCGTCACTTGATCACTGTCCAATTACACGCTCCACTAGCTTCGCAATACTCCTGCGCGTCGATTACACCTTGTATCACCGACAGCCATCGACCGAGTCGATGGGATTGCATCCTTTCTTCCCCACGGCCGGTCGGAGCTCCGCCGAGCTCACCTCTGCCGCTGCCAGACTTTTCCAGTGAGCCAACCATTCCGGTGCTTGTCGTTTCGATTTCGCCTTGGCATCTAGATTGTGATCGGCTCGCCCCTTTCATTCCTTTTGTACAGGACACACCGGAACCTAAACGCGCCGCTGTGTTCACGCCGTCGGAGACACCCCCTTCTACGGCCAACCATCCTTGTGCCACCTCCGACGTACCCAACGTGAGCACCGTGACTGTAGTGATCCACTGATGTCTTCCAAGCCATTAGATTTAACTCTACTACCGTGCCCTAGCGGCCGGAACACACCACGCCGGGCAGGCTTTGCGCCGCCCGCCGCCCATGGCTGCCGTCGTGCACGCCGTGGTACTCGAGGGAGCCAACCAACCCCTAGGAAGGTGCGCGTGGTCACCCCAAACACGTAGATGCTAGCCGTGTCACCGGCGACCTTACCGTCGGCGAGAAATCGCCGGTCAACCACCGTGGGCGCCGCGGTCAGCCCGAGATCCCTGTTGCTGATGGGCGGGGCCCACACGTCAGTCCCTCGCATACACCGTGCCCGCGGAAAAAGGATCCTATGGGCCGTTTGAATTATTTTCAGAAAATGGAAAATAGTGCTGAGATTTGTCTTTGTTGTAGAAAAATATATATAGCTCCAAAAATTATGAAAATTGTTGTGTAGTCTCTCTGTGATGGAATCTATGTGGGAAAAATATAAAAATTAGAAAAACAATAAATTTTGTTTGATCAAAAATACCCCTTTTAATTAAGAAATGGATGTTCCTTGATTTTTCTAGAATAAAATATTTATCCAAAAATCATGGAAATTATTTTACATCCATTTCATGACATCATCAACTTGTATAAAAAAGTTTGAGATGAATTTGAGAATGTTTTATAAAATCATTATTTCCAAAAATAAGAATAAAAGGAAAAAGAGGTTTTGAATGCATGTGTGTGTATATGTTTAAATGTTTTAATTTTATACTTTTCTGAGTTAGCATAATAATGTACTGTTTGAACCTGAAATGTTTTATTTGGATCACATACATCTTATTAATTCATGTCATGATTGCTAGAAGTTAGTAACATGGTAGGCGTATTATGTTTCCTTTCAAAAGCTCATCAACCATGAAGTGGCTATGTATGACTATGAGCTAAATTAAATACCTTGAGTCATAAGGCCCACTGATCTTTGATGATTCGTCTGTTAATAATGAAGATAATGATACGGTAGTTGATAACAACTAATTGTTACTCTTTAGTAATTAAACTACTTCTTCCGGAGAAGAGATATGCACATACTCAAGATATGTAATAACAAATAATGTGTAGTTCTTTAATACAACTCTGATGATATAGTGTTGTCATCGGAGAAAGAGAATTGCACACATGGAACCTAATGTAGTTTTCCATCATTACCCTACATGCAATCATGCCACCCTACATCATTTCATGTCGTCATGTTTTACTATCATGCATGCTATATGCATTCTGGCTATTTATGCACTACATACATCCATATAGGATCAAACGAAGAAGCTTCCATCGAGTACGTGGTAATCGAGGAGGAGAATTCGCAAGAGCCCACAGAAGGAGAAGAGCAAGACACTGACCCGCTACAGGAGTGTCCAAATCACGGACCATCCACTTTCCGCCGAGGCAAGCCCCGAGCATTCTATTAACCTATTATATTTTGAAACACAAACATTTACTTTCATTGCTTTATTATATGCATTACGTTTATAGGAATTGCGTGACACCGTTGGTGCATTACTACCTTGCCCACTCGAAATATAACCGCTTTACTCCACTAGTATGAGTAGTTAGACTTTATTGCTTAGCCATGCTTAGATGATTAGAAGATGGATGATTCCTGTCATCCGCAATCCTAGGTTGGTACTTGTGATGTCCTTAATCATGTGGTGGTTAATAATTGGAGACCGGACGGAACTGGTGTTGATAAAACTACAGGGCACGGAGGTCTTGTATGTTTATATTTTCCGTCTGTGTCGATTAAGGACCGAGCCGTATTCTGGACCTAGGTGTGAGATTAAACGTACCTTCACATAACCGCCCGAATAACTCGTTTTTCGACGGTAAAGCCGGTTAGCTTATTCGAGGTAGTTCTTGAACCGCTTATGCATTGCCGGGACGATCGGACGGGGCGGGAGGGTATCGGTCCAAAACCCCGCATGACTACGGACTCACGGGCTAAATGGGCATGACTTGTGAGGACGCAGTACCATGAGCTTTGCATAGCGTGATCAAGCCTATCTTTCGAATAGAGTGAGCAGTAACTCGAGCGAGCCTGATCTAGCTCGCAAGGGTGTGTGATACGGGCTTTACCCAGCTAGTGTAATCGATTCGAATCGCTGTCTCTCCCGGATAGTGAGAAACTCATACCTTTTCGCAGAGACGTAGTTAATAAATGATAACTAATATTGAGATTGAAAGGACTATATTTTGGTACCCCAATCAATAGAATTGGTTGCTATAGATTTAAAAAGATAGTGTAGCCAATGCAAAGATTGTTCCAAATAGTTAAAGTAAACTTGGCTTTAACAATTGAAATAAGGATCAAGTTTAGTAAGCAATGTCCGCAAAGCTTGCTAGCCAATAAACCCTCCTTCATAATTGTCATATACTCTTGGAGCCTTTATTTTTTCCCCTCGGGGTAAGTCTTGCGGAGTACAATTGAGTACTCGGGGTTTTACCCATCGTTGCAGGTAACATGTTATATGAGGGTTATTGCATTACTTGTTACTAGGAAGCATGCCCGTGCGTTGCTACGGGATAAATAAATTTTTTATACTAAAACACATGGATCACACGAAAATAATAACAAAATACTGCAACAGTCAACTATAGTTGCCAAAAACCATAGAACCGCAATAGGAGCACAGGAATATCAATCTCATTTACACAAGTCAATCAAATATTGGTTCCAATTGCTTCTACCAGTACAAATACAGGAAATTCCCTGTTGTTTACACTCTGTAGGCACAAAATAGTTCCAGAATGTATTATGCTAACTACGATATGAACAACAATCATCATTGCTAGTTACAATTATCAAAAGTATAAGACAGGAAGATGAAGATTGGGAGTACTGGTTTTCTCCTTAGTAAAGGATCCTGGAGCTATGACCAAAGTCTTTTAAGATCGATCTCTATCAGATGTTATAGAAAGGAAGCTCACCTATTGGGTTCGATGGTTGAAGCAATCTCCCAATCTCTCGGATAAGTTCTTTCTCCTTTTTGTTTCCAAAATTCTACACAAAGACCAATATTCCTTTTACATAACAAAAACAAGATTCTCTGTAAATACTAATCTTCAGCACATGGTGAGATTAAAATTGGAAGGCATGGGTCACTGCAGCAAATAGAAAATATTTATTTCAATGGAAACAATAAGATCAGCCATTTCTAATTTCTCATCATATCATTGTCTTAATTTTTTGCTTCCAGCTAACTGCACCTGTTAAATTCAGAAGATGCACCTTGTATTGGTTCTGATGAGCCCGACATATGTAATTAATTGATTGCAAGTGCACATGTATCTAAAGAAGAATCCCCACCTTGCAACTTTCCAATTCCCCTGCATCCTGGAGTTGGCAAGAAAAAGCAAACAAAGTTCACAACCTATGCAAACATATAGGATGTGAGCATGCATTATAGGCATTTCCTGTAAGTTCCCTTGCATTTGTACCGTAATCAATTGCGCAGACACAAAAGACCCAGGGTATTATAGGAACAAACAAAGGTGATGCAATACAATATGAGATGGTATACAGTTAGCAAAAAGGCAAGGCAATCAGATGATGAGCTCGGCAACTTCATTGGTTTATTGCTCATTATTTGACGAAGTTTTAACCAGTACATGTTTGTGGTGATCAAGTTAGATTGGAGCCCTTACATATTATGAAGAATTGCCATTTTTTAATCAATCAAATGCACCTAGAGAAGACATAGATAAAGGCCATTCATTGGGAGCAACATCACTGTTTCATACCCTTGAAGAATATATGCAAGAATTGTCTTCTCATATAAAAAAAAAATGACGCTGCACTACGCTGAAGACTAACTTTGACTTCAGACTAACAATCTATGTGGTAGCATTACAATGTTAACAACATTGTCCATACTGGTTCAAGAGGCGTGCGCTCAATAACAAATGACAATAAACTGTTGATTTTGAAGTATAATTAATTATGTAGTTTTATTTGGAGGTGCGTTTAAATTTTCACAACTACTATTCAGACATATGATGGAGTACAAGTATCTCCAGCTGAGTCCCTCTGTAGACAAGCACAACAAGGATAACTTAAAGTCATTAAAATCAGACATTCAGAGGTTGATTAAAAATATCCAACAAATGACATTTGCTAGGACAACAGTCAAGAGTACTTTTACTGAGATTCATAAAAAAATGGTCAATTATTAAAATATACATGGAAAACACAGTACTTCCTTATTTCCAGTGCACTTAAATAACTTTACCTGAGCTGATCCTCAGGTTGACAGAGCAATTTTGCTGTCCCAACAAGCATCGCTTTGTGCAGATCATGCCTAAAAGCATGCTGCATCAAACCTTATTAGCCAAAATAGTTAAGAGGTCCCTGTGACGCCTGAGATTCGATGCCCAATCTGAAGAAACTTTAATTTACAGCAGGTGCAGTTTAGTTAATAATTGGACAAACTAACATGACAGGATATGCTAGTGGTCCAACTAAATTTGAGTCATCCTAGTTCATTCTACATGACGCTCAGTATGTCCGAGGGGTAACTTTGTTAATATTCTGAAGAAAGAAAAATGTTTAAGTTGTAAATTCTGAAAAAATTTCACCAAGCATAATGGTTCATGGTTCTCAAAGTGATGTTGCAATGTTACTGCACTGCGGATACAGGCAGAGTAGAGAGAACAAATAGGAGTAAAGCAAAATGAAGGAAAATTATCTATGTTTTTACCATGTAATCCTTGTGAATCATTGTCTGAGAAAAAGGCAAGATGAGCTTCATGTCTCTTGCAACCCGAACCATATGCATGGAATTTCACAGACCACAACTCATTGCAAATGCATCATCTGTAGATCCAGGGAAATCATTCTGTCAGAATGAAGCATGTAGCCGTAAACTGTTAAAGAAGCTATTTGATTGATTTGATAGCTCACTGACTCATTTTTACACCAAATTGAATGTAGCAATTACTAATCAGTACATATCAAATCTCTATCTTTTACCTAAGGCCAAGAGCTACACTATACTATCTGCAAGCATTTTTTCCCCTCTAAGAAACTGGTCTACCAACTTGTGACAAAAGCACTGAATGGATCCAGAAGAGTTCAAGTACATCTGCAGCTACCCATGACGCACATAGCAAGCATGGAAGGACCTGACCCTGGATCTTGTGTGCTCGGTTGCACATGGCAAGGGAAGGGGAAGGCCATACCTGTTGGATATTCATCGCCGGCAAAGTGCTCCACAGAGACATGGCGAAGGGCAAACGATCACCGAGGTGCCGCCGCTCAAACCCTATCAGGAAGAAGGCAAGGCAGGGGATAAACTATGGGGAGAAGGGAGAGAGGATGATACGAAGGAGATGGGGAAGGAGCTGGAGATGGCGCACCTGCTACCGTCGATGTTGGAGGGGCCAAGGCCGCACGGGTATGCACAGCGAGGACGATGGCGCGGTGGCGTGGAGCCAAGGCCGCGCTACACGCACGGCGAGGACGACGGTGCGGGTGTGATGGGGAGCAAGAGGAGCCGTCGCGCCCCTCATCCACTCTCTCCCTCTGTCCCACCCTCTCTCCACGACATGGCTGGTGGCGGGCAGCGACGAGCTCGGACCGGCGGGCAACGGGGTGGCGCGTGGCTGCTGGCGGAAGACGCAGCGGCACGCGCGCGAGAGCTCGGAGCGGCGTGCGGCTCGCGGCGCGGCGGCCCCCGGAGCGGCGGCGCGCGGCCCGGCAGCAGCGGACGTGACGGCGCGCGGCCCGGCGGCAGCAGACGCAGCAGCGCCTGGCGCAGGAGCAAGGCGGCGACTCTGGCGCGGCGCCCATCCCTCCCTCCCTCCCAGATCTGCCGCGGAGGCTCCCTCCCTCCCAGATCTAGCGCGGCGGCGCGCGGCCCGATGCAGGTCGGGGTGGCGCTCCTCCTCCATGGACTCGGCGTGCGGGCCTCTCCGGTGGCTCCGGCCAGCGTCCACGCGCCCCGACGGATCCTGCCACGGCGGAGTCCCACGGTGGCAGCGGTGGTGCACCCCCATCATTTCGCTCTAGCTTCGCCGCTGCATCGGCGCAGCACGAGGCGGGGGCGGGCCGGCGATGTGTTGCGGTGGAGGCCGCCGTGAGGAGCAAGACGAGCAAGATTTTTTTTGGGGAGGGGGGGTCGACGAGGGCCAAGCGGGCGAGCGGCCGAGGGGGAGACCGGGGAGTGGACGTGGGCCCACCTGCCGGGCGCCAAATTTTACAAAGGCACCGTGAAGAGGCTGGCTTCACCATCGTAGTGGTAGATGGGTCCGTTTGAGTCTTTTTAGTTGTAGAGATAGAGATAGAGATAATCCTATGGATGACATGGACAAGTAAAGCCATTGGGCATGGCCATATCTATAATCCTATCACTCTGCTTGTATAGGAGGTTTGAATAAAATTGGTGTTGTATCATGACTTATGTTATTGTAGTTTGAAAAATAAAGACTACTTTCTTGTAATATATTTGGAACCGGTGTTGTAACAAACATAAATCGGTGTGTAATCATTTTCGGTTGCCGAATACTACGTATCTTTGATGTATGATGTACCTTAATCACGATCCTGGATGTAAGTTGATTTACTGAGGTCCTTCGTGATACTCAGCGGACTACCGGGTTCATTCAAGAAGCGGTGTGTGCGTGTCAACGTATTAACGGGGACAGTTACGCTTAATCTCGGGTGGATTGGTCGGGTTACATCACACGGCTAGCATCGAGGCGAGGATTAAGGGTAATATCATCGTCAGGGTATTTAACAAAAGTTTTGGTTTTGAAAAAGCTTAAGTTATTGCAAAACTAGTTTTATCTAGGATTTTGGATTTTAAAACTTCACCAGTATCAAACCTCCAGTTAAGCCCGTATAAGGACTATCAGGTGGCAATGCTAACTCTGAGGGTCTCATGTATTGCATGTGTGTGAATCAATGCCTCTACGCTCAGGTAAGAAGGTAAGTGTGAATGATTATCTTGTCACCCGATGACCTAAGGGTGGTGGTGATCTCATATGAAAGTATATGTGTCTACTTATATATGCATATATGGAAGTATGCAGTATAAACTGTCTTTTAAATTATGTAGCGATGTACCTACACCCAGGTAAGTGTGAGTTGGGAGAGCATGATCGGACAACCGCCGGTTTAGGGGACTGCTAGTGTGGTTACCGGATGTTGACGGTGGATAGCATCAACATTTTATATATCAAAAGGGCATGAAACACACATCAATATCTAGAAGGCTAGGGGTTTATCCAACAATTTCCACGAGTTTTGGTGATTTATCAATTTTTAGGTACTGAACCAGAAAACATCGAAAAAGAAGCATAACTACAAATCTACACCACGGAATTATCCGCAACTCAAGAATACACTAAACTACTCTAGAAGGATCCAGAAGACACCAGAGCGAAGGAGAGGCAAGACCACTTCCAGGTGGGGCCGGCCACCCACCAAAGCCTGGCCGGCCTCCCATGAGGGGAAACTTCTCCCCCTTCTAAAAGTGTTCTTCCACCGCCCTTGAGGATCAATCTTAGCCCTACGTGAAGTCGGTTTGATCAAACGGCTGTCGTGCATCCCACCGGGCTATATAAGCGGAGCCAGACCTCCCCCTGGAAACCCTAACGAGTTCATTCATTCATTCCATCTTGAGATATTTGGTGATCAAGTGATCTAGAGCTTCAAGTTCTAGTTCCACATAGCCTTCTAGTTTATAGTTTAGCCTAGTTAGATCTAGAGTAGAGGAAGTCAAGTTCTTCATCGATCTTGGATTCCCGACGTTGTCAAGAAGAGAAGAGTCTGGTATAGTTCTTAAGCTTTTCTTTCTTATTGTAATATCTGCGTTTGTACGATCATTACTAGCAACACTATTCTTCATTATTATGTTCTTGATTGCATTATTCATTGTCTACTTTAATATGTCTAGTATAGTTAGTTTGCTATTATATTCATGCACTCGTTCGTATAGCACTCATCTATTCAATTGCATGGTGAGTGGTAGGCAATATGTAGACGTGGTGTCTAGATGCTTTGCTTATCTGCGAATATTCCCAGTCGTGACGGGTAGTGAGGTAGATCGTGGGTGTGACAGACCCATTGAGTCCTTTGTAGGCATTCCCCCGTACGGTGGATTGGTGGTAGAGTGGGATTGTCAGGTTAAGAGGAGGTTCATGTACTCATCTTCTCCTGTACATTGCTCCGATGTGTTAGGGAACTATAGTAGTATAACTTAACCATGATTATTAGACATACTTGTACTAAATGGAGTAGCTTTGACTGTAGCTTGAATACTTAGGAGTTATTTCTCTATTACCTGATTAGACAAATGCTTGACATGATTAGAATGCTATGATGGGATTAGTATTATTAGGAGATGATTGATCATATTTTTCATATTTATCATTTATCTATTATTTATCTTGTGACACCTTTCTGTTCTTGAGGAGAGAGTTGACATTGGCTACATCTCTTATTCACTGCATATATAAGTGTTATTAATACTATAGAGTAGCTTCTTAACAATGCCTTCCCAGTGGTAAAATATAAATGACAACCTGGTAATACTCTAGGTAAAATGCTACAATGGTATAATTATCTGTCCGTTTGCAGAATCAGTCTTAGTTTATATACATCTTTATTTATTTCTGCCTAGTCACATAAAATGATAAGATTTAGTACAAGAGTTTATTCCTAGCTTTACAATTAGGGATGACAACCTAGTTTCACAGTTAGAAGTAAGGGTAAAGAGGCTAGTGGCTAGTTGCTAAAGGCAAGTTAATTAATACCAACATTTCTAGTGTCATTGCATGGGATAAAGATTTAGGTTTATTGCAGTGACGTTAGAAATGCCAACAAGCATTTTTGGCGCCGTTGCCGGGAAAGGCTAACAAACTTAGGAAAAGTATTGATAACCATATGCACCACAATAAGATCGATCACCCAATGGGCCTCTAACTCAAACAGGCTTACCCTTGTTTCGTCTACTTGTGTATCTTATGCAGGGTAATGAATGAATGAATGGTTTTTGATCTCCCGACAATTACAATCAAGATCCGTAGAAAACTTAAGAAGAAGGAAGTTTGCAAAAAACGAGGGACATTTTTTGAATCACCATCAAGAACATCCTCCACTAAAACTTGTTCTTCACAAGAGCAAGCTCCATCATCCGAAGGAGGAGAAGAATCGAAAGGATTAGAAGTTAACTTGACACCAGTTTTTCTAGCCATGGCTAAGAAGACACTACGTGAATTCTCCGCTCCAACAACCACCAACATCCGTACTGGACCTAATGTCGATATCGGAAACAATGGATTTGAGCTCAAGCCTACGCTTATCACTATGGTGCAAGCTAATCAGTTTTATAGAAAGGCACATGAAGATGCAAGTGCACACTTACAACACTTTCTGGAGATATACAGCACCTTCAAGATCAAAGATGTACCAAAGGATGCTATCTTACTTCGCCTATTTCCATTTTCACTGCTAGGAAAAGCAAAACAGTGGTTTTATAACAACAAGGCAACCAACATTACATGGGACAAATGCTCTACTGCTTTCTGGCGGATTCTTTCCAACAGGCAAGACCACTGCACTGCGTGGGAAGATCTCAAGCTTTCAACAGCAACATGATGAATCGTTCACCGAGGCATGGGAACGCTTTCAAGATTACATCACAGAATGCCTTCGTCATGGAATGAAGGATTGGCTACTTATGCAGACTTTCTATCATGGGCTAGTCTCTAGCACTCGTGAGTCTATGGATCTTTGCAAATTGGAGGAGCTTTCCCTGTCACTTAAGCTCGCCGATGCAACAAAGACTTGTTGAGAAGATGGCCTCAAATCAAAGCTGAACTGAAGAACGCACTCAACCTCGTAAGAGAGGAGGAGGCACTCATCATCTCAAGGAAGTCGATACATTCACTGAAAAGCTAGACCTCATCATGAAGAAGCTTGAAGATAGAGACACTGAAAAGAGAGGAGTCATGCATATTAATGGTTCCTACATGAATTGTGAAGAATGTAGAAACACAGGACACTCAGCAGTTAACTGTCCTGAAATCCAAGAGGTCGTGAACTATATCAACAATAACACCAACAACCGTCCTCAACAAGGTCAAGGATGGAAGCAATCAAATCAAGGATGGAATCGGAACCACGACAAGGTAATTTCAAGATAACAATAATTACAAAGAATTATAATTTACCACCTTTACGAGACCTAGTTGCTTTGGTCAATCTAAACTGCTAGACCAAATGTTTAAAAAGGTAACTTTGAATAATAAAGCTTTAGAAAATATAAACACTAAACTGGATACCTTTGGTTCTCGCTATTAAAAATTAACACGACTTCAATAAAATGTTAGAATCTCAATTAGCTCAATTAGCATTTCTTTGTTCCTCCAATGGAAAAAGGTAAGGCTCCGTGGCCAATTAGAAGATTTAGAAACCGCAAATCTTGCCGATATTCACAATGCAGTCATTACTACACACAACCAGCAGATGTGCAGTGGGTTGACCACTCACTCTCTGAGAAGAAAGGAGACCCTGGAAGGCCTGTCATTCGTATTTCCATAGGATGTCACACCTTTCCAGATGCTATCTGTGATTTCGGCACAAGTGTCAACATTATGCCCAAGGTAATTTATGAAAAGATTCTAGGAGATCCTTTGTTGTACACAACCATGCGTCTGCAGTTTGCAGATCAGTCTATTTGCTACCCCGAAGGAGTTTTGGAAGAAGCCATTGTTCGAATAGGACAATCCTATGTTCCCGTTGACTTTGTAGTCATAGAGACTGGAGGAGATAAAAGGGCACCCATCATATTGGGCCGACCATTCTTATGCACAACTAAAGCCATCATCTATGCGGAGCATGCCAAGATTGTGTTTTCCATCAAGAAAAAAAAGGAGTTCTCATTCAAGAACCGTATCCTCACAACCTCCGCATTCCCACAGAAGCCATATGAGCAAGCCCAACAACCAGCTGAACCCAAGAAGAAGAAAAATAATAGAAGAAGGAGGAAGAGTGAGCTCAGTCAGATTCCAGAAGAGACGGTTCAACTAATCAATTCGGTTAACACCGAATACGACTACCTGCTAGCACCACCATACATCTCTACTATAATGGAATAGTTAAATTATACTCCGTCCACCCAAGAATACGTCCCCCGCTGAGAGTCTTCAACCATTGTGTACCCCATAAAATGCACCTAGAAATATAACATCATCAAAATCTAAGACCCTTAATCATTCCTCACTGCATACAACCAGATCCTACGGCCAGCGATGAAAGGCTTCAGCGCGCTGAAGCCTCCCGCGACGCCTTCCCCACACGAGGCCACGACTCCTCCCCCGACGGACGAGCGCTCCGGGTTCGAATCCCCTGTCCTCAACCTCACGTGAACAAAAACAAAAAAAGGAGGGAGATAGAGGTGGGATGCCGGATGGTAGGCGAGGTGCGGGTGCGGATCGGCGGCGGCGTCGCTCCCCTTCACCAAAGGCGGCCCTGCCCTGCTCCCCTCGACCGATGATGGCCTGCTCCCCGCGACCATGGTGGCATCATCCTTGACTCGGGATCCCCCTCGATCGCGGTGGGCGCGGCGGCCGGGAGCTGCACTGCGCGAGCCCCGCGCGGGGCACGGCGGCGAACGTGATCCCCAGCGTGGATGGGGCTCTCCACGACGTCCGGACTTCGCCCAACGCCACGGCCTCCACGACGCCTCGCCTACTCTCCCATTCCTCTCTCTCTCTCCGTAACTCTTTCACACTCTCCAGATCCGGCGTGGTGGCACACCAGCGGGCACGCCCAGCACACACCGGCTTCGAGGGCCGGTGGCCGCTAACCCCTCCCTCCGCCCTCCCCGCCGCACACTCTCTCTCTACCTCTCTCCCGATGTGGCGGCGCCGGCCGACCTCCCAAGGTGGCCGCCCTGCAGCGGCGGCGCAGCGGTGCGGGTGGTCCTCGTCCCTGGGCAGCAGCCCCCACGTTCGATCGGGCGGCCTCGACGACGCGGCCAGCTGGTCTGGGCAGGCGGCGCCCCCATCGTCGGCGTCCGCTCCAGCGGGCTCCACCGGCGCAGATTCCTCTCCCCCGCTGCTCCGAGACTCCACATCTCCCGGACTCCCTCCCGGGTCCCTTATGCTTTCGGCGTCCGCTGCCATGGCGCGAGAAGCGGGCGCAGGGGAGGCCCTCTGATAGCGCCATGCACTCCTCCCCTTTGGCCCCGTGCGAGGCTCAGAGGGCCGCGAGCAGCATCCCGCGTTCCCCAACTGCGAACGCGGCGGCGGCAGCGGCGGAAAGCACGCCGCGTCGCATGCGGAGCACCGCCATCCGATCCTGCTCCTTGGCTTAAGACAACCGCCGAGGCCGCCTCGGACTTCGTAGTCGCAAAGAAGAGGACCAGGGAGGCAGCTAATTGCTCCACCAGCACTCCGTCTTCACCTTTCAATGCTTCTTGATGTGGATCTATGGCAGGTTTCCTCCTTCATTCTCTGTGTGTGTGCTGTTACGGCCAAAAGATAAACAAGTACAAGCTAATAGAACTTGCACGTTTGTACTAATCCATACGTAAAAACTTGTGAAAATCGTAGGAAAATAATTATAGATCCAAATAATCTGAAATTAATTTTGTTACATTCATAACTTTATCCTCTGCCTGTGAAAAATATGTTTGCATATATTACTCTAACCAAAATTTCTTCAATTATTATAATGTGCAGAACTTGATAATTGAAAAATAAATTCCGTAGGGGGCTCTATAAATTTCAACACCAGGTTTATTGGATTTGTTGTGATGTGCCCTTACCTTGAAAAATGCATATGCACAAGTAGCTTTACATATAATGATTTATATGCTTTACTTTGCTTATGTTGGCAAAATATATTAAATTTGTGTAGAGATAATAGGAATTTAAAAGCAGTAAAAATGTAAAATCAATTGTATTAATATGATCTTGTGATTAAAATACGCTATTTTGCATTATAACCACACTTATGTCCTGTTGAATGGTTTGGCAAAGGACCACCTGTATTTGTAGCGATCATGATTCCTCACAATTTCTGATAGACTTATACTCTGATTTACAGCTGATTGTTTTTTCAGGTGGATTGGTTTAGCAAGTCTCGAACCTAGGTAACAGGCCTGGAAGTTTGCTTTCCCTGTCAGTTGATGCTAACTTGTATTTCCTTGAACTGTAGAATGCATCTAAAAACTGATTGCTTCTTGGTGTCATCATATGTGAATCATTATTTTTGCCTATGTTTGTGTTAAAGGCATTGTGAGTCAGACCAAAGAACAGATAAAGTATCTCGGACTCGGAGTATCGTCCCATCATCATGACAGCTCAAACAAGGATGATGATGAATTGGAGAGTACAAAGAACACTGAAGCTAGCTGGGAAGCGTATGACCTGGTACTACTACCTTCCTGTTTTGTTTTTATTCTCCAATGAGCTCCAACAGCACATTCAAATTTTTTTCAAAAATAGGGTCAAATCATTGTGCTTACTGATATACTCTGAATTATAACCTCCACAAATTCAAATATGAGTACTAACTGAAAACTAATAGAAAATGATTATCTAGATGAAATTAAATTTGAATATAAAGAGACTCATCATATTGTTTGATATGCCACCATATATCTAAGATTAGATGTTGCATAAGCCTAACAGCTGTTATACCCGTGCAGAAATAAAACGATTTTAGTGAATGCGGATCAACCTACAAATGAGACTCCAATTTACAATCTCACCACGGAGGACGGAGGCGGGGCTCCGGGCTGCTTGGAGCCGATGGCCGGTGATCAATGGTGCGCGCTGCTCGCGTCCGTACAGTGCTGTGTGGCGGCACTTGGGGAGATGGAGATCGCCAGATCGGCTAAGCAACCTTCAGGGTTAACAACAATTGCAATTCTGTCTCCCCACCAGATTAGTATTCTGTGCATCCAATTTTTTTTTTGTCCGAATTAGCCCGTGATGTAATCTTGTTTGAACTTACTTGGTTTGGTTAAAATTGTCAACCAGCCATCTGATTTCATTCTGCTTTTTTGTTCTACAAACAAAGGATACCTTCCTTTTCGCTCACTGTTCTATCCCAAATTTTTATATGCAGCCTACAGTTCTTAAGTTCTGATTTATTTATGCAACAAAATAATTTGTTCTCGCCCAGGTCGTGGCGGTGAAGATCGGGGTCTTGCTTCCGGGCAGCGGCGATGCTCGTGAGCTCGGTTGTGTGGGCGGGGATGCTCTACACAGGCCGTGGCGAGGCGGAGGTGTGCCTATCCGAGTACGAGAACTACATGCCCTGCTACTACAATGTCACGGACGCCAGGTTATGGTTCGAAAACAAGCACACCAGGTGTTCACTATTTTGTCACCATGCTTCATTCTCTCTAGCTTCCTTTTCACTCACTATTTTATTTCAAATTTTTGTATGCAGCCTGCAGTTCTTAAGTTCATATTTATTTATGCAACGAAATACTTTGTTCTCAGTTCGGCCTTTAAGTGAATGAAAATTTGTACAGATTGAAAATTGGATAAATGATGGCAACAAAGGTGAAGATGAGGTCCAGGGGCTATCTGCAGGTAACTCTAGCTTCCTTTTCACTCTGATTTTTTGCTTCAAAAGTTTTACTATGCATGGTACAATTGCTTACAAGTTCAACAAGAATTTGTTCTCAATTTGGGCTATAAGTGCTTGAAAAATTTTACAGACTGAAAATTTAAATGGCTTGCTCTCTGCATATATGCACATGATATATGTTGTAGGTTGCTAGCTATTTTACCTTTGCCTACATGATATTGGGTTTAAATAAAGTTGTTAGACACTCCTTTTGAACATGGATGGACCTATTAACTCTTTATTTTGGCGCTCAATGACCCTGTTTTTGGATGATACATTTAAAAGAAATTACCTGTTTTTTTCAACTGAGGTTGCATACATTGATCTCTGATTAATTAGATTATTAATAAGTATATATTTGCTTGAGCTGTTGAGGAAGAATCAGAAACCTTTCTCTCAATTTTTTGGTTAACCAAATAAATGTCAATGATCTTTCAATTGGCTACTGAGAATTTCAAAGGTTTCTCAACAACATGAATGGGAACTTTTTTCTTTGAAAGAAAAAAGATGCAAGCAATTTTGCACGGTGTTCTCTAAAATAGTTGGAAGGTTCTTAGATATTTTGCTCTGTCTACTTCAATTGTCATTTAATTTCTAGAACCAAATACCAGCTGATATTGTATTCTCTTGGGTCAACTCAAGTCCTATACTTCTGTTAGATAGATGGTCGATAAATTCTTGGGTTATTAAGTTTCTTTATTTAAGCCCGTGTTGATCTTGACAAAGGTTTGCTACTTGACTTTTCAAAAGCTGCAGGGAAGAAGAAACTATTCATCACTTCCTTCTTAAAGTGTGTTCTGGCTAAACAAATGATGGCACTGACATCCGAGAAGATCATTCACCATTTCATTGGCAACTCGAGGGAGCTTGAAACCGATGAAGATATTTTGCTGCCAAGGCGTGTGCTCTTGCATATGTATTTGTCTTTTTTTTGGCTGCCGATTTGGTGTTGCCTTGGTGGAAATATGTACCCAGAACATGCGATCTCTTTTTGCGAGAATCATAAATATATCTCAGTGATGCTTAATAATGTGATATATGTCTCTTGCTATTTGATTTGTCTGGTTATGTGTTATCGTAGCGTTAGCACGGGCATTATACTAGTTGTCAAAAGAGAAGACCTAGGAGTCCCGACTATTGAATGCACAATTAAACAAATGGTTTTTCCAAAAACCTTTTATGACACTGGATCAGGGGTCAACGTCATGTCAAAGGTAGCATACAATTATTTATTTGGTGATGAACCGTTATACCCAACCTATATACAGCTACAGATGGCGGACCTATCAACAAGATTCCCAGAAGGCATAGTGAAGAATGTCGCGGTAAAGATTAAAGATTATTATATACCTGCAGATTTCTTGGTTCTTGACATGCAGGAAGATGATGATACACCTATCATTTTGGGAAGACCTTTCCTCAACACCGCCAATGCAATCCTCTACATGAGATCCGGACAAGTTCACTTCCACCTCCCCGTGGGAAAGGTACGTTGCGACTTCAATAGTTATACTAACAATAATTCGCCCTAGAAGATTCGAAATAGGAGACGCCGATCTCGCCGTAGAGCGAATTTACTCTCAAAGAAGGAAGGAGAAGACTATCCTAGTGAACCTACAAGGTACGAGGATCAAATCACTAAACAAGAAGCAATAGAACCTCGCTGGAGCGAGTGTGACAAAGAAGCTGAGAGAATGGAGCAAATTGCTAAGCAAGAAGCAAGAGAAATACAAGAACAAAATCAAAGATGGTTGGAAGAGAATAAAGAGACATCATTGCAAGATGAAGAAGTGTCTGAGGCTTCCTCAGACAACAAATCCTACAAGTAAGTACTCTTTCCAACCTAGTCTTGTCGGTAGACTTTAAATTCCGCACCCTTGCCATAAGGTAATAATGGTAGTTATCTAATTACTTTAGTATATTTATTCTTTTGCATGTTTAAAAAGAAAATAAAAATCTCTTATTGCTTTAAAAAGCTCCAAAGGATTAGACTTATGGTTTACCCCTTAAGAATATTCACTATGGTAGCACAAAAATAAATTTTTATTTCTTTGCATTATAAATAGAAAAGCACTATGTATATGTATATATAAGAATCATGCTACACATTCATATCTGCTTATAAAGATAATCAATTACTCATCCGGTGACCGCTAACCCATTATCATATTCAAGCCTCGAGTTTTGGTTTTCTTGTTGGAGTATATATTTGCAGGATTATATAATTAAAGAGGGAGACAGGTCAGTGGCTCACCACTGCTAAGCTTACTCTAAAAAGATCATTCAAGTGAAATATGGCAAACATCTAGCTTGGGGGAGGAGCATCCCCTAGTTATTAGGTAACTATAACTAT
The DNA here is from genome assembly GCA_015844335.1 of Chrysopogon serrulatus. Lineage (NCBI taxonomy): Eukaryota > Viridiplantae > Streptophyta > Magnoliopsida > Poales > Poaceae > Chrysopogon > Chrysopogon serrulatus. The sequence goes on along the minus strand of JADLZL010001721.1, from coordinate 129,112 downwards.
ACGATTTATAGAGTCTGTTTTATAGTTATAAAATACCAAAAATATGTGGACACATGAAGGTCCACATCTGTGGAGTCTTTTAAGAGTCTTTAGCTAAATAAAAAGAAATAAAAAGAAGTCTTAATTAATCAGAGTGTGTCTAGAGTCAACTATGAACTAGGAGTTTTTGTTTTGGAAATGATGAATAGTTGCTCTGCTAGAATTCTTTCAAAAACCTAGTTTTCAACCTTGAGTTCTCCTAAGTTTTGGACATGATTGCTTTAACTTGATAATTTACTCTGAATCTGAAACTTGTGGAGTAATATGCTTGAACTAAGTCTAGGTGATTGACAGATATGATATAAGAAAGTTTGAGCTGCTATTTATCTTATTCTTAACGAAGCTAAATTCTGGAGATTTATCTTTTGAAAATTTCAAACCCTTACATGATGAGCTCTTGTATGACAAAGTTGAATTCCTACCAAAGCCATATATGATACATATCTAGATTAGGAAACCCTTGCTTATTTTTGCTACTTGTTGTGCATTGAGTTTAGTCAACCTTTGTTGTATACTTAAGAGAGTCTTGTCATGCTTTTAAAATCAAGATCACTCACACACTCCATCCACATATGCATTACTCTTACTCCGAGAGAGAAGCGCAACCATTTTTCACTTTTATCCATTTCCACCTCAAAAATGTTTTGCTCCTACTCTGGGAGAAAACACCCAAAATTATACATAAACCCATAGGACAGCCTTTTGTTTATTTGCTCTAAGTTCTTTATCAATTATTATATCTAAGGATGCATGTGGCTAAAAAAAAAGAGAAGAAAAAGAGAAGAAGAGGGGAGATGGGTACTCGGATGCCCGCCTCCTAATAAAAAAAAAAGAAGAGAGAGAGAATAAAGATAGCCCATATTTTCCTGAAAAAATTCTATAAGAAAGAAGAGAGATTCATTTTGAAGAGCAAAAGTAGAATTAGAATTATCCACCACATATACACCTATCCACTATATTCCACACACATGCACATCTTGGTTTGATTGTATGACTCGATTCTCTATAGATCCATTGCTTGATTTTACAATATATGAATTGCAAGTATGCTTATCCTTGTTTAATGCCACTCCTATAAACTCCACTATAATCCTTAGAATTAGGAAGGCATAACATCATGAATGCCCCAGTGAGATCCACAAATACCATATACTTTGAGAGACTGAGGGTGTCATACAATTAAGCTCTGAGTTTTATTGCGAAAACTTGCAAAAACTCTAGAACACTAGTTGAGTAAAAGAATTTGAGACATAGTGCTTGACTTGATTGTTCTATCTTTCAATTACTCAAGACCCACGTGAAGGTTAAAAGCTCTACAGTTAAAGGTAATATGGGTGAGTTTGAGAGTTGGAGCAATTTTGTCTAATCCAGAGGAAATTTTTGTTTGAGAGCATGTGTGCTTGTCAGAATGAAAGCATTGTAGCAACTCCTGATCCAACTCTAGGTTTTGCTAAGGGACAAGCAAAAGGTAAGCTTGGGGGAGTTGTTGACGGTGGATAGCGTCAACATTTTATATATCAAAAGGGCATGAAACACACATAAATATCTAGAAGGCTAGGGGTTTATCTAACAATTTCTACGAGTTTTGGTGATTTATCAATTTTCAGGGACTGAACCAGAAAACATCTAAAAAGGGGCATAACTACAAATCTACACCACGGCATTATCCGTAACTCAAGAATACACCAAACTACTCTAGAAGGATCCGTAAGACACCGGAGCGAAGGAGAGGCGAGACCACTTCCAGTGGGGGGGCCCCCCCACCCCACCCAGGCCGGCCGGCCTCGCATGAGGGGAAACTTCTCCCCCCCTGGAGTGTTCTTCCACCACCCTTGAGGATCAATCTTAGCCCTACGTGAAGTTGGTTTGATCAAACGGCTGTCGTGCATCCCACCGGGCTATATAAGCGGAGCCAGACCTCCCCCTGGAAACCCTAACGAGTTCATTCATTCATTCCATCTCGAGATATTTGGTGATCAAGTCATCTAGAGCTTCAAGTTCTAGTTCCACATAGCCTTCTAGTTCATAGTTTAGCCTAGTTAGATCTAGAGTAGAGGAAGTCAAGTTCTTCATTGATCTTGGATTCCCGACGTTGTCAAGAAGAGAAGAGTCTGGTATAGTTCTTAAGCTTTTCTTTCTTATTGTAATATCTGCGTTTGTACGATCATTACTAGCAACATTATTCTTCATTATTATGTTCTTGATTGCATTGTTCATTGTCTACTTTAATATATCTAGTATAGTTAGTTTGCTATTATATTCATGCACTGGTCCGTATAGCGCTCATCTATTCAATTGCATGGTGAGTGGTAGGCAATATGTAGACGTGGTGTCTAGATGCTTTGCTTATCTGCGAATATCCCCAGTCGTGCCGGATAGTGAGGTAGATCGTGGGTGTGACAGACCCATTGAGTCCTTTGTAGGCCTTCCCCCATACGGTGGATTGGTAGAGTGGGATTGTCAGGTTAAGAGGAGGTTCCTGTACTCATCTTCTCCTGTATATTGCTCCGATGTGTTAGGGAACTATAGTAGTATAACTTAGCCATGATTATTACTTTATTAGACATACTTGCACTAAATGGAGTAGCTTTGACTGTAGCTTGAATACTTAGGAGTTATTTCTCTATTACCTGATTAGACAAATGCTGACATGATTAGAATGCTATGATGGGATTAGTATTATTAGGAGATGATTGATCATATTTATTATATTTATCGTATTTATCATATTTATCATTTATCTATTATTTATCTTGTGACACCTTTACTTTCTTGAGGAGAGAGTTGACATTGGCTACATCTCTTATTCACTGCATATATAAGTGTTATCAATACTATAGAGTAGCTTCTTAGCAATGCCTTCCCAGTGGTAAAATATAAATGACAACCTGGTAATACTCTAGGTAAAATGCTACAATGGTATAATTATCTGTCCGCTTGCAGAATCAGTCTTAGTTTATATACATCTTTATTTATTTCTGTCTAGTCACATAAAATGATAAGATTTAGAACTAGAGTTTATTCCTAGCTTTACAATTAGGGATGACAACCTAGTTTCACAGTTAGGAGTAAGGGTAAAGAGGCTAGTGACTAGTTGCTAAAGGCAAGTTAATTAAAACCAACATTTCTAGTGTCATTGCGTGGGATAAAGATTTGGGTTTATTGCAGTGACGTTAGAAATGCCAACACCGGATTATCTACATATTACACACATGTTTATATGAAGGTACTTAATTGCGGGATGTGATGATGATTCGGGTAGTTTAGTGCTACATGTATGTATACGAGGGGGTATACATATGTGGGGAGCATTTAAAGTTACTGCTTCCATTATGTGGATATACATGTCATGTGGGATTCGGGCTAGGTACGATTTAATGAGAGCACTTAGGAATGCCACCGTTTACTATCAATTAGAAATCCACTCTTTCCTAATTCTGTGAGGACGAGTAGAATCGAGCATGCATCATGATCATTCATTTGCTTATCTTATTGCATTAATATTCTTCCCCTTACACTTTTGTCGAGAACCGAAATAAGGGCCCTCCAAACTATTAGGCCCAACGAACGCAAAAACCGGGCCATACAAGAGCAAAACACGGCCTGCCAAAGCCCAGCACACTACCCACCGTCCCGTCCGAGCCTCCCCCACCGGGGTCTCGGACGGACACTAACATTCCGACCCGTCCGAGCCTTCCCCGCCGAGGCCTCGGACGGGCGCTAACTCTCCACCTCGTCCGAGCCTTCCCCGATGAGGCCTCGGACGGGCGCTAACGCTCCGCCTCGCCCGACCCTTCACACAGACGCCTCGGACGAGTGCCCACTTTTCGTCCCGCAGGAGCCCCCGTGCCTAGGCCTCGGACGGGGCGCGCCGCGCTTTCCGGTCAAACCAGGCCTCTGACTTGACGTATATCTGCCGCCCGCCTTCCCACAGTACCCATCAGACTGACGTTATCCCTTGGCAGGGGATAAGAGCCGTCCCGTCACAACCCACACCCGCGCTCATGATTCCGTTAACCCTCACAGTGGAAGCCAGGCCTGTCACTGCGAGGCACTGTGTATCCTAACCCTATTGCCAGGTCAAGTCGCCGAGGCTTCAGGACGGTGTCCGCCACGCCAGGGGCCATCATCCAGTATCATCCTCCGTACGGAAGTCAGGTCGGCCGGGACACTGGTCAAACAACAGTACCTCCCGGGTTTTCTGAGCCCGGGATGGGCAGCGATAGCCCCAAGGACGGTTCTCTCCTGTGCCAACTGCCTCGTGTACGGCAGTGGGCTCCGAGGCTCTCCGAGCCTCGGAACTGGAGGAAGTCAAAGCTACAGCGCGCCACAAGATTCAGGTGCGTCTCCCCTGGCCTCTCCATCAACTTCTACAGGGACAGCCATACCTTCCGCCGCCAGGGCTGGGGACGCCCCTTCGCGGCCAGGCACAAGCCCTGCGGCAGGACAGGCTTCACAGTGCCGGCGCCCATCCCGGTGGACTCTGAGGCCTCGGATCAGGAGGGAGAGACGCACACGGCCTCTTCCGCTCAGCGACGACACATTATGTAAACACTGTTCACCCCTTGCGTCTATAAAAGGGGAGGACCGGGCCCCTTCTCGGGCAGGCTAGGACGACCAATCTAGAGCCTTTGTACATGCTCACCCACGAGACTTGGGACCAGCTCCCTCTCTCCATTTGCTTGTACTCCCTTACCTACAAGCACCTTGGTGCAGGATAATACTAGTTTTCCCTGTATTCTTCTTGCACACCTTCCGGAGTTGGGAACACGCACCACAAATTCACTAGTCGGTACTAGGACCGCCCGGTTTTAGCACCGGCGGTTGGCGCGCCCGGTAGGGGATCAGGCGTGTTTTCGCCTTCCTTCCCGCCAAAACTCCGGAATGGCCAACCACCGCTACGAGACGTCTCCGAACGTTTTCGGCTCCCATTTCCCTCCAACACAGCCATTGGAGTTGGGTACCATGATCCGGTTCGGGGATCTCGAGTTCATGTCGCAGGGCCTAGGAGTCTCCCTACGAGGCTCCCGTAGCCCGATCGCGGGCCCGGCGGGAGGCGCCGTGAGCGCACGAGCCCGCCATACTCGGCAGGCGCGTCGCGCCGCTAGGGGCCTGGAGGAGGATCTGGCCGCATTGCATTTAGGCGGCATAGGCCGCCCCTAACGCCTCACGACCAGCCCCACCACCATCGCCGTTCGGCCTCACCAACGCCGCCTCCACGTGCGGCGTCGTTGGTCTCCACCAGCTTGGGGCCTATGGGGAACTCCCCGGCCACCAGCTACGCTACACCCAGGATTCAGACACGTCCGCCCTGGCCGCGTCCGACCCTGACCTTAAGGAGCACCGGACTAGGTGGGCAGGGGTAGACCATTCTGGGTCCTACTACGTCCACGCGATCCAGCGCTACCTGGAGGCCACGGAGCCCCGTGGGTTAATGCCGGCGCATGCATATGCCTTTGGCTACCCTGACTCGGACTCGTCAGACGACATGTACGACTCGACCCGCGAGTGCTTCCACGTGGAGATCGGTGATCTCGGTGGCGGCGGCGATGGCAACGACGACGGCGACCAAGATCGCAACCCGGGCACGCCGCCGAGGCCGGCACCGGCAGCGCAACGCCTCAGGACCCCCCGCGTCCCCGGCCCACGGGCCAGGAGCAGCAGAACTCCACGCGCATGGGTCCCCGAGAGCGGCGATCCGCGGCTACCCACCAAGGGCCTCGGCGCCCCACCATCGACCAAATCCGGAGCTCGGGGATAAGCTTGAGCCACGACCGTCTTCCTCGCTACGGCAGAAGATAGAGGCGTCTGGCGTGAGCGCCACGCGGCGCAACCCGAGCCCCGCCGCCCGACAACGCGCCCACGACGTCAACCGGAGGATCGTCAACGACGAAGGAGGGGAACGCCCCATCTTCCAAAAAGCAAGCCGTAACGTGGCGGCCGCGGCCCTTCTCCTCTGGGCGATGCCGAAGCCATCCACCCCGGAGGGGCGACGGATTCGAGATGAGATGCGGGGCTACATCGAGACCGCTGCTGTCCAGCAGGCCGAGAGCTCAGCCTCCCGGCGTCGGGCACAGAAGGACGAGGAGGACGAGGTACTCCCTCGCAGCGAACGGGAGGCCTCAGTCCATCAAGATCCATCGCGGAGGCCGGTCCGTGAGCGCATCGGACAACCGCGGGTAGCCTCGACGATGACGACGCACGCAATGTCATCAACAACGCCGCAAGAGAACCCGGAGCATGGGCCGGACGCGGACCGCCACCTGCGCAGAGGCGGCAGGCACGACAGCGACGAAGACCGCGACGATGCCGATCCCCCGGGGCCCCGTGCCTTCAGCCGGGAGATCCGCAACGCCCGGTTTCCTTTCCGGTTCCGCCAGCCGGCCAACCTCACCAAGTACTCGGGAGAAACGAACCTCGAGGTGTGGCTCAACGACTACTGCCGGCGTGCAGTGGGCGGCGCGGACGACGACAGGCTCATCATCCGCAACCTTCCGCTTCACCTGGGCGACTCGGCGCGATCGTGGCTGGAGCATCTTCCCGCCCACACGATCCGTGACTGGACTGATCTGGTCAAGGTTTTCGTAGGGAACTTCCAGGGCACATACGTGCGCCCTGGGAACTCGTGGGACCTCCGCAGCTACCGCCAAAAGTCCGACGAGTCGCTGCGGGATTTCATCCGGCGCTTCTCGAAGAAGTGCACCGAGCTGCCCAACGTAGCCGGCACTGCCATCATCAGCGCGTTCCTTGACGATACCACCTGCAAGGAACTCGTCCATGAGCTGGGCCAGAGGATGCCGACCACCGCCAACGAGTTGTTCGAGGTGGCGACCAACTTCGCCTCCGGCGAGGAGGTGAGGGGAACGATCTTTCGCAACGGCAACGACAAAGGAAAGCGGAAGGAAGGTGACGCCGAGGGGGACGCATCCCGCAACCCCAAGAAGAACAAGAGGAGCAAGCGGAAGGGGAAGAAGGGCAAAAAGGAGGCGGACTCCGATGACGAGCTCGTCGCCGTGGTCGACCGAAAGGCCCCCCGTGGCCCCCCGGGGCCCGGGGCCTTCGACGACATGCTCAAGAAGCCCTGTCCTTTCCACAAGTTCCCCGTCAAGCACACCATGGGGGAGTGTGACTTGGCGTGCCGTTTTCTACCGTAAGCTGCCCCGCCCGAGGACAAGAAGAAAAGGGAGGAGAAGGACAAAGGCGACGAGTTCCCCGAGATCCACGACGTCTTCATGGTCATCGGGGGACAACCGGCGAACCTCACACCGCGCCAGATCAAGCGCGAGCAACGCGAGGTCTTTTCGGTGCGCCCTGCCACTCCACAAGACTGCGCCGTGGTCCGCCGACGCCATCACCTTCAACATCGATGACCATCCGCTCTACGTGCCAAACCCGGGGCGGTACCCGCTCGTCGTCGACCCCATCATCGGCAACGTGCGGCTCACCAAGGTGTTGATGGACGGTGGCGGCGCCCTCAACATCCTCTACTCCGAGACCCTCGGCTGCTAGGGATCGAGCGGTCGCAACCGACCCGGCTCCCCCCCCTTCCAGGGCATAGTGCCGAGCAAGCGTGCACGGCCCTTCGGGCAAATCGACCTTCCGGTCTTCTTCGGGACGCCATCGAACTTTCGTAAGGAGGTCATCACCTTTGACATGGTCGACTTCAGAGGAGCCTATCATGGTATCCTCGGACGTCCCGCGTACGCAAAGTTCATGGCTGTCCCCAACTACACCTACCTCCTGCTCAAGATGCCGGGCCCAAATGGCATCATCACCGTCGGCTCCTCCTACGAGCACGCGTTCAACTGCGACGTCGAGGCGATCGAGCACGCCGAGGCCATGGCGGTTCCGAGGCGCTCGACGCCAAGCGCCACGCCGGCACCTTTGAGCCATCCGACGGGGTGAAGGAGGTCCCGCTGGATCCCGTCTCTCCATCCGGTAAGGCGGTGAAGATCTGCGCCTCCCTCGACCCTAAATAGGAAGTTGTGCTCGTCGACTTTCTCCGCGCGAACATCGACATCTTCGCGTGGAGTCCCTCGGACATGCCAGGCATTCCGAGGGATATCGCCGAGCACTCCCTTGATATCAAGGCCGGATCCAAGCCGGTGAAGCAGCGTCAGCGCCGATTCGACGAGGAGAAGCGCAGAGCCATCAGTGAGGAGGTGAACAGCTCTTGGCAGCCGGATTCATCAAGAAAGTGTTCCATCCTGAGTGGTTATCTAATCCTGTACTGGTTAGGAAGAAAAGTGGGAAGTGGAGGATGTGTGTAGACTACACTAGTTTAAATAAAGCATGTCCAAAAGTTCCCTTTCCTCTACCACGTATCGATCAGATAGTCGACTCCACTTCAGGGTGTGAACTCTTATCCTTCCTTGATGCCTACTCCGGCTATCACCAGATCAAGATGAAGGAGTCCGACCAGCTCGCGACTTCCTTCATCACCCCTTTTGGCATATACTGCTACATGACGATGCCCTTCAGACTCAAAAACGCCGGAGCTACGTACCAACGGTGCATGCTCGGCGTCTTTGGGGATCACATTGGGGAAACCGTGGAGGCCTACATAGACGACATAGTGGTCAAGACCAAGAAGGCCGATGACCTCATCACCGACCTTGAGGTTGCCTTCCGGTGTCTCAAGGCGAAGAGTGTCAAGCCCAATCCTGAGAAGTGTGTCTTCGGGGTCCCCCCGAGGCATGCTCTTAGGATTCATTGTCTCCAAGCGCGGCATCGAGCCCAACCCGGAGAAGGTAACTGCGGTGACCAGTATGGGGCCAATCAAGGATCTGAAGGGGGTGCGACGAGTCATGGGCTGCCTTGCGGCTCTTAGCCGCTTTATCTCACGCCTCGGCGAGAAAGGTTTGCCCCTGTACCGCCTCCTGAGGAAGTCGGAGCATTTCTCCTGGACCACCGAGGCCCGGGAGGCTCTAGACAGCTCAAAGCTGCCCTTACCGGCGCTCCGATCTTGGTCCCCCCATCGGAAGGGGAGCCCCTTCTCTTATGCGTGGTCTGCGACAACCCAAGTGGTTAGCGCAGCCCATTGTGGTTGAGAGACAGGAAGAAGGCCACGCCCTGCCAGTCCAGAGGCCGGTTTACTTCATCAGCGAGGTGTTGTCCGAGACCAAGGCTCGCTACCCACAGATCCAGAAGCTGCTCTACACCGTGGTCCTGACTCGACGCAAGCTCCGGCACTACTTTGACGCCCACCCAGTGACGGTGGTCTCCTCCTTCCCGTTGGGGGAAATCCTCCAGAACCGGGAAGTCTCAGGACGGGTCACAAAGTGGTCCGTCGAGCTCATGGGGGAGACTCTCTCCTACGCGCCAAGGAAGGCCATCAAGTCTCAGGTCTTGGCCGACTTCCTCGCGGAGTGGACCGACACACAGCTACCGCCGCCTCGGATCCAGGCGGAATGCTGGACCATGTACTTTGATGGGTCGCTAATGAAGACCGGCGCCGGCGCCGGCCTCCTCTTCGTCTCACCCCTCGGGGTGCACATGCGGTACGTGATTCGACTCCATTTCTCTGCTTCCAGCAACATGGCAGAGTACGAGGGCGTCCTCAACGGCTTGAAGATTGCCATCGAGCTCGGCGTCAAGCGCCTCGACATCCGAGGGGACTCGCAACTCGTCATCGACCAGGTCATAAAGGACTCGAGCTGCCGTGACCCGAAGATGGATGCATACTGCAAGGCGATACGCAGCCTGGAGGACAAGTTCGACGGCCTCGAGCTCAACCACGTTGCCCGGAGATACAATGAAGCCGCTGACGAGCTCGCCAAGATCGCGGCCGGGAGCACTCCTGTTCCCACAGACGTCTTCACCAAGGACCTTGCGGCCCCCTCCGTCAGCTTCGAAGGCCAAGGCGGCGCGGCGGACGACATCGAGGTCATGGAGCTTGACGACGAGGGTCCTGAAGCCGACCCCGAGCAAGATTGAAGCCGTACCTTGATTGGATCGTCCGAGGGGCCCTCCCTGAAGACTTCAACCAAGGCCGACGCATCACAAGGAGAGCCAAATCCTTCATCGTGGTAGAGGACGAGCTTTACAAGCGAAGCCCCTCGGGAGTCCTGCAACGGTGCATCTCCACCGACGAAGGGCTGAAGCTAGTCCGCAAGATCCACGCTGGTATCTGCGGTCATCACGCGGCGCCGCGTTCCCTTGTCGGCAGCGCATTCCGGCAAGGCTTTTTATCGCCAACCGCGTCCGCCGACGCCACTCACGTGGTGCGCACCGCGAGGGCTGCCACTACTCGCCGCCAGACGCACCTGTCGGCCAGGCGCTCCAGACTATCCCCATCACCTGGCCGTTCGCCGTGTGGGGACTCGACCTCGTCGGACCTCTCAAGAAGGCGCCCGGGGGCTTCACCCACTTGCTGGTCGCCATCGATAAATTCTCCAAGTGGATTGAGGCACATCCCATCACCAACATTCGATCCGAGCAGGCGGTGCTGTTCTTCACCGACATCATCCATCGCCGGGATCCCAAATTCCATCATTACCGACCACGGCACCCGGTTCACGGGGAAGAAGTTCCGAGACTTGCGGCAGGGCACCGGATACACATCGTGCGGTCGGCGCCCATCCCCGCACGAACGGGCGGGTAGAACGTGCCAATGGTATGATTTTGCAGGGACTCAAGCCTTGGATCTTCAACAAGCTTGACAAGTTCGGCAAAAGGTGGCTTGAGGAGCTTCCCTCGGTCCTTTGGAGTCTCAGGACGACGACTAGCCGAGCCACAGGGTTTACGCCCTTCTTCCTGGTGTACGGCGCCGAGGCCGTTCTCCCTACCGACTTGGAGTTCGGCTCTCCGAGGCTCAAGGCCTACGACGAACGGCGTAACCAGACGGCTCGGGAGGATTCGCTGGACATGGTCGAGAAAGCAAGAGATGCTGCCCTTCTACACTCGGCTAGATACCGGCCCCCCTCCGACGCTACCACGACCGACGCCGTCCGAACCCGGAGCTCAAGGAAGGCGACTTGGTGCTACGTCTCCGCCAGGACAACCGAGGCCGCCACAAGCTCACGCCGCCATGGGAGGGCCCCTACATCATCGCCGAAGTCCTCAAGCCGGGCACCTACAAGCTCGCCGACGAGGACGGCCGAATCCTCAACAACGCTTGGAACATCCAACAGCTACGTCGCTTCTACCCTTAAAACTTCCAAGCCTTGTACATACTTTTGTACCCTACGTCTTTCCCGGAGAAATGAAAACAAAAACACTTGTTCATCTTTCCGTAAAGAGACATCCGAGGCCCTCAGGGGCTAAGGACGTCAATCGCAGAGCGAGGCTCAGTTTTGACTTACCAAAACCGAGCCTCCCTCAGGGGCTAGAAAGGGGGAACCCCCTCCTGAAAGGCACCCCAAGAACAATTCTCGCTTTTCTCAAATGTTTTTCCACAAATTTTCGTGCCCACGATCTCGAACACTAACTAAGGGAAGCCATTCCAAGGCTAGGGCCGGCCGAGTCATGAAGCCTCCTATGCCCGTGCGCTACAGAACCTCTACTCGCCACCCTCGGCCAAGGAATGACTTTAGGCACTGTGAGAGGGTTGTTTTGAAGGACAGGGTCGGTAGAGCTGCGAGGCCACCTACGCCCATGCGCTAAGGTACCTCCACTCGCTACCCTCGACTAACAAATAGCCTCTAAAATCTGTAATAATCTCGCAAAGACTCTAACCTAAGTATGGATCGAGATCATAAAAGGCATGAAAAGCAGGCAAAAAATGATCACAAAACACAAGGCCACGATGAGCCATTAGCATAAGTATCTTCAAAAGAAACTAATATAGTTTTTTACATGGGCACTCTGGCCCAAGCTGCAGAATCTACTATGGGGCGTCTGGCCCCCCAGCGTCTTGAGGGACGGCATCCGTGGCCTCAGTGGTATCAGCCTCAACCGCGGGAGCAGGGACGACGGCCGGCGCAAAGATCTGGACCAGCGCTGAGGGGGCCCCGGTTTCCTCAACCTTCTAGACCAGCTCCGCGAACACTTCGCTCTCGCGGCCCTCCTTCTCCTCTGAGACAACGACCCCCTCGGAGATCCGAGGGAGATCGAGCTCGTAATGGGATGAGGCCAGCGCAAGCGTGTGTGACACGCCGACCCGGAGGGTGTCCAGGGCGCGCGCCTCCATCCGCCTAGGCAACGCAGCCAGCCGCCCCAGCGGACTACTCCCGGAGGGTTTGCCAGACTCAACCTCGGTGCAGACAGCCACCACCTTCTGCGTTAAGGCGTCGAGCTCGCCTTGCGCCGAGTTATACGCCGTCTGCGACGCAACGAGGGCCGCCTCCAGCTCCGACACCCTACCCTTCAAACCTGCGATGAGCCCGAAAGGTCAGAATCCGAGGCAAGACAGCAATGGGACGACAGACAGGTACGACGCTTACCCTCCTGCTGGTTGAAAAGGGCCTCGTTCTCGGCAACCCCCTCGCGAGGCTCGGCCTTCATCATGGCGTTGTCGTCGGCAAGGAGCCGCCGGTCGATCTCGAGGGACACCGTGGCTCTCGAGACGGGGCCGGACAGAGTCACTCGAACGGGTAACTAGGGCCCTCATCACCTCCCTCTTGGCCCGGAGCTGGTCGAGGTCCGCCGCGTTCTTTGCCGCAATCTCCTTTGAGAGAGTGGCCTCCTCACGAGCCGCGGAGGCCTCGGCCCTCAAGTCCGAGACCAGGAGACGGAGCTTCTCGGTCTCCTGGTCCTTGGCCGACAGGGAGGTCTTCAGCTGAACCACAAGGTCCTTCTGGTGGTTGAGCTCATTGGTAAGGCCGGCCGACGCCCGGATGAACTCTGATTTCATCCGGGACACTTGCGCCAGCTCCTGCAGTAACTAGACCCAATTGCTCAACCATCAAGAAAAAGCTCTCACAAATGAGAGAACCACGGGGGGAGGGGGTCGGTTTACCTTCAATAAGATCGGGGAGCTCCTTGGTCACGAGCGACGAGAGAGTCCGGAGCGATCTCCTGATAGCTCCCGGCACATCCAAGCCTCGCCTCCACGGCTCCCTTCCATAGCGTCGTCCAAAGACGAAACCGGCCGCTTTTAGGGGTCCGGCGCTCCTCCAGATCAGCCACGGCGCGGTGCCCTCGTGAGCTTCGCCGGGACGAGCGGCCTCCTATCCAAGCGGACCCTCACTCACGGCGGGCACCTTGGCCGGCCGCTCCCCGCCGGCGGGGACGCCTCGACTAGCGACCCTCCCCACCGCCGGGAGAAGGTCGCGTCCCCGAGCTCGCCTCCTTCCTTCGCGCCTCGGTGGCCTCCTCCAAGGGGCAATCTCCACGTCCGCCATGATTTGGGGCGGGGGGTGGGGGCGGCGCCTATTCCGCCATGGCCACGCCGCGCCGCGCCAGCGGGCGACCTCCGGGCGGACGTCTTTCGCCTCCTCATCCACGATCGGAGGCGGGAGTGGGGGCGGCGCCGTCCCCGCCATGGCCACGCCCGCCGCGGCCACGCCCGCGGCGACCTTTGCGGTAGACGTCCTCGCCGCGTCCCCGCTACCGCCTAAGGCGTCTCCCGGCCGGCACCTCTGTCGCGCCTCGTTCTCTGCGGGCTATGCCACCGCCTGCAGGGCAGCCCCCGAGACTCGCGCTCCTCACCCCCGACTTTAGCCGCTTTGTCGTGGTAAGCGGGGCCTGGGCCGGGCCGGCCTTACGTTTCAGGCTGCAAGGACAAGACGGGGAGCATCAGTGGAAAAGAAGAAAGAAAAACAACTACTAAAGACAGAGCTCACGGCCAAACAACACTTACCCCGGCACCTTGATCCTAATGCCCGACGAGGCCGCACTGCGGGAAGGGGCCTCGGGGCGCTCCCGCCGTCCTCACCCCTCCATCGGGCGTCCGACCCTCGCCCTCGGGCCTCCTCTCCGCCGCCTCGGGTTGCTCCGAGGCGGGTTGGTCCCTTCCGCGGAGTCACCGGCACGGGTTGGCCCCGGAGGAGGGCCGCGCCTCCCCCCGCCGGGAGTCGCACCCTCGGCCGTCCACGCGTCCCCCTCCGCTCGGACGGGGGGTAGCCTCGGCGGCACTCTTCCCGCGGCGTTCCGCCTCCCCCCTCGGGGGGCGTCGTGGCCTCGGCCTCACCATGCAGCCCCTCGGCTCCGGGGAGGCCGAGGCCGAGCACTTCGCCGCGGGATCCTCCGCCATGTGTGCACGCTCCGCACCGCCAGAAGGTTGGTTGGCGGTGCGACGCCTCCTCCGGGGGATCCAGCCCCAAGTAGCGGCTGAGGTCGTCATCGTACCACCTCTCTCCGCATCGTCATCGCCATCGTCGTCCGCGTCGGTGGTGTCCGATGGCATCTCCTCTCGCGGGAGGCCCTCCTGCTCTTGGCGGCGCCGGCGCCTCCCCAGCTCCTCCTTCTCCCGCTGCTTGCGGATGTTCCGCTCCCTCTGGCTCTCCTTCTCCTTCCTCCTCGCCTCCAAGTGGGCCCGGTTCGCCTCCTTCTCTGCGGCGATAAGTGGTTTAGACGCCGCTAGCTTCCCGGAAAGCCCCTGCGGAACGAAAAGCAGGGTAAGGTCAGAAAAGGAGACAGAGGACAAGCCTAGAGCGTAGGCGCAACACTTACCAAGGGAATGTACCCCTTCTCGGGCCGCATCGTCACCTTATACATCACGGCGAGGTCCGCCGTCACCGCCTTCTTCGTCCGCTCGAGGATTCGTCATGGTCAAGATCCTCGGGCCGGGTGCCCCTCCACTCGGTGCCGTCCTTCATGTCATACAGGGAATACCGTCTTGACATGAGGGGCAGCACCCGCCGAAAGCGGGCGATCACTCCCGACGTGTCCAACCCCCCCCGGTCGACGCGCCAAAGGCGGAAGAACACCTTCCTCGGTGGCGTCACCTTCCCGCAATCATCTCCCGCCTTCCACGACGGGCGGCTCCGCGTCGAACCACTTCCCGGTATACCTTGGCAGATGGCCGTGGTCGTTCCGGAGGTAGAACCACTTCGCGTGCCAGCCACGATTGGAAGACGAGAGCTTCGCCGGGATGTAGGCATCCCGGGCGCGGGCTCGTAGCTGCAGCGTGCAGCTCCCGGCTCGGGCGGCTAGCCTCTTCCCCGTCTCCAGCCCTTTAGGAGCCTTCAAGAAGAGGGACGGCCTCAAGAAGTAGAGCCAAAGGTCCCAAAGTGGACCTCGACTCCAAGAAACCCCTCACACAGGGCGACGAACACCGCCGCCTGCATGATCGAGTTGGGGGCGAGATTGTGCAGCTCCAGGCCGTAATACTCGGAGCGCCCGGAAACCGACCCACCGGCATCCCGAACCCGCGCTCATGGAACGCCGTGAAACTCACGACGTATCCCTCCTCCGGCATCATCGGGAACCGGTGCTCGGGCGGCGGCACGCTCCACTCGGCTCGGATGTCGGAGCGGACACGGAGAAGGCCCTTCTCCGCCCGGCGTCGCCACCTTCGGCCTCCGTGACAAGACGACACACCCAGTCCCTCCGTGCCGACGATCTCAACCCTCGGCGCCATCGGGGCCGGCAGGTGGATTGGATTGAGCGGCCGCGCGGCAAGGTTGTCTCTCCTCTCACTTCTTCCTTCGCTCTCGGCGGCTCGAACAAAGTCCCCGAATCGGCAAGGGCAGGAGCAGAGGCAATGGCCGGGGAAGCGAGAAGAAAAACCGGCGGCGCCGTGCCTGTATTTATGCCCTGTAAAACCCTAACCCGTTCACCTACCAAAGATTTAATGCGTATCTCCCCTACTGACATACGTTCTACACGGAGCCCCAGGCGCCGCGCACGGCGGCCACAGCGACGCGGGGTTAAGAAAATACACGCACGTTGCGGGGATAATCCCCCACGAGATCCCGGCTCACGGAGCCCGGGGCCCCGACGCGGCCCAGGTCCACGATGGCGGCCAGCGGCGGCAAGACGCCACCATCACGCCTCGTATGGGACCCACGAGCACCGCTAGCCGCACACCAACCGCCTGGGCGTGGGGGGCCCGCCACTTCCCCCAGCAGCGGCGCCACGGCGCCGGACGCTCCGAGAAGAGCGCCTCAAAAGGCGCGCCCATGTCCCCGCGTGGGGATAAACCATGGGCTTCCTTCCCGTGAAGGAGCACGGGCGACGGCCCATTTACAGTCCGCAGGTTCGAGGCTGGCCCACCGGTGGGTTCGACGGCCACCTCAGCCACCCAGTCGGGGACGGCTCGGACGGTCACATACACAAACTAGCCCCCGCACAAGTGGGGACCGTCTCATGCCGTGTCCGAGGCCGGCCGAGGCGGTCCCGGGTAGGGGATCCCGCGTGGGAGTGCACCGAGCCCCGGGACTGGCGGACGGGACCCGGCCCCGCCTCGACACGCCTTGCAGGCTCTAATGGAATGCGCCTCAGGCCTAGCCAACCCCTAGCGAACGGGGCACGTGGCATTCCACTTGGGCCACCCGTTAATAGCTCACCGGATCTAGCTATGTTTGACACCTGTCAACGACGGCATAGTGAGATCCACCCTCCTTCCCCGTGGAAGGGATGCGAGGCACGGACAAAACTAATGACCAAGTACCGCTCGGCCGTCCCACACCGAACGGGGCTCGGGGGCTTCCCCGGCACAGGGGCTGAGGTTGGGAAACGTCAACTAACACACTCGCCGAACCCCCGGACGAGCCGACGGGCCCGGGGGCTCGGCAAACGGGAGGACACCCCAAATCAGAACACACGTAAGCCCTCGGAGGAATGCTCACACTCCTCCGAGGCCTCGGGGGCTACAACCGCCGGGTGCGCTCGCACGCACCCGACGTAGGGAAGCACAAAACATATAACAACGTGCCTCGACGGGAATCTAGCTCAAGGCCACAACCTCCCGAACGAGTGTACTCACTCCTTTGAAGGTTCGGGGGCTACCGTCGGGAACCGAAATAAGGGCCCTCCAAACTATTAGGCCCAACGAGCGTAAAACCGGGCCATACAAGAAAAACACGGCTGCCAAAGCCCCGAACACACACCCACCGTCCCCGTCGAGCCTCCCCCCCGCCTCGGGGTCTCGGACGGACACTAACATTCCGACCCGTCGAGCCTTCCCCGCGAGGCCTCGGACGGCGCTAATCCTCCACCTCGTCCGAGCCATCCGCGATGAGGCCTCGGGCGCAGGCGCTAACGCTGCCTCGCCCCGACCCTTCACACACGCCTGGACGGCGCCCACTTTCCGTCCCGCGGAGCCCCCGTGCCTAGGCCTCGGGCCGGGCGCGCCCGCTTCCCGGTCAAACCCAGGCCTCGACTTGACGTATATCTGCCGTCCGCCTTCCCACGGTACCCATCGGGCGGCGTTATCCCTTGGCGGGGGGGATAAGAGCCGTCCGTCACAACCCACACCAGCGCTCATGTTACGTTAACCCTCACAAAGCGGAAGCCGCGGCCTGCCTTTGTGAGGCACCGTGGTATCCTAACCCTATTGCCGGTCAAGTCGCCGAGGCTTCGGGGACGGTGGCCGCCACGCCGAGGGGGCGTCATCCAAGATCATCCTCCGTGCGGAAGTCGGGTCGGCCGGGACACCGGTCAAACAACAAGCCTCTCCCGGGTTTTCGAGCCCGGGATGGGCGATGATAGCCCCAAGGAAGGCTCTCTCTGTGCCAACCGCCCCATGCGGCGGTGGGCTCCGAGGCTCTCCGAGCCTCGGAACCAGAGGAAGTCAAAGCTACAAATACCGCAAGATTTAGGTGCGTCTCCCCTGGCCTCTCCATCGACTTCTACAGGGACAGCCATACCTTCCGCCGCCAGGGCTGGGGACGCGACCCTTCGCGGCCAAGCACATGCCCTGCGGCAGGATAGGCTCCACAGTGCCGGCGCCCATCCCGGCGGACTCCGAGGCCTCGGATCAGGAGGGAGAGACGCACACGGCCTCTTCCGCTCACGCGACGACACATTATGTAAACACTGTTCACCCCTTGCGGCTATAAAAGGGGAGGACCGGGCCCCTTCTCGGGCAGGCTAGGACGACCAATCTAGAGCCTTTGTACACGCTCACCCACGAGACTTGGGACCAGCTCCCTCTATCCATTTGCTTGTACTCCCTTACCTACAAGCACCTTGGTGCAGGATAATACTAGTTTTCCCTGTATTCTTCTTGCACACCTTCCGGAGTTGGGAACACGCACCACAAATTCACTAGTCGGTACTAGGACCGCCAGTTTTAGCACCGACAACTTTAAAGATAAATAAAAGCTTAATTGTAATATGAAATGAGTTGCTCACTTTATCACACATGATAACAGAAAATGGAGCCACTGCCATATACTGAGGAAGGTACTCTGTTGGAGCAGTTTGGTACACCCAGTTTGCTTTGGAGGGTGTTGGAGAATTTTGGGTATATTACACCACCATTGGAGGCATACCCGAGTCTATGGCACTCCAGAATGTGCTTTACTTCTGCACATTCCCGCACTAAGTGTCACTTCTTCCTGGCAAGAAATGAGAGTTGAAAAAGAGGGATTAAATGAGTGGGAAGCCGGACAAGTAGCTACTTCTGACATTCTCCAGAAAATATGTCAGGAGCATACAGAAGAAATAGGAACCACTCCTATGCGTCTTTTTCCACCCACCGATCCTACCAATGAAATTTGTTGTCAGTGGGGAATTGCCTTAACAGATGAAAGCTCAGCTAACCATAATCCTACCCTCACCATCACTGCCATTGCAAACTTAGCCATCACACAAGCCTACAAAGCCAGAGAAGCCTCCCATGATTATTGGCGCCAGAGGTATAACCTTTGCAATATAGAATTGAGGGTGACTGAAAACCTGTGGGAGTCAGCCAAAAATACCACAAACGTAGTGATGGACTATGCCATCCAACATGAGTTAAATATGAACCACCAATATTCCATGCTTTGGAATGAGACCATTAAGCTAGAGCAACAAAGAGCTGAAGCTGAAGCTCGTGCAAATGAAGCGGAAGCAACAAGAAATGAGGCCATCCATAATCTTGCGGAAGCTACTGAAAATTTTGAGTTTGCCGAACATAATTTGCTTGAGCAAGTAGATGAAGCCAATGCAACCATCACCAATCTTTAGGAACAACTTAATGCTTTACAAGTTGCGGTGCCACCTGAAGGAAGCGGAGCAGGAGAAGTACTAAATGAATTTGAAGAAGATGAGATGGATTTCATAGAAGAACCTGAAATAGAATTTGATGAGCAGACGGAGACAAGTCTAGATGATGACTATCCTATAGACTTTGATGATGAGTATTAGAGAAGAATCTTTTCCTGATGATTGTAACATAGAATAATCTTAGAGTTGACTCTTAGCCTAGGTCTTAATTTAGTAGTTGAACTTCCCTCATGTAATATATGATATGTGGCAGATGTAACTTGAATGTAATATATGCAGGGCTTGAATAAATTGATGTTCAGATATATGTGCATATGAGAAGTAAAGAATGTATAATTATGATGGTGCAGTGTGGAAATTATTATTATGCCTCTGTTTGTTGTATGAAGTCTTGTTTCTCCTCAACATTTCAGTGTTGCATAATAATTGCTTTCATATTTTACCGGCACCATCATTAATTATACTTTGGATATAAATGCAGATGCCGAATACTCGCTCCAATGATTCGGGGAGAGGGAATGGTCGATCCTCAGACCTTCCGAATCCACCTACTGCAGCTGATGTTTTGGCTCGCTTGTTGGGTGGACAAGCGAATATGGAAGCTGCCCTAGAGAAGATTGCTCAGAACACCACACCAGGGCGCCAGCATAACCGTGATCATGGCCCAAATGCATCTGTCACCTATAAAGAGTTTTTGGGCACAAACCCACCAGTGTTCACTCAGTCTGAGGAACCTCTGCAGGCGGATGAATGGCTCAATACTATTGAGCTGAAATTCCGTCTTCTTCCTCAAATCACTGATAGCCAGAAAATGGAGTTTGCAGCCCAGCAGTTGCACGGAGCTGCTGGTGTGTGGTGGACAAATTACTTGGCCACTCTGCCCGAGAATGCACTACCCACTTGGGCAGAATTTAAAGAAGCCTTCCGTAAGTCTCATATTCCTGAGGGAACTATGAGGATCAAAAAGGAATTTCTGATGCTAACTCAGGGCACTAAAACTGTAACTGAGTATTGCCATGCCTTAAATCACTTGTCCAAGTATGCCCCAGCACACGTGGATACTCCTCAGAAATGCATGGATTGTTTCGTGCAAGGATTAACCCTGAAACTCCAGGATGACTTATCTCTCAACAAGTGCACCACTTATGAAGATCTAGTTAGTGATGCCATTACTTGTGAAAATTCTCATCGTCTATACAAGGAAGACAAGAAGCGCAAGAAGCCCTATTCTAGTGGTCCGTCTCGGCCACCACAAAGCACTTCGCTTGGTGCAAAAGTCTCAAGATCGCCCACCTGTACAAGCGCTTCAAAGCCACCTCGTAAGCGAAGGTGCAAAGACAATATTCCACGCCTGCAGCTTCCAGGCCGGAGTGCACCCCGAAGCATTCGTGGTGGTTCCAAAGCCCCATGTTTTAATTATGGAAAGATTGGACATTATGCCTGGGAGTGCCCTGAGCCCAAGCAAAATTATGTAACACCCCAAAATCAAACAGGCCCAACCAAAGTAGAAAACTAATTTTCAGGGTTATAAGAAGCAAGCTTTTGGAGCACGTGTTGGACGTGTTCATTATACCACTGCCGAAGAAATTCCAAAGGGTGAACCAGTGGCTGCAGGTATGTTCTCTGTAAACAAAAATCCCGCTTTTATCTTATTTGACTCTGGATCTAGACTAGTACTTTGAAAAATGGGTTCAGAATCAACTCAGTTGGGGCTGAGACGTCAACCCATCTTATGGTTGTGAATGCCCAACTTGATATTAGAGGAAGAAAGTTTATGACAAATCTTATTGTACTACCAAACCTGGGTTTAGATATTATTTTAGGCATGAATTGGATGAAAGAGTATGGGGTAAACATGGATATACCCAATAGGATAATCAAGTTAAATGTGCCCGAGGGCAATGGCACCTTTTATGTGTCGCCTTCTGTAGATCCCAATTTTCGGAATTCCTCCTTTTCTACTCAAACACAAAACTAGAAGAAATCCCTGTAGTATGTGAGTTTCTAGATGTCTTTCCTGATGATTTGCCGGGTTTACCACCAGAAAGGGATGTCCAGTTTGCCATTGACCTTGTACCTGGTACTGCACCTATTTCTAGAAGACCATATAGAATGCCACCAGATGAATTAGTTGAGATGAAGAAAGAAATACAAGAACTGTTGACAAAGAAGTTTATCAGGCCAAGTACATCTCCATGGGGATGCCCTGCCCTATTTGTGAAAAAGAAGGATGAAACCCTGCATATGTGTGTTGATTACCGACCACTTAACGCAGTGACCATTAAAAATAAATATCCTTTGCCTCATATTGACATCCTATTTGATCAATTAAGTAGAGCCAAGGTTTTCTCCAAGATTGACTTAAGATCAGGCTATCACTAAATTAGGATCCGCCGTAGGATATTCCTAAAACAAATTTTCAGAACCCGATATGGCCTATTTGAGTATTCGGTGATGTCCTTCGGCCTTACCAATGCACCTGCCCATTTTATGTAATTGATGAACTCGGTCTTCATGCCAGAGTTGGACAAGTTTGTAGTGGTATTTATTGATGACATATTGGTATACTCTAAAAACAATGAAGATCATGCTGAGCATTTGAGAATAGTTCTGACCAGACTCAGAGAGCACAAGTTTTATGCTAAGTTTAGCAAGTGTGAATTTTGGCTTCGAGAGGTTGTTGGTGTTTCTTAGTGCATCACCAAGTTTGGATCCCTGGTGACAACGCTAGAAATGCAGTTGACATTCCTTAACATCATTACTGAGAATAGAGGTAAGTCTATCCCCGGTAATAAGTAAGAAATGCTTGGGGTGGTGTACCTCGCCACTATATCACTATATCAGCCATGGTATCGAGGCACACCTCACCGCTTATTCCCTTTACCGCTACTAGTGATATCCCTCGATGATAGTTTCGAATAGCCCGGCACGGGCACCGTGGCATACCAAGACTATTCTTACCTCTATTAAGAGAGTTATATCCCCAATAACGCTAGGACTATAGCCTTAGCTGCTAGTGCCTCGGAGATGCTATACGGCGCACTTTCAGCATTCCTTGACACTAGTGCTAAAACTATATTCCTAACTACAGTAAAGAAGTAACGGGTGATCCGATAAAACTTTGCAGTTTTGGATGTTACTCAGCAAGCGCACGGAATTACCATTGTAGCATTTCAACCCGGAGAAATCCTAGGTGTCGTATTTATATTTTCCCAAACGAAGGCTAGTGTAGATTTTAGTATAAAACCATAATCAAGAATACTTTACATTGTATGAAAGGTTGACCAATGTTCATAATAGGGGTAAACAATACAGTTTTCATGATAGTGGACACACACATACGGATAGACGTCTCTCAAGTGGGGGAAAGATGAATGAAGCATAAAGAATAAAAGAATATCCTACAGGAGCAATGGTCCTAATACAGCTAATGTCTAGATAGTGGACAGTCATACAAATATATGAATTAGAGCTAGAGCTGTGTTTGCGATGGATCGGAAGACCACCGGCCGCTGGTCTGCCAGCGAGATGAGTGGTAATTTAGACTCCTACACCATAGCCGAACGTGGGGCGATTACGAAGGGACGGACAGGGCTCGCACCACCACCGCCCCCCCCTCATCCGTGGACTATGAAGTGCAATCACCGGCTACCCTATACCCAAGCACCATGCCCGCATATAAAATAGCTACCCAAGCCCCCCCGGTCTCTCACCTTACGGATGAACAAGTAAAGAACTTGGATGTTGTGCGATGAACCACCAACCCACACACAACTCTATTCTTAATCATCTAAGTGTATGAACAGTCAAGAACAGGGCTCTATATGCTAAGAACATGATATGAACACTATGAACTAGCAAACATATCATAAACAAGGCATATGAACTAGAGGTCCTATAATCTATGATCTAATCACACAAACTAGTACCTAGTTCATCTACACAAACTAGTACCTAGTTCATCTAATAAGATCATAGCACTAGAACCATACTCTAATTCTAGAACATAGCTATATTGATAAAAAGAGGCGAAGAGCATAATGGAAAGAATAGTATTCATACCAAAAGTAGCCAAGATGTCTCCTCCTCTTACAAGATGAGCCTTGCTCCTCTATTACTACTAAGGATAAAGAGAAAAGTGGAGAGGTACACTTGAGAGTACAAGTGAGAGGTGTAGTGTGTTGTCTCCAATGGAGGGAGTGCCCCCTCTCTTATATACTAGTCTAATGGTCAGTTCAAGGGGCAGGGGAAGTAAATGCCCGGCCAAACCGACCTCGGCACTGCCTCCACGAACCGCCTGCAGAAGATGGGCTGGGCCGGCCTCTCTGAGGTGCGCCCGCAAGCACTCGGTGCGGCCACACCGGGGGGGGCCCCTCAGCCCGGCTTTCGCCCATGGCCCTCTTGATGCTCCCCCGGACCTCTCTCCCGTAGGTTGTTGGCCCAGTTGATATCTTGGACTTTGGTCTTTGCTTATTTTATTGCAATACACCTTGCCGGAAGGCGCATTCTTGTGACCTTTTCCTCTATTTCTTGTATATTTCCTGTAAATCAATAATTCCCCAATACAAATGAAAATAGGTCAATAGTAAAGGTATATGTGAATATATCTATGATAATTCTCCCTTTTTGGATAATAGTTGGCGGTTAAAGTATGTCGGTAATCACCGCCAACAAAATCCCCCAAGCTTACCCTTTTGCTCGCCCTCGAGCAAAGCTAAGAACTTGGTTGTTGATCGAGTTGCTACAATGCCGATTATGTTTCACAAGTGCCGGGATTATAACAAAGTTTTCTTCCTTGATTTAAATAAATTGGTTGTGATACTCATCCTTTTCACTTGTCACTTGTGGAGCTTATAACTATCACTTTATCTTTAGGTTGGTATTTTTAGCAAGAGAGGTAGACATAGATTTTGTATACATTCTACTCTTTTGAATTGCTTTCTTCCCGAGTTTTGTATTTTTGTATGAAGATCAAAGTCAAATGATTAGATCATAGCAAATTACTAAGCTATACACTTTGATTGGAAGAGAAGTTTATCATTATTTTTTTCTTTTTGAACTCCTATGCATGATTATCTCTTTTCTCGTCTTTTCCGAGAAGTGGGGGCTATCTCTCTGGCGGGTACTTTTTTTACCCATTTTTTTCGCTCGGGCGCACCCTTGTTTTATTCTCTCTTTTTTTTGGCACACACCTTTTGGTATGGCATCTTTTATTGGCTCATGCTTCTTTGGCATGACATCTTTTTATATCCCACACTCTCTTTTGACTTCTAAGAGAGAATCAATGCGTAGAGAACAAAAATTGATTTTCATTATGTATGTGAATTCTGATCATGGGTGCAAAATAAAGCAATCTACTTTAGATCATATCAAAGAACTTTGTTTTTTATTTAATTTTTAAGACTCCGGTATTCAAGCTTTTCTCAGAGTAAGATTGTAACAAATTCTTAGTCATACCAAATCAAGCTTAATACCATCCCTAGACTAGATCAAGCTCTATGCATCCCACTAAGTTTTCAAGTTTCTAGAGTGAATATTTTAAAACCAATAAACTTAAACCTTGGAAGAAGACTAAGTCATAAGCTAGGCACATATGAATCATAAGACAGAGCAACTATTTATCATTTCAACACGGAAAAACTATGCATAGCATAATTCACATATTTGGAGTGGAATTCATTTTCATCATCATCATTTTTTTATTTTATTATTATTATTATTATTATTATTGAGAAGTGAGGGAGGTATTACCTTTATTCAGGGGGTCCTCCCCCAAGTCGGCTTGAGACCTATATGTTAGTGAAGACAATCTCTCCCAAGAGGTTTTATACTAGTCATGTTTTTGGTTTAGTGATCAAATGTTTAACTTAGTACCTAAGCTCCGTACTTATATACGAAACTTATGAAGATATGATTGATCATGAACCATATTTGTAAAAACTTTTATGGGTAAGAGATTTTATTTTATATTATGGTTAGTTTTCATGATCCTTTGTAAACTAGAATTTGGTTCACTGATCAAATCTGGACAATTGTCAAGTTTCAATCGTAGTAAACTTCCTATGCTAAGCACCATGCTTAAAGATAGAAAGTTTATGAGAATATGTTGGTATGATCAACATTCCTCAAACCAAAATTTTGTTTATAAGGGTCATGAAGAAGTCACTTTTAAATTTTTTTTGCTATTTTAGTAATGTTAGTAGGATAACTTACCAAATTACCTTTTGGTAGAGGCCTCTCTATTTTGAGTCCGGGGGGCAGGACTCTTCTCCTTGTCCTTGGTTTCGAAGTGGAAGGAATATTCGTGCTTGGAGAAGGAGGCACGAATGCTGGTACTTTTGGTCGCTATACCATCTTGGTTTTCCTTGGTGGTGTTGCGGCAGGTTTTGTGCCGGTGTGGCAGGTGGCTTTGGAGCTTCCTTGAATTTCCACACCTTTTTATCTGTCTTTGGTGGTGGTGTGGGTTTAGTCTTGTTTGGGGTTGGCTTGACATTTTTCTGTTCTTGCTTCCCCTTGTTCTTGGTGCTCTATGGAAGGCCACCTACCGGTAGAGGGTTAATCTCTACTTCCTTGATGCCCTGAGGATTTGGCCCGTATTTGATCTTGATCATTTTGCACCGCTCCCTCGTGCCCGTTGGTGCTCCAGCTGGCCTCTTGTTATGGGCTTTGACTTGCGTGTCTTCCTTGGCTGTCGATTACCCTTCTTTGTTTGCCTTTTGCTAGTTGATGGGTTTGATGGGGGTTTGGAAACTCTTTTTGACTTCATGGGTGTCTGTGTGTAGCCGTTAAATGGGCATTTCACTCTCCATCCGTAGAACTGAAAGTGGATTTGTCCCCGACCCCACATAGATAATGGCGTTGGTGGTGTTAAGGA
Source organism: Chrysopogon serrulatus (assembly GCA_015844335.1). Lineage (NCBI taxonomy): Eukaryota > Viridiplantae > Streptophyta > Magnoliopsida > Poales > Poaceae > Chrysopogon > Chrysopogon serrulatus. Next base: position 103,161 of record JADLZL010001721.1, on the reverse strand, counting down.
ATGGTCTTCCCGTGAGGAGTGGTACGCCATTATCTTTCCCCATGTCTAGGACAAAAAAATCAGTGGGTACATAATCGTCCTGGATGCGCACCAGGATGTCCTCGGCCATTCCTTCTGCAGCCCGTACTGACTAGTCCGCCATTTGCAGTTTGAAGTCTATGGGTTGTAAGGGTCCACCGATCAGATTGTCATATGTCACCTTTGACATGATGTTCACACCGCCCCAAGGTCACAATATGCATGTCGAAAAATCATTGGGCCAATTGAGCACTCTATGGTTGGTCGGCCCGGGTCTTCTTTCTTGGTGATAAATGGAGGGTCCGAAAGATACCCGTCATGGACGGAAGGCTTACCGTGCCTTGTGGTGATCATTTTGATAGATTTGAGGGGTGTTTCGTGTTGTCCCGATCCCTCCTCATTATTAGAAGGTAAAGCAGCAGATTATCTGAGCTAATTGAGTTTCTAGCATCTTATTAAAGCTCGGTTGATTTTTAACAAACAGAGGAGAGGTTTTCTATTTTTGTGTTTAAGTTTTCAAACATTTTATCATTATAAGATAGCTTTTTATTCAAATTTTCATTTATTTTTTCTTGGTCTAATACCAAGTCTTTCAAGGAAGGTTGGTTCGAATTATAATTAGAATTGAAGTTCGAATTACCTCCTTGTTGGCGGGGTTGGTTATTCCATCCGCCATTATTTTGTTGGCGATACCCGTTCTTTGCTTGTTGTTGATGTAGGCGGCTTCTTCACGACTTTCGGGCGCCATTTCCTGAATGGCCAACATTGCCACGCACTTCACACGTCATGTGTGAGTCTATAGCCTAGACGTAGCCCTTCTTCATGGCATCTTTTTCGTGGGCTCTTTCGTCCCAATCTTTTTGAGCAAGAGGGTCCATTTTTTGCGACAAGCATATCTGCCTCCTTGACAAGATGCATGCCTTTTTGTTTTTGTGGATGGGACCTTTCCTCCCCATCCTTGATTGGACATGATTTTTTCTCAATCGGGGCTTTCGGCCCGGTGATAGTGAGGGAGAGGAATGCTCCTCCAAATGCAATGGCCCGTCAGATGACCCTTCGACATGGGGATTAACCCCTCATAGAAGGTTTGCGGGATTATCCAATCTTCCATCCCATGATGTGGGCAGGCTTAAATGTAATCTTGAAGCCCGTCCCATGCTTCGAGGATGTTTTCTAGGCTGCTTCTTTGGAATGATGTGATCTTCCCTCTAAGGGCGCTTGTTTTGCCTAGAGGGAAGAACTTCGCAAGAAACGCCGGCCGAGCACTTGGCCCAGTGTCAACAAATTTCCTTCGGTCCTTGTAGAACCATCAAGTTTCGCCTTTCCCGTGAGGGAGAAGGGGAAATGCGGAGGCGGATGGCCTCCGTGCAACATCTTTTATGACGATGGTGTCGCATGCTCTAGGAACTGCTTGGAGATGAGCGTTGGTGTCCTCACTCGGCAAGCCACGTATCGTGCTTGCCCGCACACATAGTGATAAGACCGGTGCGCTAGCTTCAAAGTTCTTGTCACCAAGGTTGACAAAGAGGCCCAAAGTGGGCACGTTGGCGACATTGGGGACAGAGTACTCGTGGAGTGACTTTCCAGCCATAGCGGTGATCTCGGGTGCGGAAGTGACTGGCTCGGTTGTCGGTGGAGTACTTGAAGAAGAAACGGTACGGGACCGAGTCTTTTTCAAGATAGCCTTTGGATTGCTGGTGAAGTTTTCCGGCAGATCGAACCCAGTCATACACTATCTATTTTCATCCACAACAGGAGAAAACAAGAAAAGTTATCCTGTATGAACAAAGGTTACTTTTACACAAGTATATTATCCAAGTTTATGTTTTCATATAAAATCTTTCCTAGCCTTCCCGAACTGGCGCCCAGAAATGCTTGTTGGTGTTTCTTAGCGCATCACCAAGTTTGGACCCCTGGTGACAATGCCAGAAATGCAGTTGACATTCCTTAACATCATTACTGAGAATAGAGGTAAGTCTATCCCCGATAATAAGTAAGAAATGCTTGGGGTGGTGTACCTAGTTACCATATCACTAGATCAGCTATGGTACTGAGGCACACCTCACCAGTTATTCCCTTTACCGCTACTAGTGATATCCCTCGGATGATAGTTTCAGAATAAGCCCCGAGACGGGCACCGTGGCATACCAAGACTATTCTTACCTCTATCAAGAGAGTTATATCCCCAATAACGCTAGGACTATACCCTTAGCTGCTAGTGCCTCGGAGATGCTATACGGCGCACTTTTAGCATTCCTTGACACTAGTGCTAAAACTATATTCCTAACTACAAGAAAGAAGTAACGGTGATCCGGTAAACCTTTGCGCTTTTGGATGTTACTCCATTTACGCACGGAATTACCGTTGTAGCATTTCAGCCCGGAGAAATCCTAGGTGTCGTATTTATATTTTCCCAAAGGAAGGCTAGTGTAGATTTTAGTATGAAACCATAATCAAGAATACTATACGTTGTATGAAAGGCAGACCAATGTTCATAACAGGGGTAAACAATACGGTTTTCATGATAGTGGACACACACATACGGATAGACGTCTCTCAAGTGGGGGAAAGATGAATGAAGCATAAAGAATAAAAGAATAAAGAATAAAAGAATATCCTACAGGAGCAATGGTCCTAATACAGCTAATGTCTAGATAGTGGATAGTCATACAAATACATGAATCAGAGCTAGAGCTGTGTTTGCGATGGATCGGAAGACCACCTGGCCGCTGGTCTGGTGCAAATGCAGATGGGTGGTAATTTAGACTCCTACACCATAGCCGAATGTGGGGGATTACAAAGGGATGGACAGGGCTGTTACCACCTGCCACCTACCCCCTCATCCATGGACTACGAAGTGCAATCACCGGCTACCCTATACCCGAGCACCATGCCCGCATATAAAATAGCTACCCAAGCCCCCCGGGTCTCTCACCCTACGTGAACAAGTAAAGAACTTGGATGTTGTGCGATGAACCACCAACCCGCACACAACTCTATTCTTAATCATCTAAGTGTATGAACAGTCAAGAACAGGGCTCTATATGCTAAGAACATGATATGAACACTATGAACTAGCAAACATATCATGAATAAGGCATATGAACTAGAGGTCCTATGATCTATGATCTAATCACACAAACTAGTACCTAGTTCATCTACACAAACTAGTACCTAGTTCATCTAACAAGATCATAGCACTAGAACCATACTCTAATTCTAGAACATAGCTATATTGATAAAAAGAGGCGAAGAGCATAATGGAAAGAATAGTATTCATACCAAAAGTAGCCAAGATGTCTCCTCCTCTTACAAGATGAGCCTTGCTCCTCTATTGCTACTAAGGATAAAGAGAAAAGTGGAGAGGTACACTTGAAAGTACAAGTGAGAGGTGTAGTGTATTGTCTCCAATGGAGGGAGTGCCCCCTCTCTTATATACTAGTCTAATGGTCGGTTCAAGGGGCAGGGGAAGTAAATACCGGGCCAAACCGACCTCAGCACCGCCTCCATGAACCGCCTGCAGAGGATGGGCTGGGCCGGCCTCTCTAGGGGTGCACCCGCACCCTGGTGCGGCCGCACCAGGGGTGGGCCCCCTCGGCCCCATCTTCGGCCCATGGCCCTCTTGATGCTCCTGGACCTCTCTCCCGTGGGTTGTTGGCCCAGTTGATATCTTGGACTTTGGTCTTTGCTTATTTTGTTGCAATACGCCTTGCCGGAAGGCGCATTCTTGTGACCTTTTCCTCTATTTCTTGTATGTTTCCTGTAAATCAATAATTCTCCAATACAAGTTGAAATAGGTTAATAGTAAAGGTATATGTGAATATATCTATAATAATTATCCCTTTTTGGATAATAGTTGGTGGTTAAAGTATATCGGTAATCACCGCCAACAAAGGTCAAATTTTTAGGGCATGTGTTATCAGAAAATGGTATCTCAGTAAATCCTGAAAAGGTTCAGGAAGTGTTGAATTGGAAAGCTCCAACCAATGTTGCCAAAATCTAAAGTTTTTTGGGGTTAGCCGGGTACTATCGCCGGTTTATTCCGGATTTTTCCAAGATTGTCAATCCCATGACCCGATTGTTGCAAAAGAATGAGAAGTTTGTGTAGACACCGGAGTGTGAAGCAGCTTTCTGCACTTTGAGGAAGTTGCTAACCACTGCTCCCGTGTTGGCACAGCCGGATATAACAAAACCTTTCGATATAAAAGCGAACATCATTTTGGGATACAAGGTAAATTAGCTCCTCGATATGTGGGACCATTCTGGATTTTAGCTCGCAAGGGAGAAGTGGCATATTCCTTGCAACTTCCACCACATATGATTGCCGTATTTAATGTCTTCCATGTTTCCCAATTAAAAAGAAGCCTGAGAGAGGTCAACTTGGATGACATTAAATTGGCATCAGACCTTACATATAAAGAGGAACCAATTATAGTGTTGGAAGAAACCAAGAGAATAACTCAAAGTAAGATCATAAAGTTCTACAGAATTTTATGGAGCAATCACACCGAAGATGATGCCACTTGGGAGCGAGAGGATTTCCTTCATACCAATTACCCAGTTTTCTATGAACAATGGTAGGTCCTATAAAATCTCGGAATGAGATTTTTGTTAGGGGGGAGGAGCTGTAACATTCTAAATGTTAATCAAGTGCATTGCATTTGCATTATTGCATAATGCATCATTTTGCATTCAATCATAATCATGAGCTATTGTAAGTTCTATGTGTGCAATGTATAGGTTTGAGTAACAATCTTAAAAATGGGTTAAAAATGTCTAGAATTATATTTGAGAGAGGGTTTATATACAACTTTTTGCTTAAAAGTGCCCACATGTGATGATAATGTTGATTATGCCTTTTATCATGTTACTAGAAAGCTTTAAGTACAACTATTTGTTCTTTTCAGATTTTGGGGTTAAGCCCTTAATGAAAGTTATAGTACAAAATATATGCAACAACATTTATTTAAGGGTCTAGGGATGAATGCCATCCTAAATTGTTCAAACAGTGGCCCTACAAGTGAATTTGAAATAAAATCAGGAAAATGACAGGATTTTCCAAGTCCTGAAACTCAGTTTTTGTTTTCAATATTCAAGGCTGAGTAACTTGATTTTCCATGACTAAAATTTTGGAAACCAGTTCATCACTAGTTAGTACAAAGTTTGTACTTGAATGCTATGGAATTGGTTGAGCTTGTTAGCCTTTGGTTAATCCTTAATTAAATGCTAAACATTGTTATTTGCTGTAATCTGAGGGCTGCTTAACTGAATGAGGGGTTGCAGTTTCTTCTTAGGGATGTTTAACAAGCTGTAGTTTGCAAACCATTAGGAGTTAGCTAGTGATCCTTTAAGCAATGTTGGAGTCTACACATCGAGAGAGTATAGAGGTGAAATTGGTTTGCCATTTCATCGACCGAAAGCAGTGAGAGTTAGGACATGTCAAAGATCCTTGTCATAAGGCCCACTGATCTTTGATGATTCCTCTATTAATAATGAAGATAATGATACGGTAGTTGATAACAACTAATTATTACTCTTTAGTAATTAAAGTACTTCTTCTGGAGAAGAGATATGCACATACTCAGTATATGTAATAACAAATAATGTGTAGTTCTTCAATACAACTCTGATGATATAGTGTTGTCATCAGAGAAAGGGAATTGCACATATGGAACCTAATGAGTTTTCCATCATTACCCTACATGCAATCATGCCACCCTACATCATTTCATGTCATCATGTTTTACTATCATGCATACTATATGCATTCTGGCTATTTATGCACTACATACATCCATATAGGATCAAAGGAAGAAGCTTCCATCGAGTACGTGGTAATCGAGGAGGAGAATCTGCAAGAGCCCACCGAAGGAGAAGAGCAAGACACTGACCCGCTACCGGAGTGTCCAAATCACGGACCATCCACTTTTCTGCCGAGGCAAGCCCTGAGCATTCTATTAACCTATTCTATTTTGAAACGCAAACACTTACTTTCATTGCTTTATTATATGCATTACGTTTATAGGAATTGTGTGACACCGTTGGTGCATTACTACCTTGCCCATTCGAAATATAACCGCTTTACTCCACTAGTATGAGTAGTTAGACTTTATTGCTTAGCCATGCTTAGATGATTAGAAGATGGATGATTCCTGTCATCAAAGCAATCCTAGGTTGGTACTTGTGAAGTCCTTAATCATGTGGTGGTTAATAATTGGACACCGGACGGAACTGGTGTTGATAAAACTACAGGACACGGAGGTCTTGTATGTTTATATTTTCCTTCTATATCGATTAAGGACCGAGCCGTATTCTGGACCTAGGTGTGAGATTGAACGTACCTTCACATAACCACCGAATAACTCATTTTGACGGTGAAGCTGGTTAGCTTATTCGAGGTAGTTCTTGAACCGCTTATGCATTGCTGGGATGATCGGACGGTGGGAGGGTACTGGTCCAAAACCCTGCATGACTATGGGTTGCGGGCTGAACGGGCATGACTTGTGAGGACGCAGTACCATGACCTTTGCATAGCGTGATCAAGCCTATCTTACGAATAGAGCGAGCAGTAACTCGAGCGAGCCTGATCTAGCTCGCAAGGGTGTGTGATACGGGCTTTACCCAGCTGGTGTAATCAATTCAAATCGCCGTCTCTCTCGGATAGTGAGAAACTCATACCTTTTCGCAGAGACGTAGTTAATAAATGATAACTAATATTGAGATTGAAAGGACTATATTTTGGTACCCCAATCAATAGAATTGGTTGCTATAGATTTAAAAGATAGTGTAGCCAATGAAAAGATAGTTCCAAATAGTTAAAGTAAACTTGGCTTTAACAATTGAAATAAGGATCAAGTTTAGTAAGCAATTTCCACAAAGCTTGCTAGCCAATAAACCCTCCTTCATAATTGTCATATACACTTGGAGCCTTTATTCTTCCCTGTCGGGTAAGTCTTGCGGAGTACAATTGAGTACTCAGGGTTTTACCCATCGTTGCAGGTGACATGTTATATGAGGGTTATTGCATTACTTGTTATAATCCTGTGGATGACGTGGACGAGTAAGGCCATTGGGCGTTGCCATATCTATAATTCTATCACCCTGCTTGTATAGGAGGTTTGAATAAAACTGTTGTTGTATCATGACTTATGTTATTGTAGTTTGAAAAATAAAGACTACTTTCTTGTAATATATTTGGAACCGGTGTTGTAACAAACATAAATCAGTGTGTAATCATTTTCTGCTGAATACTCTATATGCTGATGTATGATGTACCTTAATCATGATCCTGGATTTAAGTTGATTTACCAAGGTCCTTCGTGATACTCGGCGGACTACCGGGTTCATTTGAGAAGCGGTGTGTGCGTGTCAACGTATTAACGGGGATAGTTACGCTTAATCTTGGGTGGATTGGTCGGCTCTGTCACACCAGGTAGGGGCCTTGCACGTTTTGTCTCCAAACCCAAGTTCTGGATGGCCAACTTCGATGACCTACGCCTCCCTCTAGGCACCCACCTTCGATTTGGGAGCCTAGACTTCCTCAACACGGGGGTGGACTGCTTCTCTTCCCCCCACCATTGACATTGAGGCCATTGCCAAAGTCCTCGCAATCACCAAGATGGCCTCCACCGCCAACTCTGACGAAGACGCCGATAGTTGGGGCCGTGCCGGCATCTCTGGGCTCGATGACCCGGGGGCTCTACGCCACTTTCTCGACGCTCGTGATTACCTCTTCGGCAGTGACAACTCCGACAATGATGCACCAACACTTGGGACATCGAAAAGCTAAGTTGCTTCTACACTTAGTTCTTCCAAGTTGTACGTACCTTTGTGAATAAATGAATCATGTTTCTGAAAAACGTACTTGCGCCCTTTCTATTTCGATAGGTGTACATTCTTTCAGAAATAAATCGCATTTCAACCCTCTTTTTTGATAAGATCTTGAAGTAAGGATTAAGGGAGATGGTTCTAGACGAAGCCAGTCGGACTGCGACCACCTACGCCCCGGCGGCTATGGCATCGCTCACTAGCCTAATCAGAGCCTACGCCCTTGCCTCAAGCTTTTAGGTCTTAACAGCACAAGAGGGTCAAAATGCAGCTACTTTTTTTTATAAAAGTAAAAACATTCTGTATTCTAACCCCCTCTCACGATGAGATTTGGATATGAGAGCCGCGGGAAGCGCTTTCGGGTTAAGCTAGTCGGACTGCAGGCGCCTACACCCCGGCGGCTAAGGTACTGCTCACTAGCCTAACCAGAGCCTACGCCTGTGTCTCGAATTTCTGAAACTTGACGACCGCGAAGGGGCGGAACGCAGACGACGTTTTACGCAACTAAAAGTTGAAGAACCAAAACTTATTCAAACCCTTTTAAAACAAAATAACTTGTTCGATTACAAGTTCTTGGCACGATAGCCCGAACATCGACTAACTTATCTACCCCTTCGGGGGGAGAACCGCATCCAATGTTTTTTCTGCAGGAACCTAAAGCGAGGTCCTTACAAACCTCAACGCGAGGGAGAAGAGGAACTGCGTTTGCCATACTATCTTCTAGGGCATGCAACAAAGGCAATCCCGAAGATTGCGTCCAAATTCTTGGTGGGAACAAGGTCCATGGTTTACCCGCGAAGGGAAGGCAATGAGCTTTCGGATCCGTGCGATCGGATCTGTGAACTAGATGGACTAGCTACCAAGAGGGTGGTGTCGATTGCATTCTATCCATCGCTGACCCTGCGAACAGGTTCAGTGGGTGCCCCTTGGCAGACAAGGCGCACCTCGAGAGCCAACCGATGCGTGAATCGTGAGCATCGCCTGGCCTTCCACCTCACACCAGGATGATGACGTGGAGCCACCGAGGCCCCATCCCGTCCCATCAGCTGCGCGATGGTTCAACAACGCCATCATTGCGACGAGCAAACCATCCCACGACGCGATAAACCAACGCGCGACGCCACTGCCCCGGAGCGCTTGTTTCAGTCTCTGCGGATGTGTCTCACATCCCCAAAGACTCGGGGCTACACCGGCCAGTGCGCTTCGCGCACCAATCGGAGAAGTCGACATGACCCTTCGGCTGCAAGTCCCTGCAGGCGTGAACCCACGCCCACAAGGACTCGGGAGCTACTGTCAGGGGCAAAACAGTCGGCCTGTCAAGCCCCCGGTTAAGCAATCGTCACGACCATCATCAGCACCCCGGCTTGGCCCATCGAAAGGCCGAGTGCCGTGGGCTGTCGCTCTGCTCCATGACAGGAAGGCCAACGGGCTAGGGCAGGAGGCACACGAATGGGCCACGCCACGCAACCTAAAAGCGAAGGGGTCGGAGCCGCGACCCCGGGCGCGCTTCGCCGACGACCCCGGCCGAGCAGGGGGACTCGGGCCCGCGACCGGGAGCGGCGTCCCGCATGACCCCGCACCCGCCGCCTAGAAGCAACCCAAAGCTTGTACCGCAAGCCCGGGCGACGACTGCGGTCAAGATTCTCGCGTCGCGGGTCAGCCTACATCCGCTTTATCTGAGCCCTGCGCAGGGGAAGGACGGGCGTGTTTTGACCACACTGTTAGCCAATGCAGGGCATGGCGCACCATCTGACCACACTTATAACGTGACAGACCGGACGACCTGTCTGCCACGACCCATGCCCGTGCTGTACGACGCCATAAAGTCTAACCCAATGCGACAAGGGTTCCCATCAACTGCTCAACCTCTCCGTCCACTGTGGAAGAATAGGCGGGAGGTCCAGCGATGCGACAGCACCAGTGGACGACCCACGACGGCGTACGCGACACGGGAAGGAAGGACGCCCCGACCCCAGGAAGGCAGACGAGCCACTCCACCATGGATCTTTTTCTCTTTCTCTTTTCTTCCTTTGCACGGCACGCCCATTTTCTCTCCTACTGGGAACATGTAAGGCCTCCCGCCCCTTCATCTATAAAAGGGAGGGCGAGCCATTCTACAAACAAGCAAGTTTTAGACAACCGAAACCTCTCACGCGCATCACCACATGCCACGATATTGGCATCACGCTCAATCAGAGACTTGGGAGCCCCTCTCTCTCTCGAACCGTTTGTAACCCCCTACTACGAACCTCCGCTAAGTAACACGACACCTTCGAACTAGACGTAGGGCCTCTCGTCCGAACCAGTATACCTCCCTGTGTCCTCTTAGCGAACCATCCGGGCATAAACGCGCATCTATAAATTTACTAGTTGTTGCTTTCACGAAACACCGACAATATTCATTTATTGTATTATCAAAATGTAAATGTTTTTAATGACTTTATCATGAGATTTTTATTGAAAAGATTTATTTTATTTTATTTGTTGACCGAACTCCCTTTTTTAAGCATTACTCAATCAAGGCTAAGACAAATTATGCAATATAAACATAGCCTAGATTTATCTCCATTTCGAACTACTTCCATTGTTCATGAGATCAACTCAAAGTTCATTAATTAAAATTCAACACCATGTCAAATTTTGATTAAAGAAGAAAATTTTAACCTAAGCACCATGCTTAATTTAAAACGCCTATGGATGTGCTTTGCGAGAATACATCCAAACAAGAGCAAAAGACATAAACAGGGAAGCATGAATTTAAATGATCATATGGAGATAAGTATGAGCGAAGGTGTTGGTGAACAATTGTTACCTTTTACATACCTGAGTGTTCTTACCGGTAGCATTTGTGGATTTCTCTAAAGATGGTGCACCGGCGGCGTGGTTGTACAGGCTCTAACTCAGGTGAACCATAAGGCCAAGTTATACACACAACTAGTGTATATGGACCTTGGGCCTTATTGGTAGCAAAGGTGTAAAGGAGGTGGATCCTCTTTTCTTTTTTTGTTAATTATTTTTTTCTTTTTTTCAACTCCCTTTCTTTTTATTTTTCAACACTCTTTTTTTGCTTTTTTTACCAAGGCAAAGCAATCATCATCTATCATCATGCATTTTTTTGGATGATCCTTGGTGTGCGTGGAACTAAGGATTCACACCTTCCTCCCCCACACTTGGACTTTTGTGTAAAAGCCAAGTGTAGAGTCAGGGTCTCCTTATGAGTGTGTTCCATCACCCAAGAGCACCATGCTAGTTTGTAGATGATGTCGCTCCACGTTCTCAAGCACCATATGACCCGTGCTCTTCTTGATCTTAACCTGAAATGGTTAGTGACAAGAATACTCAAAGGTGCATACTAACTCGAAAACATGTCCTTGCTTTTATTTGAAAAGGAAGTTTTCTTCATGATGATGATGATAATAATACTAATACTAATACTAATATATATTTTTTCATTTCAAGATAATTCGAGGTATCTCCCGGCAGTGCTTGTTTTAGGACAAAAGCTCGTCCTTGGGAAACCTTTTGAAATGAATCCAATGTTGATGATGTGGTTTCCCCTCCAACACCAACCTTTGTGGCCTAATAAATAAAACTCATGCCAAGATACCATGAAATTTGCAAAATTTATGATAAACAAATTCATCTACAACAACCCTTTTGAAGATTTTATGTACAAGGGGCAAGATAGGGTTGTAGATCATGCTATTGATTTGTGGATTTTGAAATCTTTTTGGGAGATTTTTCATATGAGCATGAAATTGATGGGATGGTTATTAAATAACTTCCGTGCTCACCTATAAAATCTTTTGTTTTAGGGGGAGCATTTTCTTTCTCATGACAATTTGAATCCTCCGCAACATTAGGATAGGTCATGGTTGTTACAGAGATTGCCTTAAGCTCTTCCCTAAGAATGGATTTGGATGAGATATTGAATGTAGACATGGAGGAGGAAGGGATAGAAATGTCTTCTATGTGAATTGATTCTCCCTCTATGCCTTGGCAGTGTTTCTCATCTCTCATATATGAATTTGAGACGTATGATGATGTTTAATTGGGAAGCTCTAAGGTTTTCCCAAAATCAGCATCACGAAATAGGTCATCCTCAAATTCAAAGGGACATACAAAAAGATGGGATTCATCATCCCTGTAAGTGTGATGCATTCCCTGATTGGGAGGTTCCTCAGTAATCGGATTATGAGAAGGATTTGAATGAATTTTGAATTTGGTTGTGGGTGCCTCCTCTTGTTGGTCGGGGTTTGACTCTATTGTTTCATCTGGAAACTCGTCGTATATGCCGGTATAAGGGGTATTTTTAAGAATTTTTTCAAGAATGGCTTTCCCCTCACTAATAGATTTGTGCATGAACGAGCCTCCAGGAGATAAGTCAAGTTGGAGAGCAGCTTCCTTGCTAAGACCAAGATGGAAATGGTAAAGAAGGACATGGTCGGGCAAGGAAAGTTCTGGACCGGTATTAACAAGGCTTAAGAACCTAGCCCAGGCTGCTCCTAGAGTCTCCTTCTCCTTTTGTTGAAAGGTGAGTAATTCTATTCGAAGGGCACAAACTCAGGAAATAGGGAAGAAAGCAAGACAAAATTTGTCTCGATGTTCATCCTAATTTCCATGAACGACTCCTACGGTACAAGCATACCATTGTTTTGCTATTCCCAAAAGGGAGAATGGAAATAGTTTCCATTTAATGGTCTCTTGTGTCATGTCAGATAAAATTAGGCAAGAACATAAGTGCTCAAATTCCCAAAGGTGGGTATAAGGATTTTCGTCTGACTGCCCGGAGAAGGGTTGTGCCCGAACCATGGCTATGAAAAGCAGGGGCAAAGCTCATTGCCATTTGTAAGAATGGGGTGTGATGATGGTGGAGTTTCCAATGAATCGCCCTTTGGAACCGAGAATTTAATGATAGGAGTGCAATCCATATGGTAGGGATGGTGGTGGTGGTATGGTGCATATAATGGTGGTAAAAAAGAAAAAGGATACACGGACGACTTGGTTCGATTCTAGAACAGGTACCATTCCCCGGCAATGGTGCCAAAAAACTTGTTGGTATTTGTTAACGCAAACAGATAAATCCGCAAGCGCACGGATATCGCTGTAGCTTTCACCCGGAGTATTCCTAGCTATTGATTTCCACGGAGAACGAGAAGTGATCTAGAAAGGATCAAGGTCGTCCAAGGAATAACTGTTTTTGGTGGGTAGAGAGGGGTTTCCTAAGGTTCTTCCAAGATAAGCTAGATGACCAAGATTCAGGCTCACTAAACTTCACTTACTTCAGAGCAGCAGTACCTTTCCGACTCTCGAAGAGATTGGGAAGTGGTAGTCAAGGGAAGGCTGCCAAAAGCTCTACGGAAACACCAACCCGAACGTGATGGATTACAAAGGCCTGGTCGAAGCTGCACCCCTAGGGCTATCACAACTATCCGTGGGGTTATGCGCAAACTCAAATAACTCGCTAGCCCAGACACCACGTCTACGCTAACGGCTACTACTCTAGTTCGATATCTTAATTAGACTAAAGCACTCGGTCGATAGAGATCCCATAAGCAAAGTAAAGCAAAAACTGAATTTAATCAAATAGAAAGCTTAGAATTACCGAAAGAAGAACCTGGATAGTCCTCAGACGAGTTGTCTCTGTAGAGGTACAAAAGTCGAGGAGGGGCCGACACCTCCGACCCTCCTGCGCTCCTACTCGGGACACCGAGTACAAGACGAAGAGGAAGCCGACAGCTCCAGATTCCTCCTCCACTCTCTTCCCTCACCTCTCTTCCCTCTTTTCTATATTAACTAGGTGAGAACCACCTAAAGGGACACTACTACTAAGAATATGAAGAATGAAGCTCAAGTGTAGAGGTCTTCATGAGAATGAGGCCTCTCCCATATATTTATAGCTAGAGATGGTCGGTTTGGTGTTGAATACGCTGCATGCCCACATGCAACCGCCTTAGGGAGATCACTAGAGGATGACACGTGGTGGCTGGAGGAGAGAGGAGCTCCCCCAGGTGCGGCTGCACCAGGGTGCGGCCACGCCCTGGCTGCCTGGCGGCCGCCTCTCTGCACCGCCTTCACGTGGTCGGTTGTGGAGTGGGCCTGGGCGATGTCTATGTCGGTGGTTGGCCCAGATTGATCAGGTAGGTGGGCTTCTCTCCTTATTTCCTTTTTATGCTTTGTCGAAAAACGTATTTTAATTGTATTTTGCATTGTATCCCTATATGTCCTACAAAACAAGTAAACACCAAAACTTATGGAAGTTATTAGTATAAGCCCTATTTGTATCCCTATTTTGCCTTTCTATGTTATTATAAGCCTTATATGTACAATAAGAGCCACCAACAAGCCACAGCTATATCCTCATCGGATTCTTCTTCATATTGATCAACAGCTCTAAACTCAGCAGGTAACATAAAGATAGCCGATACTTCAGCCGAAGCTTTGCTTTTGCCTTTATCGGCTGTTTGCTTGACTTGCCAGACTCTAGGTTCCTCTCTCTGCAATTCATCATTCCTCAAGCGTTGGACCCGCCTCTCCTGGCTTCTAGTCAATCCTCCCCGACACCACTGGCCTTCTTGCCAGACGTATCCTTGTTCAGCCATATTCTGATCAGCTATCTTTTCCCTTAGCCGATCACAAAGATTTTCAATTTTTGTGTGCCGATCTGCTTCTCCAAAGTTCAGCCGTTCATGCACGGTCGGCGGTTGGCTCTTGTTTGTTGGTACTCCCAATACTAATTACTGCACTCAGGGCAGTTATTGAGGGTAGGCAACTTTAAGCCTTCATTCCAGCAATGTCTAAAGAAAGGACAATTCCAATGATATTTGTTCTCCTCCTTAATCCTCCTTCCTTCATAACAACGCCTTCATATTCTTCTTCTTCAAGCCATTCTTGATATTCCAAATAATCCCTTTCCTCGTCGCATTCGATTCTTTTCTTTTTTGTCGCCCATTTATTCAATAGAATCCTCGACAAGAGGGCGTCTGCAAGATCTCACCAAACTTTAGAAGTTTCAGGGCGATCATATCGACTATTTTGCTGATCTTGCTTCTTCTTGATCTCCTGATATTCTTTAGCTGAGATTTGCTTCTTTGAGTCAACTGCTCCTGTTTCTCTGGCCCTATCAGAGGTAAGCGCCCTGAATTTGCCCTTCTAAAGAGAAGATGCGACCATGTGTGTTGGGAAAGGATGGTCTTCTATACCCATACCACCATTGGTCTTTTCTAGACCAATTCCTCTTTTGTTGATAGCTTGTTGAATGATTTCTCTTAAGATCTTGCAATCATTAGTGTTATGAGTAGTAGAATTATGGTATTTACAATACCTCTTTTTCTTGAGTTCTTCAGCCGATGGTATCTTTGATTCCCTATCAACTTAATTTGACCCTTTTCTAACAGGTAATTAAAGATCTTGTCAGCCTTCGTGACGTCAAAGTTAAACTTCTTCTCTTCCTCCTCTGTGGACTTGTTCTTTACCCAGGGCATATATTCAGAATGTTTCCATACCCAATCCACAAAGAGCAATTTCATCACTTTCTTCTTCATCGCTCTCATCGCCTAATTGTTCCGAACGCAACCAACCAACACCGCCAACCTTTTGAGGTTTATTATAACGTGTGTATCTAAACTGATCTTCAATGTCGGCTATTTTTCTAGCCAAAGCAGCTGGATTTGGGCAACCAAACCCAATCTTTTCTCCGATAGCTGGTATTAGCCCTCGAATTGCAATGCTAACCACCTCTGCCTCTAATAGTGTCATTGTATAGCATTGATTTCTGACCTCTTTGAACCTTTGAATATAATGACTTCCAGATTCGGAGTTTCCTTGCCTTACATCGACTAAGTCTGTAACTCCCTTTTTATAACCCCGAATTGAAGTATTGATGAAACTTGGATTCCAAGTCATCCCATCCATTAATAGATTCGTATGGCAAGGATGCAAACCATGAGAATGCAGGTCCAGATAAAGAAAGTGGAAAAACCGCACTTTGAGTGCCGATTCATCAGCTATCTCTTCGAGCTGAGCAAGATATTGGCTGACATACTCCATTGTTGACGTTGAGCCTATTCCAGTGAATTTAACGAAATCAGGCAATCTGTATCTTGGTGGTAGCAGCACTTGATCATACCATGCTGGATATGGTTTCTTGTAAGTGATGGATACATTCTTAGGTTCCAAACTGAATTGGCGGTGTACCATATTAGTCACTTGGCTCATCAGCAGATCCACCTGCAATGATGCCCCCCACTGGGCATTTGAGTTTCCCTGACCTTGCTAGTTAATGTGCTGAGCGTTATGGAGATAACCGGGATTTTCTTAAGCGTTGAGGGTATAATACTCAGAGACATAATGATATGTAGGGGGAATTTCGCCGGGTGCTACCCTTCTTTGATATGGTGGAGCGTTGAAATCTCTGACAATTCTTCTGCTGTGAGGAGCTATTTTTACAGCCGATTGACCAGCATTATGATCCATTACCGGCCATTTGCACTAATTGTCGCACAAAGACCATCTCCATTGGTACGAAGATTGCCTATTGGTTGTTCTCCAAACATTCCTTCTCTAGACTTTTGACCTCCATCCACTTGTTTATTTCCAGCAAAATTAACATAAGCTGGGCCTCTGTTTTCTGTATTCAGACTGAAAGCTTCCTTTATGGCATTGGATATGCTGTTCAAAAAACTTCATTGTGATTGGTAAGTGTGGCGGCCATAGTTCTGCTAATAACTTCATACATATCATTCTGCTGGACTTGGACGGCTGGATCTCGCTCTCCATCTAATATCATTCTTGGGAAGCGTGTCTTCTAAAAAACTCCTCTTCCTCTATTCTTACTGAAAGACAGCAGACACTTGTCTTGAAATTAAGCGACAGCCATACTGACTAATTCTTTCATATCATCCGGAAGTTCATCTATGGTCACGTTCAGAATGTTATCATTGTCCATGTTGATGATTGTGGTCCCACCGGGTGTGCCAAAAGGTGTGTTGACGCAAAAAAGTGTCAAGGAGGTCTTTCCTGCGTCAAAGGGTGCACACGAGCAGGCTCTCCTTGATCCCCAAAGCCTGGACGAGGCAAGCCGAGCTTGGTGACTTCGATCTGGGGCATGCCAGTCAATTTGACCTACAATTGACAAGGGATAGCAAACGTTAAATTCTGAAACCTACCATTTTGTTGCCAGACAGTTCTAAGATGTATGGTCCTCAGTGACCGATGAATCAAAGGAGATTAACTAGAAAGTTAACTCCTACTAGTGTAGAACATGTAGCAATAATAATGCGATTTGAACGGCTAATCATAGTAAAGCAACCTATTTAGCTGATCTCATCAATTAATAAAAGATACAAATTATGCAACACATGCCAGCTCAAAGACTGTTAGTTTAATAAACATGCCAGATAAAATTAACCATTAACAGTGGGGTGTTTCCATGCAGCCAATAATAATGGTTAATCCAATAAAATAACCTGTTTACTAATGTGGGTGTTTCTATGCAGCCTACGTTAGCAAACAGACTAGATTACGCCAGCGTATTAATTAAGCCTAACTATATTTAAGACAACAAACGCGCATGCATCGTTGTTAAAAACGTAACTGGATCGGCTATTTAGCCAATATAGGGTCCAAGCAATGGGGTAGTTCATAAGTATAAATCTAGCTCGATCGCCAAATAAACAATAATTCACCAAAACTGGTCTAATGGCCAGCGGTCCTGATAAACTACTTTCATGTAGTTTGCTAGACCTACATCCACCTGGTCTATCGGCCGGCGGGCTTCAATAGATCTAACAAACGACACTAGTCTATTCGACTCTCAAACAGATCAACGCGTAAGCACTACTCGTGAAAGTATAACTGGATCGGCTGTTTAGCCGATACAAGGTCCATGAAGCAGGAACGAACTACTTGTCTTAACTGCAACTATCCTTCAAATTAGAACAGAGCTGGTCTGCCGGCTAGCGGCTAGCTAACTTCAAACATAACCGCATGCATACTTAAATTACAACGAAGCTGGTCTAACGGCCGGCGGCTTTGAGATAACCTAAATCTACTCTTGTTAAATGTCACACCCGATTTTGTATAGCCAAAATCGAATTCATATCACATGTGTGCCAGGATCTTTCCCACACATATGACTGACTTCATTAATGGTAATCAAATATAGTGTACAAAGAGAATGTAAATATTTATTACAATGAAATCAAAGTTAAGTTACAGAACGTAGAGTTTATGTCACACTCTAATCATGCGAGGGTCCAGGCCGCTCATGACCGTGAGCACGACTGATATCAGTTTATAAATTCTGCAGAGGTGTACATCATTACCCCCAAGTCGTGATTCCCATTTGCCGAGGCTTGCAAGACCCACTTTGCACTGCCTAGGTGCGAATGGCAGGGTTTCACTGCGAGATTGTTCACAGGCTTCACAAGTCGGTGACAGCACGCTAGGTTTCAATTTCGGCGTATGACTAGCCGCCCCTGTGGGTCACCCAGGTAGCCACACTACAGTTCTTCCCAACAGGACCCGACTGTCACACTTAATAACCTCCGTCCCCCATTGGCGCCTACCTGGAAAACTGCCACACTACAGGTAAAGGGTCTGCTACTACATCAAGCCAGAGCCATATTAGCTTGGGGTTGTACGGTGAGTCCTGGGTGGTCACTCCACGAACCGGTCCTTGGGGAGGGCAGACATGAGTACCCAAAAAAGAGAGCACTCATTCCCCCTAAGCATAAACCAATTTACTAAAAAGCCAACTTTTACATTGCCAATTGCATAAGCCATTATATCATTATTAAATTACATTACATATGCCAAGTGTCATTGCGGGTTATAGCAGCCAGCAAAACTACCCATTTGTGAACCCAAGGTGCAAGAAGGGATTGGTAAACTAGGAGATCCTTAAGGTTCACAAGATTAGACACATGCATAAAAGTAAAAGTGAATTTAAAGTGAATAGGTAACAACATGATCAATGGGAAACCTGTACCTGCCTTCTTCGGAGTTTGGCGGGATAGTTTCTAGAGCGACTGGTTCCTCGGGCCCCACAGCAAGATTCCCGTCTATACGCATCAAGCAATACATACAAGAGAATTTCAAATGCACTAATTAAAAATAGTACACCAATACATGGAAAAAGCTATAAATAGGTCTATAGAAATATTCTAAGCGTCGTGGAAACCGCGGGTTCAAGAATCGCCCAAATCGAGTTGAAATGGGAGAGTTATTGTCATTTTATCTTTGAGAGTGGCAAAACTATAAATAAATAGAACTTTTTGGAATTAAAATAAATAAAAATAGATTATATTTGAAAAGGAAGGGACGGGTTCTATTTCGCAAAAAAGCCCGAGGGCTTTTCCGTAAAAAGTGGCGGCAGTTGTCGGCGCTGTCGCTGCGGGGCGGCGGGGGGGCTCGCCACGTGGTGGCCTCCGGTTGGCTCGGCCCGTGCGCCGGCCGTGGACCCAGCCTCGTGGACCGCGCCCACGGGTCCACGGGGACCGGGCGGCCACTGACGCGGTGGCGGCCATGGGAGGCCGGTGGGAGCCTCGCCCGACGGCAAGGGGCGAGGATGGCGAGGGGGAGCCCTTGGGGGCACCTCACCTTCCCGGCGATGCTCCTGCGGCGGCCGAACAGCTACGGAGGGGCGGGCGTGAGGCGGAGAACGGCAGCGACGGCTGGGGTGGCGAGCACGGAGAGAGGGAGCAAGGGCGGCTGTAGAGAGCCGGTGAGGGGCGAGGGGTGAGGGCGAGCGGGGCGCTTCTTATAGGCACGGGTTGGCCTCGGGAGGGCCAGCGGCCATGGCGGCATGGTGCGGCGGGCGCTGATCGCACCCGAAGCAGCCGCCGGCGAAGCGCGGGTGGCGCGGGGCGGGCGAAGCGCAAGACGCGGGGGCCGGGCCGACTTCGCGAGGCGGCGGCGGTCCGTAGCAGCGTGACGCGGGGCGCGGCGCGCGCGAGCGGCCGCGGCGTGTTTGGCGCGGTGGCGCGGCATACCACGGTGAGCGGGGAGCGAGCGACGCTGGAAGGAAGGGAACGGCGCCCCGGCCACCCGGGTGGGGCCCACTCGCCGGTGGCCCACCCGCCGGGGACCCACGCCCAGCCGGTGGCGGAAGGGCGGGACAGGGGCCGGGCGGGCCGCCTGGCCTCGTGGGCCTGGCTGGCGAAGCTGGGGCGCTTGGGCCGGGCCTAGGTGGCGTGCCGGCTTGGGCCGAATGGAGGGGGGAGAATTAAAGAAAGGGGGTTTATTTTCTAAATTGATTCTTGGAAAAGATTTTTCCCTCCCACAAATCTTTGGGAGCTTTCAACAAGCAAAGAGAAATGTGCAAATGGCATGAATGCAACAAGTCATGGTTGTTACCTTATAGTTTATTTTAGTTTAGTTTATCCAATAATAAATATTTATCCTTTCTATAATATAATTGCCACTAATTTAAGATTAAATCAAATTAATTCCTACTTCTAAAATTTGAAAGAAATCGTGGTGTTATATTAAGCAAGCATCTCCAAACACGAGCAGCCCCTTGGACCTACTCGCATCCAGATAAGCCTCAAACCCACAACACGTGATAACCAAGATCGACAGATTAGTCGATACGAGCCTGATCGACTACTCCGGTAAGAATAAGCGTGAGCATGAATACACACCGGGACAAAGGATCTTTGATAGAGTTTAGGCACAAGCTAATCTGTCAATCTTGATTGGGCATTGATATTGTTACAAAAGATAAATCAAATTTGGAACAAACAATATCGGTAACTTAATGAATCTACTAGATCGCCAATCTAATAGAGTCGGTAACTAGCTTATACCTAATTCGCGGTGGGGTCGTTAGATGTAGCCATACAAACGAGATATAAACCGATAATTAGCTCAAATCAAGCCTATACGAGGTTAAACGATGCAGCCGTACAAACGAGACATGAACTGTGGCAATACTTACAAGCAAACCGAAGGTCGGATTCAACCGATGCAGCTCGATTCGTCGAAGGTCTCGCTGAGATCTACTCTACTCCTACTCCTAAGGGATGGCCGGAGGCCGAAGTTGTTGTTTTATTGATTGATTGGATGTCTTTATAATGGTCAGGTCTTTGATATATATAGCCCAAAATCCTAACACGAGTCCTACACGAATACGAATACAGAAATAAAGGTAATTTGAACTCAAATCCTTCCCTTTCTTTGATAGAGTCCGACATGTCCTTCCTTCTTCCTTTGATCGGCCTTGGACACGCCTCATGCTTTGCTGACGTCATCTCTTCATTAGCCGATCCATCTGGTCTGCTCTGTTGCGCTCTGACAACGTGGTCCATAGTTCACCAAAATATGGTGTCAACAGGCGTTGATGTTCATAGGGTTTCTAGCTATATACAGCGTAGAGCTACCCTCTCCATACTTTGTCCAAATCAAGTAATTCTTTATAAATCCTTGGCAGACTATATGAGACATGATTGATTTTGTTTCATCAAAAACAATAAGATTTCTATAGTCTATGCAAGGACAATATATGTGCTTCGTCTGTGTTCTCAAAGCATGGCTTTTGGTAGCATCGATAAACCTATGGACCTCAGAAATATATGATGGATCTACTCTTAGTAAGTTATACATCCAAAATGATCTTTCCATCGTTAGTTGTTAAAAGTTTAATGAATCTATTGAAATCACTACAAAGCAAATACGAATGTTTAGTAATATTAACTAACTAACCTTTCGATGATCAGCAACCTCCTTCAAAGGAATGTAGATAAAAACCTCCCACTTGTATATTTCTCAATTAGTACACCTTGAGGCTAAATTTCATACAGTATTGTTAGAGAAGGAATGCATGAAACCCTATTATTAAGTAACCTCATTCAAAAAATAAGCAAACTAATTAAATAAACAAACCTACTAATTAAGTGAACTCTACTATTAAATTAAACCCTAATGATAAAATAAATAATTAACACCCTAGAATTAGTTAAAAGAACCAGTTAAATAAACAAATCTCTCACTACTACTTAGTTAAACCCTAGAAATTAATTAATGCACACCATAAAATAAAACCAACTAATTTATTCAACTCCACTAATAAATTAAACAATAATGATAAACTAAAGAACACCAATTAATGAAACCCTAATAACTAAAACATCAATTTCATATAAATAAAAAGGTCTACCTCTCTCTATAATAAATCTATCCATGAAACATCTAAATCTATAGTAGAAAAAATCCCATTTGAAAAGAATCATGGCACCACAAGTTTATCCTAATCCTTATTTAGGAAAAATAGGCAAAAACCTAGCTACTCTTCTCTCTCACTAATGGTGAAACCCTAGATCCAAAAAGTAGTTACAATTGAGCAAGAATGGTTAAAAAGAGGCAAGAAAGACATAAACTAACATTTTTTAGCAACCTCCTTCGAAGAAATCAAGATGAAAACCTCCCTCCTTGTATTTTGTAAAATCTGGAGCTCCAAATCGCCTCCCATTGAAGGTTGGCCTCGAGCTACAGTTCTGGTCAGGAGGAAGAAGGGGATATTTATAGTACAATCTCCACTGGTGGTTAACTTAAGGAACGACCTGTGGAAAAGAATCAACACAGACAGTTCCTTAAGTGAACCGCCAGTGTAAATGGCACCATTTACACTAGTGGTTCACTTAAGGAACCTCCTGTGTAAATACACATTAACACTAGCGGTTCCTTAAGTGAACCGCCAGTGTAAATGGTGCCATTTACACTGGTGGTTCACTTAAAGGAACCGTCTATGTTGATTCTTTTATATAGGCGGTTCTAAAGCTAGGGTCCGCATTGTGATTTCCAATGGCGTGCTTTAACTAAAACCGCCCGCAAAAATGGATCTACACCATCAAAAGAAATGATCTGCGGTTCTAAAGCTAGGGTTCGTGTCTTGATTTCCAGTGGCGTGCTTTAACTAAAACCGCCTGTAAAAATGGATCCACTCCATCAAAAGATATGATCTATGTACTGGTGATCTATATAGTAATAATATATGGCCAATACTTATGTTTCGTGTACTTATGTTTGTGTGTTTGTCAGATTCACCTAAGATACCTACATGTGTATCTTACATGTGTTTGACAAATATACCCAACTTCTGTATTTGATCGCTAACTACTCTATAACTAGCACATTGACAGAATAATGGATACACCAACAAATGGACGCACGAACATTCAAACACCAGGTCAAACTTCCAGTGAGGAACAATAAAGAGAGGAAAGGAACATGAAACAAAGTGAGTACCGCGCAAGAATAAGGGCTCAACAAACCATCAAGAAAAGGGAGGAAAGAAATAGGAAGCAACATGAATACCGAGCACGGCGAAAACGATGAATCAAATTCACTTGAAAAATCACTAGATCAACCAGGGCCTTTGGCAGGTAATGCTTTATGTTTGTTATTCCAATTTACAATGTGTAAACTTATCCAGTTAGCTCTTTTGCAATTCATTTTGATCATACGTGCTTGCTGATAGGTCTTGTCTTAATCAAAAGAATGATAAACTTTGCAAAATCATCAGGAAATAACTCGGTTTGGCCGTGATCCATGATGTTGTGATAAGGTAGACCATAACAAATTAGCACAAGTACTTGAGTGCTAGCATGCCATGCAGTAAAAAATTAAAGATCGTGGCAATGTAAGATATGTTCTGTGTACTCAGCGTTTCTTTTTAGATTCTACTGCCATATTATTAGGACAGACTATACATTTTATTCATAGTAGACATGCAAAAAGAAAATTGTGCACAATATGGAGCCATTTTGAGATCATGTATGTTCCGATGTTTATGATCAAAGTGATATGAACCCGTTAGGGTTTTTGCTCGATCTTTCGATGAGAGATGTGGGATAACTCGATTGGTGAATGGAGATGACGTTCACGGCTCGACCACAGCCCTCCAAGACTGCGCCTTAGCAACCGATACACCACCCCAATGGTCGTCACGATCTTGTGGAGCGCGACACCCGGCCACTAGGGCACTTGTCCCGCAAGCAATCGAAGAACCAGCAAGAACAAGTAGAACAAGTACTAAATTACTAGATGTAAATGAAGGTTTCAAACTCAATCTCCAATGAAGTGGGGTTCAAGACAAGAAGACGGGCGGTGATCCAAAGACGCTTACAAGCAAGTAGCGAAGGCTAAACTTGATATAAACAAAACCCAATCTGTTTTTGACGGCTATAGAGGTATATGTGAGGGTGGAGGACGACCTCAGACCTGGTTGGGGTCGTTCTACAACCCTAGGACGCGCCCCCCGTTGGGCCCCACTTGATACACGGGCCATCGGCCCAAAATAAGGTGACGCAAAGACCGTTGGCGTAAAAAAATATCGGCCGTATTTGGATCATTGCCGCTGCATCTGAGAAGATATGGACCTGAGACTGGATCCATATAAAAGTAGACTTGATAAGCTTTCCAACAAGTATTAGAACGTTCCAATTGGAGTCTATATGAAGCCATGGTGACCCGAACAAGTTGGACATGTTCTGCAGTCCGAATCCAATTCCAAAACGTATTGGATTTGGACTCCTCCTTTCCTTAGGCTAGAAGTGACGTGGTGGCCTGATTGAGGACGTTGATGATACTTGGACTTGGCCTCCAATCATCTTTGTTAAGGTTCCATGCTTCCCATATGCAAACATCCCTTCACAAATTGGCATTGCCTCACATTCCTCGAGCGCACCATCGTAAACCCTTTCCTTATTGTTCTTTTACTTTCCATGTTTGTCTTCTCCTTCATTCCCCGAAAGCAAAACAAGAGTGCACGTGTCTCCAAGATCTAAACAAGATGGATAGGAGCTCAAGAGGGAACTCACTTGATGATTAAGTTGACGAGCACGAGCACGAGTAAGAGGACCAACAATAGGTACTGGTGTTGGCGGGGATGCATTGCTGTTGTTGATGTCCTCATCACAAAGAATGGGAAAGATAAATTCTAAGTCGAATGACAATATTTTTTGCTGGAAGCGAGAATACCCTATATATGTGTAACAAAGGTTCCAGATAACAGAACCGGTAATCTCTCTTATAATTTGTTTGATCTTTCTTATCATAACACCAAAAATAGTTATTTGATTAATGTACATCAAATAAACAAATGCTCTATTCGAGGAACTTGGGAGGCTTTCTTGTATACAATTCTATGAAGTCATGGGATGGCGTATGACTTCCACCTATGAACATTGTAAGCATATAGATCATCGTCCTATATTCCATACAATACGTAGAGGAAATTACTAACTTATTATATCTGCCATGTAGCTATCAACTTCCTAAGGATGGAATTATTTTAACGAACCTCCCTGAACATCTTCAAGACATGATTAAGGCCTTGGACAGAATGTGACTTAGATGGTTCATAAAAGAAATACCCTTACTATTACTTGTTATGCAAAAGTGTACAGTTAAATTATAGAAATATAAATATTTGATTGTTTTCATATGCATCCAAAAAATAAAACTGTTGCTTTAGCACGAGCATTATACTAAAGCTTATAAGTGCTTACAAAAAGGCACCTAATGACAAGGATTCGCCAACGTCAGCTAGCCAAGACAACACTATTTTTTTTTAGAATTACACAGTACAACGCTGTCTGATGATCATGGAGCACCAACCAATGGTGAAGATCCAAGGTAGGCCCACGACAAACTCGACAATGAGGCCCGTGATTCCGGGAAGGGAGCTGGACGCCGTTGTTGCTATGCAAAGCTCAGCTGCAGTGGTGAGATTCAACGTGGACAAAAGTAGGTGCTCTAGATGTGGATTGATATCAGAATAGCTCTGCGGATGGGTTGCGTTATAAGTATCTGCATTGTTGCACTGCTTAGTTCTTAAAAACAGTGTTGTGGTAGAGTATCACACTTCAGTCTCACATGCCCAACAAATTGGAATAACTCATACCACTCCCTTCATCCCAAATTATAAGACATTTTAAAAATTTTGGAGAGTCAAAATTTTCAAGTTTGATCAAATTTATATAATAAAATAATAACATTTATAACACCAACTAAATATCATTAGATTCTTCATTAGTTATATTTTCATCCTATACCAATTTGATGTCATAAATCTTTGTGAGTTTTTTCTATAATTTTAGTCAAATTTAAATAATTTTAACTCTCCAAAATTCTTGAAATGCCTTATAATTTAAAATAGAGAAAGTGACATCTAGGCATCTAGATATTTTTACATCCACTCATACATCTTGGCCAAACACTCCTTACTAAAATGCATTTCATCTTAGTATACATCCTGTGGAGCCTTCGTCTAGCAATCAAAGACACCCTAAGTTGACAAGAGCGACATTGCCCTATTGGGCGCCAGTTTGGTTCTTATTTCTTATTTCTTATCATAGAGAGATGTGTCGTGTCATGATAAGGGAAATATGTGTTAAACTTTGATTAATTTAGTGCATGATTCATATACAATTGATAAACAACACCTCATTCCTCACATTAGAATTCTGTAATGGCTAAATCTGAATTTTTTTAGACAAATCTAATTCTTGTGAATTTAGGAAAGCATGATTTCGGTGTGTAGGTATAACTTGAAATACTGGGCGTCATGTACGGCTATCTACATCAAACCCAGCACCTGTCCATCCTGACCCAGAACTCCCTCTTCCCTTCGGAAGGATCATCACACCACCCCTCCCTCTTGCCAAGTTCGATGGTCTTCTCTTCTTTTCTGCCTCTGCAGGTGTAGTCTGCCGTTCCACAGAAGCAGGCTCTGTGGCAATATTGGGACAGCCAGTTACATCTGCAGGATTTTGTGCAGTTGGCTGCTGAGGTACTGAGTTTAGAATAGAGTGCTGTGCATGTGCAGTATAAACACCCTGATATAATAAGAAATGGTGAGACAAAGTAATACGGAGTATACACATACTTAGTTGAGACCAAAACCAACATTAACTGCCGAGAAAACAAAAGAACTAATGTCTACTAATAAACAGGAAACTTATAATCAAAGTTCCTGTTAACACTAAAGCAGGTTCAAAAAAAAAAAAAAAAAAGAAATACTGACAGTGAGAAATAAATAATTTGAAAGAGAAAACAACGGATCTATGGCCTTGGGGATAATCACTTACTGAAACATTGACAGAATCCCTGCTGGGATTTAGAGATTCTAAACGTTTCTTCAGCTCTTCTAATCTTGCGTATTGGGAAGCAGCACTCTCCTGGACCTAGTTAAACAAAAGAAAAAAAGATCTTAAGAACATATGGTGAAATGATGGACATATATTCATAAAGAAAATTTAAAAGCATACTAGATGGTTCAGGTCATCACATAGTTTCTGCTTAGCATCCTCTTCATCTTTAACAACTTGTGCAGCAACTTCCCAGGCCTAGAATACCAAAAAATATAGCAGACAACATAACTTACAATTGTTAGTGACACGAGAATGAAAGAGAAACACAAGTATTTACAAAGAAAAAATAGGGAAACAGTAGAGGTCTGATCATCTGCACGACACACTGCTCCCTCTGTCATAAGATGACTGAGTACTAATATTTAAAATTTGTCCTACAAAATGAGTACACTTTTATATCATGGACCACCTAGCTTCAGTAAGCTTTACTACTTTCTCGATTTCCAAATTATAATTATTACATGCCAATGCTCTTTATCCTAGTGATGGATGTGCTGAGCCACGTGATTTCTAGAGACGGAGAGAACAGCTTGCTGCAGTGCTTATCTTCCAAAGCTTTGCAACACCAAATCTCCATATATGTGTATGATGTTGTCCTTTTCCGCCAGCTGCTTGCCACTGATATTAATCTGAAAACAAATATGCAGAAAAGTAATGTGTTCCCCATACAGTGTTCAGAGAATGACATGACATTTATTCAGGATCATCAGCCTTGCGAGCTCTTGGATTTTCCTTGTAAATATCTCGGAGTCCCGCTTTGAGGAAATTGACAAAGGCCCCCCACTGCAGCCCTTCACTAATAGCATTGCTGCAGGTGCCAGATGGAAGGCCGACCTGTTAACTAAAGGAAGGGTGGTGTATACTGGTGCAGCATGTACTTACATCTATGGTGGTCTATATTTGCTATCCCCATTGACCTTCCTCCGTGGGCCATCAAGGCTATTGACTGATTAACAAGAGGATTTTTGTTTAGAGGAAGGAAAGAGGCCAAGGGTGGCCACTGCCTAGTGACATGGACCAAAGAGTTCCTCCCCAAAGAGCTTGGGGGTCATGGAATCTCTGAACTCCAAAACCTTGACTGGACTGTCCGGTTGAGATGGTTCCGGCTGAAGAAAGATCCTACTTGCCCTTGGACAAATTTGCATGTGTCAATCCATAATTGTGTCCCGCGTGCTTGTTGTTGTGGAGGTTAGCTTCGACTACCCTTGTTATTGTGTTCTTCGTGTTCTTTTTTGCACGTTTGCTTGTAGGTTGGAGAACTCGATTGGTGAGATACGAAGGTGTGGAAAGTTCAACTCAATCACCAACATCATCTAGGAGGGTGTGGTAACAATTGTAACTGAAATCACAACTCATTTACTCTGATTTCATAGCGCTTTTAGGGCACTAGAAGTTCTGGTCGGTTTGCACCAAAAGTTCTGGTCTAGGACCGGAACTTCTGCTCCAAACCACCAGAACTTCCGGTTGGTATTTAACCTCCGCATTTTGAGTTTGTGAGTTTCAGGTTTTTCAAATACGCCTAACCCCCCCCCCCCCTTCTAGGCCGATTAAGTCCTTTCAAAGTTCTCAGTACCATTGATCTCCCCAAAATATCCTAGAAGTGCACTCATTTTGGGACGAAGGGAGTATATAAGAAATGCGAATGGACAAACAAATACGGAGACATGAGCATAAAGACAAACTTTATCCCCATTATTCGGTAATTATTCTTTTGCCATTCTTAGTGTGTCTTACATGTCACTGACATTTTGGATTATATTGAGTCAGCAGAAGTGAAAGTATTCAGTGTTTTCACAGGCATCTATTATTTAGATTATAAGAAAGAATCCATCTGTTTCAAATTACCAAACAAAGTGAAAGTATTCGGTAAAAGCATCAATCCAATTTAGAAAAACATCTATCAGGTTTGAGAAAAAACATCTATCGTCTATTTAATTGGACTGAATGAAAACAGTTATAATGAAAGAAAGAGTCCATGAGATAACCAAACTTGATAAAAACACCAATCCTGTTTAAGAAAAGTTGTCCCAAACCAATCTATGTACAGGAAAAAATAGTAATTTGATCAAAAAAAACAAACAGTGTGTTCGAAAACAATCTACATAGAAAAAATTGGCAAGAAATAAATTAGCAAATAGACTTGCTAAAAATAGAATATAGTGAGTCCTACAACTATATGCACAAAAAGGAAGATAAACATCTGATATCAATATGATTATAGACAATATATGAAAGTGTGTTCCAAAATCATTTTTCTCAAAAGAAATTGGCAAATAGGGAGTCTCAATCCTATTTGGAAAAATAGAAGACAAATATCTGGCCATCGAAAAATACAATCCGATCTGCAAAAAAAGGACGAAATAAGACATAAGACGTATCCTCAAAGCCATAACACAGCAAACTAAAACAGAAACTTTAGATATCTTTGGCTACACACTTTAAATTTCTTCTGCTACAAAATCCTATTTCAGAGGAGCCAACCTTTTGAAAATGAGATGATGCATGTATGCGTCAATTTGTTATTGTAGGACTAGGAGAGAAAGATATAGATCAAGGATGATTTAGTTTTATTAGATAAGCACCCAAACTAAAAACCTCTCCTTAAAATTATATACTCCCTCCATACTCATAAATAAAATCGTTTTGGACAAGGCTTGGGTCAAACATTGGGAATATAAATCATGAATAAGTTTTAAGTTGTTGAGTTTGGAAATGTCAAAACCATATAAATATATTTATCTTGAAAAAATAATAATAAAAAAAGGCCAACTAGTGCCAGAGGCTCCCACACGAGTGGGGTCTGGGGAAGGAAATTAACTGGCAAGCCTTACCCCCACATAAATCCCGCGGAGAGGCCGCTCGAACCTGCGACCTAGCGACTTGGTGAGCAACGCTCAACCAACTGCACCAGGTCTTGAAAAATATACATATATCACTTTTCGATAAATATTTTTATAAAAATAAGAAGTCAAAGTTATTCTTTGGAGACCATGTCACTGTCCAAAACAAGTTCATTAATTACTATCGAGGGAGTGCTAGACAATGAAATCCCATGGGTTCGCAATTTTGATCGAACATGCAAGAGACCTGTACAACTATGCATCATCATATTAAGAAAGGAGTCCAGCTAACACATACAACAGTACAACCCCTATAGGGGTAAAGAAGCTACACAAAGGATTCACCAACAAACCTTAAACACAACTAATGACTAAACAAAACAATTATGGCCATATGCTTCAGAACCGTTTGACTCCCACAATAAACCATAACAATGCCTCATCGGTATTATTTGGCAAGATGGCAGCAAGATTAGGGAACAACTCCTCAAAAATACAGCCATTCCTATGTTTCCAAATCCACCATATGCCACCAAAAACAACCAAGGAGTTGAAGCCCTTGTGAGGTAAATTGGGAACCAACTGTTTAGCATAATACCACCAATCTGTAAACTTAAGTTTTCCAAACCCAAAGCTAAGTGCTTCAATCCAACTATTGATAGCACTGAAAACCACACACTCCATGCAAACACACGAGTAATGTTGCACCGTCTCTTCCTCTTGGTCTCACATTGGGCAGCACTTCAGGTGATAAAGTCCACCATGGGACAAACAATCATCCATCCAACGGTTTAAGGAGGCTAACCAAACAAAGAACTTGCATCTAGGTGGAGCCCATGTCTTCCATATTTCCTTTCCTGGCCCAAATTCCACTGATATGACATGACGAGAAAGAAGGGACAATAGAATGATTTGTTTTTGTCTGCACCTAAAATTGGCCAACTCGGACGAATTCAAGGGAAACCAAGCTAGGTCGGTATCCAAATCGGCCTAGGCCGGTTTTAGGACTTCCAAAAAAAAAAAAATGGACTTCATCATTGGATTCCTCTCGTTGAGACAATTGAAAACCATATAAAGCCAAATTTGGAGTCCATATGAGAAAACTACACTTTTGGGAACAGCTTTCCCCTGCGAAAACCTGCCTAGTCCAGTTTCTGGCACTGTGTAAAACCGGACTAGGCTAGGGTGGTTTCTCTGTTTTCAGCCAATCAATAGTAACTAAACCAGACTGGTATTTTGCAAACCAACCTAGGCCAGCTTTTTGCTATCACGACTGAGTTGGATTCATTTTGTGTGGATTTGCGAGACACATAGGGATAAGACCCCCCCCCCCTCTTCTCTCTCTCTCTCTCTCTCTCTCTATGTGAGGTTCACAGGCGATTGAGATAACCAATCGATCAAAGAAAAAAACAATCTACTATTCTACCTTTTCTAAACTATATATTTGTTGCAAGCTTCTGAACGGAGTTTGTGGACGTTCTATGTGGCTTTGTGGACCTAGAGAAACCCTAGTTGCACCACTCTGATGGACTCCTTCACATGAGGCATTTTGAGTTTTTTACCAAGGCTGATGTTTCTGGCACTGTTCAAATCAGCCCAGGCTAGTTTTCTCTGCCTTGCTACGATTTCAGTCCTCAAGTGTTCCATACAATCAACCTGACAATGGTTTTAGGTTAAGCCCAGTTTTTCGGTCTGGTTTTGCTTTTGGACTTTATTGGTTTGGGGTGAAAAAGGCTGAGAAGGATGTTGAGCTGGTTTGGTTTGGACCCTATTAAAGTGGATTAATTTAGTTTAGCTCTGAATAATAGAGTTTACAATGAGTTTATATTCTATCTATTCATTTTTTTGCTTTTGCTTATGGCTACATATAAACAATAGCATGTGGTGCCGATGAATTGGTGGGTTAGAAATGTATTTTAATAGGTTGAGCGTACAAGTGGTTTGGTTTGGTGTGGGTGAGTAAAGTCATGGTCTAATCTGGTTTGGATTTAACTTCCACAAAAACATGCTTTGGATCGGTGCGGGTTTGGTTTGGATTTCGGCCCACTGTCAGCTGTACATACAACCTCGTAAGATCCAGGCATGCTAGCCTTTGGGTGTGACAGATTTTGTGTCAACGGTTGTGAACTCATTCGATAAAGAGAACTCACTCGATAAAGATGGCATCCATATATGCTGGTCATCTATTCCAGGAGTGAGATCAACACTAATAATCACAAAGTAGCAGGTACTCAGATAATCATGGTTATCAAAGGTAAAGAAAGGCGTGGTGACTGACTACCATCTTATGCTTAAGCGACTAAGGCAGGAGGCAAGGCTGCCTTACAACAATCCTACAATAGAAGCATGTCATACTTTGATATTCATCCTCTTGATGTTGTTGATTCTAAACAAATTAGCATCTAGGCACAATACTCAGAGCAGCAGCAGTCGAGCTAGCATATAAAATAGTACAAAGCAAAGGTTCATACTGCAAAGTATTAAGAAGAGGAAGCATGTAGAAAAATGCAAAGCAGAGCATCAATCAGGGAGGTTCGACAAGGAGACCCGCTCTCGCCGATGCTCTTCATATTGGCTATGGACCCATTGCAGTGACTGCTGGACCTAGCTACCAGCCACAATGTCCTTACTCAGCTACCTCTTGCCGCGGCCAAATGGAGAACGACCATGTATGCCGATGATGAGGCAATCTTTGTTGCCCCAAAAAAAGAAGGCGTAGACGCCATCAAAATCATCCTTGAGGCCCTCAGTAAGGTGTTTGGTCTCAACATAAACATGGCTAAGAGTTCCCCTGCTGCTACCTAGGGCTGCAGCTTCACTACAGGCCTCTACAAAAAGTGCATGTGCAGCCCCTCATAGAGCGCTTTGGCCAAAGATTATCGGGATGGAAAGGAAAACTACAAAACAAGGCTGGACGATTGACTCTTGTTACCTTGGCATTGTCATCTACGCCTACATACCACCTCACTGTCTTCCCACTTGCAGCTTGGGCCAAGAAACAGATTGATAGAATCCGAAGATCCTTTCTATGGAAGGGAGATGAAAATGCAAGTGGGGGACACTGCCTCGTCAACTGGCCGATGGTGGCCAAACCCAAACAGCTTGGGGCCTCGGTGTACCAGATTTGGAGAAGTTTGGAAGAGCACTGTGACTGAGCTAGTTATGGCAAGACTGGACAGATCCCACCAAGCCGGGGGGGTGGGGGGGTCTGACTTGCCTTGCAAACCAGCTTACATAATTCTCTTTAATGCCTCAACCATCGGCACTGTCGGGGTTGGCATGAAAGCGCAGTTCTGGCATCACAATTGGCTAGATGGCAAACTCCCAAAAATCTTGCGCCACACCTTTTCGAGCTGGTGAAAAGAAAGAACCGATCAGTTCAGCAGGAGCTACATAACAACAGCTGGATACGCTTGACTAGGGGCAGGATCACCACAGCCACTCACTTAGAGGAATTCGTCTCACTGTGGCTCAGAATTCAGAACATCCAGCTGCAGCCAGGAGTAAGAGACTCAATTATATGGAAGTGGACGCCTGATGGTATTTACTCAACCAGATCAACATAACGCATAGAATTCCAGGGGTCACTCCAGAGCTTCCATCCTGACCTCATCTGGAAGGCGCACGCTGAAAATAAATGTAAAATCTTTGCTTTGATTCTCATACAAAACAAAATTCTCATGGCAGACAACTTGTGTGCTGTGCAATGGGCCACTGGAATCAGCAGTCCACCTGTGCCTGCTATGCTCGATGGCTAAAGAGTTCTGGGCCCTTATGCTTGCATGGGAGCATTATGATGTTGCCTTAATGCAGCCTCAGGTCCGGATATCCAACATCAAAGAGTTGTGGGAAGAAGTGGCTGCCAAAATACCAAGACAAAGGCAACGACACTTCAATGGGATGGTCATCTACACAATGTGGAACATCTGGAAAGAAAGAAATAGAAGGATTTTTCTGAATGTGGCAATGGATGCTCAGCAGGTGGCCTCCAAAATCAAAGAGGATATTACCTGCGTTCTAGGGTCTTTACCTGCCCGCCTTAGCTAATTAGAATTTTTCCCACACTGCTGGGGGGTGGTGATCTGGTCCTTGTGTGCCTTCTTGGGGGCATCAGAGGCCTATAGGCCTGCTACGTACATAAACTCTATGTCTCTCCTTAATTGAGAGGCAGAGCTCCTGCCAGGTTTTTCAAAAAAAGATGTCCAATTTGAGAACTGTTGGTTCCTTCTGCCTGTGCAGCAGCCTGGCTGTTTGTTGTACTAAAATAAAATTCTCGTGGATGCATGTTCCTTTAACAAATGCACTTTGATTAGGAGCCACCAAATCCTTGAGCTTAGGGCCCAACCTGCTGGCTAAAATTTAGTTATAACTGATAAGTTCAGTAAAACTGTGCACTAGGCTTATTTGCCGCTAATCCTTGTCTTCCATAGCATCAGGTGTATTGGGAAGTAAAGTCATGTAATAGGCTGAATCAAGGAATAACCTGCTAACATATTGAAAAATTCGACTTAAGAGCTACCATAAGATCCACTTTGATTATACTCCAGCATCAGTTAGCAACTAGTAAGCATGATTGTATTTATCTGCTCACAACGGACTGATGATAAGGTGCCATTAGCATTATTGCTAACTAGTTTGGAGCCCTAGATGCTTCCATTTGGTTACCTTACTGTCATTAGTAAGTGATGCAAATGCTGAAGCCAAGTATTCAAGTAAAGATCTTGTATTTGTCCAGCAGAGTGGTGATCCTGGTGGCCATAACCAAATTTTGCTAACAAGCACCAAAACCCAGCTCTAGAAGAGCAGACATGTGGACCATCAATCTGCCACCCAGTGCGAGCGAACGGACAAATTTGGTTGGCCCTGAGCAGATGGCCATTCACTGAGCGAGCAGACCAATTTGGCTAGTCCCAAGCAAAAGACCATCCCCCTTCGCCCTTATTCCCATGAGCCTCTGCCAGCTCATCCACGTTCCAGCGCGCAGCTATCCTCCTACGGCTCCGTCGTGGTGTTGCACTCCAGGTCATACCCAAACTCCCATGCACCAATGCGTCACAACTCGGCTCTTCTCCGAGATCCACAAATCTTCATCCGTAGTGGTCGCTGACCACAAGTGTGACAGGGCCGCACTAGTAGCCTGAGAGGCGTGCCATGGCCCAGCTTATCTACGTTGCTCATGTGTGGCCACACTGCCTCGACCTGGGGGGAAATGGAAGCTCTCTTGGTGCTTGATTGGAGTGGTAGAATTGGATTGGGATTGACAGGTGTTGGTTTGGGTTAAGAAAAAGAGCTGCAACCAGGAGAGGGCCATCATAAGTATTTGGGGAAAGGAAAAGAACTAAAGCATAATTTTCATACACATCCTGATTTTTATATATGCTTGGGATTTGGCTTGGGGATAAGCTGAAATCCTTATTTACATGTGTGACATGCTTTCATTAATACTCCTTCCATTCCAAATTATAAGTTGTTTTGGCTTTTCTAGGTACATAGCAAAGGTACATAGCTTTTGCTATGTATCTAGACAGAGTGTATATCTAGGTGCATAGCAAAAGCTATGTATCTAAAAAAGTCAAAACGACATGTAAATTGGAATGGAGGGAGTAGGTTTTATTGATGCTCAATTGCAGTATCACAAAGCTAGCACTAGGCAAGCCCTGAGTTCAGTTATTGACAGTTTCTCCCTGAATTCAAATGAGTTGCAGCATCATTAATTCCAGGCATAGCCAAAAAAGCAAAAATAGCAATGCTTGGGACGGAATGCATGTGAGCTCTGAAATATGTGATCTATTTTGTTGCATGAACCATCAGGTGCTATTAACAATTACATTATTTTCTCTTAAAAAACAATTACATTATTTGAAAATGATGCATCAGCCATTGGAATTTATTTGTTGAAATTTAAGCCTAAATTATGGTAATTGCCAAAATAAATTCATGACAATTGTAGCCATAACAAATAATTTGAATAGCAGTAAAACATAGGTTAGCAGGATTTAGAGGACGAGATTTGGCTAGTTTGTGCTGAGTAAATATGGAAAAAGAAGCTTTTGGAGTGGATAGCCAAATGAGGATGTGGATGATGGAATTTGGACATTATGCAAGAGCTGCTGTTAGATAATGAAATTCAGTTTCACCCTTTATGGACATGGCATTCACATAGCCCAAATATGATTTTATATAATTTTGTCCAAATATGATTTTATATAATTTTGTGACAATAATAGTTGTAGGTTGCGAAAAACTCTAGATTGATTGGGGAGAAACGATATACATGTACATATATAGGCGAGGATAGGGGTGGCTTATAGGAATAAAACTGACCTCCAATATCCTTGCCCAATACAACTCAATCCCCTACAGTCCTGGACTTGTAGTTCAAGGAAACTTCCTAGCCCAAGCCGATCCCTATACAGGGGATTTGTCGGCTGAGCCTATGTCTATTCAGCCATAAGCAATATGGCCTACAGAGCATAACACAGCCTGTCTAATAATAGTTTTATAATATGCTGCATGCATCTTTGATGTTACTTCAAATGAAGTTAAATTCTGACACATGAGGTTTACTGAAACCTCTGGCACTAATATTAGCCTATATCCTTGTAAAGAAAATCTGCACCTATATTACATTCAATTCAAAACATGGGTAAGTAGTAAATAGAAATGGTAAAGAACAGAGTCTTTATGGTACTAAGTCAATTGCATCAAATAACACAAAAACAATTAAAATCATTAATATCAAAGCCCAACTATAAATATCCAACCTTTTTTGCCTGATCCTCTTTCACCTTAGCTAAACGTATTTTCTCTGTT
The DNA here is from genome assembly GCA_015844335.1 of Chrysopogon serrulatus. Lineage (NCBI taxonomy): Eukaryota > Viridiplantae > Streptophyta > Magnoliopsida > Poales > Poaceae > Chrysopogon > Chrysopogon serrulatus. The sequence continues at coordinate 66,509 of JADLZL010001721.1, read as the reverse complement.
GATATTTCGATCTTCTTCCTCAGGTGCTCAAGTGCTAGATAATAGAACAAAAAAAGCAGAAACAAGTAAGAAGATGACTCTTCTCTTAGAGAACAAGATTACAAGCATACAGATTACAGAGTACGGGCCAAAAGGGCCATAATGTTGGCATAAAGACAGAGGATTTGAGACTGGTGTACTCCGGTCGTCGAGCTTGCCAACGTGGCCGTGCTCCTTGACGAATGCCTGACAGCCAAAGACGTGGTGATACCTAGCTGCCGGCGTGCACCCATGCCAGGCCTCAAATCTCGTCTTGCCATCAAGGTCCTTGGTGGGAGAGAACGGCTGAAAGTCTCTAGTTTGGTTTTGGCTAATTGATGAAACCTATATCCTACGTGCTAAGTATGTAGCACTATACAGGATAGTCCAAGTCAAGTGTGGAGCCAGGGATCAAGGTGTTGATGGTGATGCCATAAGTGACCAACTGCTCCAATTTGAGAAGAAACGAGAAGAGAAGAGAAGAGATGGAATGGAAATCACAAGGCAAAAGTATAACCTAGGGCTTTTCATTTCACCAGTCATAGGTGTGTAGAGAAGTTGATGACCAGATTTAGGATAGATAACTGTACTATTAAGAGAGACGATCTCACGATAAAAACTTACTGAAATATGCAACTGAATACTATGCTGATCTGTTTGGTCCTTCTGTAATGAAAATGATTTCCAGCTAGATGATGAAATATGGGAAAGCATTCCCAAGGTATCTGGAGATGAAAATGCCCTGTTATGTAAACCCTTTAATGAAGTGAAATAAAAGAAGCTCTTTGGCTCATGGAAAAAAATAAGGCTGCAGGCCCTGATAAAATTCCAATAGAACTCTATCAACATTGCTGGGAAATTGTGAAGGGTGATATCGTACAATTATTTGATGACTTCTACAATCACAGGGTCGATATCTGTAGAATCAACTATGGGATTATTACACTATTGCCAAAAATAAAAGAAGCTTCCAAGATCCAACAATTTCGACCCATCTGCTTATTAAACTACATATATAAATTGATTACAGAAACCTTGACTTTGAGGTTGGAATGTGTGGCTGAAAGATTGATTCATAACACTCAATCAGCATTTATGAACGTTAGAAATATTCTGTCAAGCATTATGTGCCTACATGAGATTGTCCATGAAACAAAAAGAAGAAAGCAAGTGGGTGTGGTTTTAAAATTAGATTTTGAAAAAGCATATGATAAAGTTAGCTGGAAACTGCTATTCCTGTGTATGGAAAAAAGAGGTTTTGATGCCAGATGGTGTAATTGGATCAGACAGGTGGTATCTGGTGGGACTGTTAGCATTAAGGTCAATGACAAAATAGGTTCACATATCAAAAGTTATAAGGGTGTGAGACAGGGGGATCCTCTATCTCCAATATTATTCAATTTTGTGGCTGACTGTCTTACTAGAATGGTGATGAAAGCTCAAGAAAATGGTCTTTTCACTGGATTAATCAGTCATATAATTCCAAATGGGGTTGCAATTCTGCAATATGCCGATGACACAATTATATTCTTGGAGGATGACGTGGAAGGTGCAAGAAGTATGAAATTCCTGTTATACCTTTTTGAACTCATAGCTGGGCTGAAAATCAATTTCAATAAAAGTGAGGTGATTCTAATCAATGGGGAAGGTGACTCCAGTAAAATATATACTGAAATTTTCAATTGCCAAGAAGGTTTCTTCCCTCTTAAATATTTAGGGGTTTCTGTGAGTCCCAGCAGATTGAAAGTAAGTGATTGGACAAACAACAAGAAGCTTAGAAGGAGGATTGCTATCAATAGCTGGGAGAACAACTCTGATTGATGCAAGTTTAAGTAACACTCCATTATATCATATGTCAGTGTATCTTTTACCTAAAACTACAGTTAAAGCAATGGATAAAACTAGGAGGACTTTCTTTTGGCAAGGTGGTGGGACTAAAAAGAAATACCATTTGATTAAATGGGAAAAAAATCTGTAGGAGTAAAAAGAAGGGTGGACTGGGAATCAAGAATCTCAGAAGGATGAATATTAGCCTTTTGTGTAAGTGGTGGTGGAAGTTAGCGAGAGGAAGGTTTATGGCAGGAGATTGTTACATTCAAATATCTCAAGAAAAAAAAGCATTCACAATGTCACACATCAGGTCAATGATTCCCCCATTTGGTATGACCTTCTGAAGGTTAAAAATATATACATGCAGGGTAGAGGGGTGCAAATAAAGAGAGGAGATAAAACTAGATTATGGGAGGATACCTGGTTATATGATGAACCCCTAGCTGTAATACATCCAACTCTTTTTACTATCTGCACAACTAAAGAGATGATGGTGGAACATGCCAAACAGGGTGCTGAGATTGCATTTAGAAGATGGCTTCATGATAGCCTTAGAACTTTATGGGATAAAATCTGGGAAACAGGGTGCTGAGATTGCATTTAGAAGATGGCTTCATGATAGCCTTAGAACCTCATGGGAAGAAATTTCATTCTTGGGGTATAGCTGCAATATGTTGGGCAATATGGAAATGTAGAAACAGAGCGTGTTTCGATAAGAAATTGATTAGAAATCCAATTGAAGTCGTATGTCATATTTGTGCTTTAATGAAATATTGGGCAGGCTTATATGATGAACAAGACCAGGCTATGTTGGTGGAAGGTGCTGATATGCTACTTCATACTGCAAAAGAATCTCAAACGGCGCGGCAAGTGAATCTCCTTCTACAAAACGATGATCAAGTGCAAGACTCGACTGAAGCTGAGGAATGATGGGTGCGCAGATATGGAAGTTGATAAGTGCATCGGGTGTCACTTTCCGTTAGTTGTCCTCTGTGTTCAGACTTGTAGCTGGTTGATATTTCTGTAATCGCGGTCGACGTCCTTTTCTGGCCGACTGGTGATGTCTGGAGAATGGGAGGTTTATTTTGTTAGGATAGTGCTATCTTAAAGTGTTGCAGGTGGTTTTAGTCTTCTGGATTCATCTGTCAGGAGTTAGTTTGCCTTGTATCCTGTCTGTCCTTTTCTATATCTCTGTTCTTGTCTGTCTGTACGAATCCAAACTCTTGTATTTCCGTTATGCTTCAATGGAAATGGGTTTCCCGTGTGGAAAAAAAAAATGTGTCACTAGGTGAATTCTCACTTGCATTTGCATTAGGACCTTGTATGCTAACTTCTAACCCTTGCCAAGAGCTTTGAAAAGTACTAACCCACATGCTTGAGAGATAGACTCGAAGTGGTTAGCTAATTGAAAGCAAGGGGGGTGAGAAATGGAAGTAAGAAGAGGTCATAGTAGTGACCAGGCACTGTGTCGGTTGTGACCGAACACGTCCAATCAGCTGGCTGGCGTCCAGAGCACTTTCTGGGGTGACGGAACTCTGGGCGACCGGACACTCCGGTGGCACGTGGAGCCGCTTCCAGTCATGACTCATGGCGCGGCTGAGAGCAGCTAGGTGAGTAGGACACTGGGCGCATCCGCATCTGGTTGTCAGAAACCGTTTCGGGAGCTCTCTAGTCTGTGATCGGACTCCCGCAAGTGCACATCCGGTTGCGCTAGAGGACACATCCGGTCAGTTTGGTGCAACGCGCGGGTGTGCTCAACCGCTGGCGCATAACAGCTCTTTTCAAATAGGAGTGACACGTGGCTAAGTTAGAGTGACCAGACATTGGGCAAAGAGCGACCGGACGCGTCCGGTCGTCACTTAAAGTGCGTCCGGTCAGCTCGCGCAAGAGTTGATTTTGAGAGTAACGGTTGGGTGACTTGTGGGTTGCCTATTTAAGTTGTTTGGGTGACTTGTGGGTTGTCTATTTAAGTTGTTTGGCCGGCGTAGGGGGTCTCTCTTGGCACTTTGAGCTCCTTGACATCCTCTAGAATTGAGAAAACCACCTCCCTCTCTTGTGCACTTTGCTTCATCCAAAGATAGATTGGAAGAGATTCTAGGGCATTTGCTAAGTGATTGAGCATCTAGTGGCACTAGGGTTCCGTTCTTGCTGCAGTTGAGCTTATTACTCTTGGTTATTGCCGTCACCTAGACGGTTGGAGCAGCGGAGAGGTGTTGAACAAGACTGATGATTGTTCTTGGCCACACCGGTGATTGTGAGGGGTTTTGATCCTACCCCGTGAGAGTCGCGAAAAGAATCCTTAGTGAAATCTCGTGTCATTGAGCTACCCTCACTTTGTGTAAGGTCTTGTGGTGCCCAGTGAGGGTTTGGCTTGTAACTACAATTAACCACCAAACTACCGAGTGTGCGATTGGCACAACGGGGAGTAGCATGCCGGCAAGCACAAGAACCTCATGATAAAAACCGTGTCCCTCGGTATTCACTTGTGGATTGATCCTTCGAGATCATATTGGTTTTTATCTTCATTGATTGGATCATCTCAGGATTGATTGGATTGTGATCAAGACGGTGATTGGTCTCCATCCCAAAGGCAAGGTTTACATCACCGGTTCCCATCACCTTACTTCCTTGTACTAGTGTATTAGGGTGTTGCTAGGTTGCTAGTGTGCTCTAGTATATTAGAATTGCTAGAATTGGTAGGTGGCTTGCAACCCCCAGTTAGGCTAGCGCAAAATTCGCTCCACTTCATTAATTACAAACCGGCTTGCCTAGTGTCTTTGAAGGAAATTTTTCAATAGGCTATTCACCCCCATCTAGCCATATTAGGTCCTTTCAATGGCGATCATCACCGCCTCTCCTCAGTAGATCGCCAGCATCCCTCTTAGCTTGGGGAGGGCATGGGCGGTGGCCACAACCATCTGTTTACGGCACTGCGGGGTGTACGGGGCAAAGAAGTGGCGTTCGATCCCCTTGTCGGTGCAGTACGAAGTGAACTCAGCCGCCATGAACTCGCCACTGTTGTCCGTGTGCAACACCCGAAGCTTGCGGCAGCATCTTGATGGCGTCCGCAGCAGCCGCCTTGGTTCCCACATGTAGCGGGACACGTCGTCGATGAGGAAGTAGCGCTGTCCTCCAGGTGTAGCCGGTGTCATAGAGCCGCAGAGGTCACCATGTACGAGCCCCTAGCTTCTCCTTGGCGCAGAAGCACGCCTAGCGGGGGAAGGGGAGCCACCACTGCTTGGTGAGGACACAGGTACCAGAATGCTCCGTGTGGTCGACGTGTGGCATGCCCCGTACCATCTCCTTGTTGTTGAGCTGCCTCAGGGCCTCAAAGTGTGCCCAAAGCACTCGTTCAGCCGCTAGGCGTCGTCATCGTAGCGAGTTGCAAGAAAAAGGGGTTGTGCCACCTGCACGTGAAGGAAGTAGAGGCGATGCTCCCTCTGTGCACACGGCTGCTCACCGACGAATACTACACCCTTGTGCCGAGGAACTCCATCAACTTGAGAGAAATGGATAAGAACGACAGAGGCGTTTCCCAGACATGCCAGAGTCCAGGTCAAAAAAAGTACTCCCGCCACCCGCTCATGTGGGTGGCACCGGTGTCAAGGTACCAACCGGCGATCTTGTCATGCTAATCCCATTGTTGAGGAAGACGTGGGCACGTGGCTTGTCGAGGTGGAGTAGAGCAGCTGTGGCCAGCGCGGGAGAGGATTGCAACTTAATGCTCACCCTCCTGCACATGCGCAACGTGTGCCTACACCGTCGTGCTTCGCCTTCCAGTGGTCCTTGGCCCAATGGCCGGTCTTGCTGCAGTTGAGGCAGATGTTGTCGCGGGTAGCCTTGCACTTGCTATCGGCGCTTGGGGAGCCTTCCTCTCCTTGTGCGTCCGGCGCTTGCGGCCGCTCGATGACCTAGAAGCCTCCCCCTTCTTTCACTCCCGCTAGCGCCATACCAGACGACCACCCAAACCTATCATGCTTGCATCGTGACCATCACCATAGACCACTCGAAGTAGTTTGTCTTGGTGACCATGGGACATCCGCCGTTCGCGCCGGAGTCCTTGACGACAAGGGGAGAGCCAAGCCAACTATAGCAGCCACGACGTCGCCCCAACAAAGGGAAGATTTTTCTAGTGGTGCCCGGGGGCGACTACGCGCCCATTTCCCGCGCGTCCCCCAAGTTCTATGGATCTAGTCGGTCCCACGCATCATGTCCATACCACGCGCCGAAGTCGCAAGCGTCACACACCCTCTGCTTCTGCGCCGCGCGCTACTCCCAAGCTACGCATGCGTCCGGAGCCCATGCAGATGCCTGCTCCTGCTCCACCACTACCACCCACTCCCATGTCTCTCGCGCATGCATCCCGAGCGCCTCACAGTATGGCTGCTCTTGGCGTCACCGCTGCGGTCGGCGGTCCGCACGGCTGCGAGCTTGGTAGCCGCGAGCCGCTCCACTCGAGTGGCTACCTCTGCTTGCACCGCTACCTCTTACGGTGATCCGCCGTGTCCTGCACCGCTGCACGCTCATCCGCGTCACGCTGGGCTGAACATCCACCTCGCAGCGTTGGTCACGCATAGCTGCCTACCGACGACACCTGCTGATGGTGGTTGATTCAACGGAGATAGAGTGGATTGTGAAGGGATAAAAGGGACCCAGGAAGAACTAGGCTCTAGATACCAATTATTGGCATAAAGACACAGGAGTTGAGACTAGGTTCCTCTATTTGATAGATAACTTCACCATGAATGATTAACCATGGCAGAATTGATACAGAGACCTTGAGAGGTTTGTTACAGCCTTAGAGAATAGAGGGGAAAGCTACTGCCCTTTTAGAGAGAGCACCCACTTGGTCCTTAAGAAAGGATTCAACTACTACAGCATATTCTAGAGAAAAAGTAGATGCTAAAGTAGATGCTACTACTCCTAGATAGATAGGCACAAGAGTTATAGAGATCTATCACATAAGGCCTACATGGGCCACAAAAGGAGAAGGCTATATATGTCTATATATATTAACACCCCGCCCCCCACCATCACACACCTCAAACTAAAGGTGGTTGAGATCTAATTTAGACATGTTTAGTTTGAGTATATGAAATTGATGTTGATGTCGAGTCTGGGCCTTAGTGAAGAAATCTACAAGCTAATGTTTGGAAGCTGTGTACTGAAGATCAATAGGAGATTGCTAGTAATGGGATCGCATAAAGGAGGCACCAACACCAATGTGCTTAGTGAGCTCGTGCTTGACAGGATTGTTAGCAACTTAAATAGCACTAATGTTGTCACAGCGGAGAATAGTAGGATCAACACAACTAACCCCACAAAAGGAGAAGACCATGCACTATATAAATTATTATAGTACGTGAATCAAAGGTACTGAAGATAAGAATATTCTGTGTATAGAAGGTGAACTATATGTGTCATTGGAAAACATGCTAAATACCTGCTTTCTTTGGTCCAGCTGTCAGTTTCATTTCTAAAGTAAGACTCTCTAACTCCTTTTCTACATCACGAATTTTGGAATAGTTCTCCTGAATGTATCTGAGAAACAGAAAAAATATAAATGAGTTAAACTCATGGTGAATTGATGATACACCCACCACATAAGTTTAAACTTATTAAAGAAAGAAAGATGAGCATGCACATATGCACCATATTATACATGACTAATCATACATCGATCAATATTTTACAATTATCAGATCCTGATTTCAGAAAATAAATGTGCCCCAGAAATTTTACAATGTCAAGAAACATAACCATGTTACCCTGGCATCAACAAAGATGCGGCTCTGAAAAATGATGTCTGAAATTCCAATGTTCCGAGACTAAAGTAAGCTTTCTAGGAAAGCATGACTGAATAGAGAAATACACAAAGACACAGTAACAGGTTGTACAAAGACACAGTAAGTCCAAGGCTAGTCCTTAAACTTGTCACGATGTATCAAGTTGACCCAGGACTCACAAAATGGACATTTAAGCCCATAATCACTATTCGGCTCTCACTGTCATACAAACAGGTGGCAATGTGTGTGACGTGTTGGAACAAATCTTAGATTTGGGGCAAGGGTTTTCTATTGCTTAGCCAAATAACCAGCAGGTTTTGGGGATACATGTATAGGGCATCTTCTCGAGAGCCAAGGAATAAAGTGGTAACAAACTAAAGTAGATAAAGATAAGGGTGCTGACAAGGCATCAACTACTCTAGATAAGCACTAGACTTAGTCTATCACGGCGTGCATGCATGGCCTTGCCACCGTGGAGCATATACGTGGAAAGGGCATAGCAAGCTCGCCATAAAAAATGCAAAAGGACTCCTTCCCCTGGTCTCTCATTCTTGCTCAATCCCAACACTTCAACTTCATTGTTTTGCAGTGTGGCAGCAAGGAGTGGCGATCAGTGGCTTGCAGACCTGTCGTTGCAAAGAGAAGAGTATGGGAGGGAATCAATAAAAGCTAGAGCAGTCCACCATAGACATTGGAGGGATGGTGACGAGATTGTGAGGGAGAAAGGAACCTGTGCCCATGTATGGTGAGTTCATCTTTGCCCTCACCGTGTTAATTCCTAGGGCTTTTTAGTCAAATTAGAGTTATAGGTGCCGCCGTGTCGTTGTGCTATGAAAGCTTGATTTTGGCATCTATGGTGGCAGAATTTGGTCAATTTTGTTCCAATTATTAGGATTTTGGCACCATGACAATGTTTATGTGTGTAATATCAGTCCTTGTAGAGAGGAAAATGCAGTTGGCATTCCCCATGGAGGATTTTTCTTTAGTTTTTCAGGTCTTTTATGGTTGAGAAAATTGACTAGATTGATTGGATTAACTCAGATACTTGGATGCCTCTGTGCTTTGAGGACTACACCCAGAAGCTAGGGTATGAAGGTTTACTGATTTTACCAGGGAAAGGCGCTAGAAAATAGTTTGAAGGTTGTTTCTGATCATTATATCAATATTATGGTCTATGTTCATGAAAAGTTTAATATTATGGTCCCTGTTCCATGGTAGCTCATTGCATGTCTTGACTAGGATGACAGTTGCCAATCCAATATTTGAGTTCCCTGAGGTGATTAGCCTCAAGAAATTGCATTATGCAAGCAGGAAACCTGGTGAGAAGTTGCCTGAGTTTTACACTAGTTTGAAGAACACAAAATTTGAGCAATTTGTTGCAGGCAAGGCAAAGAAACTGATCCAGAAGTGGTGGGGGGTTGATGAGGATTTAGATGTGATGGAGATGATGATTTGTTGGAGGATAATATGGATATACCTGCAGAAGAACTCAAAGTGGACAATAAAGCCAAAGGAAGCAAAAGGCATCTGAAACAAGTAGACCAGTACGAGCATATAATGAAGATGAGATAGATGATAAAGGTCTTGTACTTCCTGAATCATATAGGGAAGAGAAAGGTAGTTCAGGGAAGATATGAATATTGAATAGTCCAACTTTCTCTATTGGACATGTATTTCCATCCGTACAAAAGCATAGAAATGGTATTACTAGTGTAAGGAACAGGGTTGAGAACTTGAGATCAAGCTGCCTAGGAATGACAAGACCAGGTTCAAGTTTAACTGTGCAGCCCATGGAACATGCATGCTATGCAGCACAGATATGGATACACATACATGGATACAACATTTTTCTAAAAAAAATGGCATGCAGATACTTTTTAGTTTTTTAATAAATAAATAAATAAGACTTCTTTAGAAAAATTCTAAAAGCAGTAACACACTAGCAGGAACTTGAAATTGTCTTGGATTCTTGCAATTGTTCTGTTCTGCTCATCTCTTCCGTACTTCCATTAAACCAACACTCCAACAGCGGTGTACCAAGCATCCCCCTCCAATCTTCCAAACTTACAAAATCCAAATGAGAACATATAAGCGCTTATTACAGAAGTAGAACTTATCAAATCGTGGGTGGATTCAACTAAAGGCCGATTTGGATCCTATTAGGATTATAATAATCAGCTGAAAAATTCTAAAAGCAGTAACACACTAGCTGGAACTTGAAATTGTCTTGGAACTTGGATTCTTGCAATTGTTCTGTTCTGCTCATCTCTTCGGTACTTCCATTTAACCAACACTCCAACAGCGGTGTACCAAGCATCCCCCTCCAATCTTCCAAACTTACAAAATCCAAATGCGAACATATAAGTGCTTATTACAGAAGTAGAACTTATCAAATCGTGGGTGGATTCAACTAAAGGCCGATTTGGATCCTATTAGGATTATAATAATCAGCTGAAATCATCTAATTGTGATCCAAACAGCTTGGATACTTGGATTATTGGATGAATTATTATAATCAAAACACCAGATTACAATAATCCTGTAATCCACCTAAGAATAAGGTAATTGGAAATAATAAGCACTTAATGACTAACATACCCCTCCACCAGATCCTTTCGCAACTAATAATGGCCAATACTAAAGGGTTGGATAGGTATCATCACTTTAACCAACAATAATCCACAACACATAATCCAAGGATCCAAATGCTCCTGATTATTACTCCCTCCTCCTAGAAATGATAGGTGTATTAGACTAGAGGAAAAGCCAAATTTTATAAAGTTTGACCAACTAATCAAATGATATGCAAAAGGTACGATTTACTGACTTGTGGGTTTTGTTGTTGTTTTAAGTTGTGTGATGAAGCAACATTTTCAGATGATGCCAAGAAGCTGGTAGCAAATACACAGGATCAACTACAAGAGGCTGCACTAGCTTCAACTGCACCTCAATCAGCAACTGCTCAACAAGTTACTGAACCAAATGTATAATGTATTTTTGCAGCAGTAATGCTACTAGAACTCATATATGAACCAAAATTGCATATCAGGATTAGCAAATAAACACAAATTGAGTACTAACTGTCCTTCAATGTCCCCATTGTGCTTTTTTGCCTAATCGATTGATGGTAAGGGCAATTATATCACTTTGAGTATTTTGAACAGTTCAAAATGTTAATTAATTAATTTACAATCTGACTCCTCACTCCTTTACTGTACTCACACTATTGTGGACTGTAAGGTGTGAGGGCATATGCTTCTGATTTATCTTATCTTATTATCTCTTATTTGTGTGATATAATTGGTCCCATCGGGTGAGGATAATTCAACAGGGGCTTGTGCACTTGGATTAGTTTGTCCTATATACCTACATAGATGGAGACCATTAGCAACCTTTAACTGCTATAAAGCTGCCACCAGAATGAGCCACGTTGCCCAAGAAGTTTAGACCATCTAATTTATTCATTTGGCTTAATCTCTATCATCCATCCTTGTTACATTTATTGATTGTGTTAATTAATTCCTATTGTAACAAGAATGCCAATAATGCCCTTAACCCTCTTTTCTCAAACAATTTCATCGTCCACTGAACAAGTCATTTCCCACTACCACAAATTCTAATGCCTTCTCTCACTATACCATGTCATTAACACAGTGCCAAGAGAGCAGAACAGTCGATTGATAGATGTATATACCCTCCTTCAAAAGCCGCAAGTGAGCAGTCAAGGCACCAACTGGTTGCAGCTACCATGATCCAGAGGCATCCACGACAAGCCTTCTCCAGCATTAAGGCCCAATATAAAGTGCCCCAAATGTTGCAATATTTAATGCCTATAATGCTACATATTCGTGTGATTCAGTTGCCACAAATATCATGGTAGGTGGACACATCAGCAGGGCACAAATTTCACTCTGAGACCCATAATTCCATTCCTGGGCACTGTGTTTAATACTCATTAATGCATCAATTCAGTTGCACCATGCCAGAATTAAGGTCCTGGTATTGTTGATGTAATTGCAGGTTCTATTATTTGCAAAAGCACTGTTGACTTATCTTTTTAGTGTAGTACAAATGCAAGGCATCTAAATGTTTAGAACGATTTAGAAGGGAGTGTAAAACTATCAGTTATATCCTCTAATTTTCTCATGATCATTATTTCTCATGCAGTCATGCTTCCTATATGCTGAATTCAAGTCACCATTTTCTTTCTTTAATTTTTCAATCATATAGTCATTTAAGTAGCAATTTCTCTGGTTTCACATAACTGTGTATAAGTATTATTTAACACAATAATCTTAGAAATTTCTGCAGCAACATGCAGGGATCACCCGGTTCCTCTTGATACTGCTGCAAATTTAACTCGTGTATAGTGGTACACCCATCAATTTGCAAATGCTCAAGATGTATGTCCACACAAATGAAAGGGGCTGACGCAGATCCACGATTTTTGACAACGGAATCTAAGATTAGGGGAACAGAGGAATGGTTTACTTCTTCAGCTGCAGCTGCTCCTCCAAAATGACCTGCGAACAAGCCACCCGACTAGTAAAAAAACCCGAAACCCAACAAACACTGAACCATTGACGAACCAACAGCGCATCTAGGGAGGAAGGGAGGGGTGTGCCGGGATGCGAACCTTCTCGGTGTAGGCGATTACTGGAGAATCTCGAGCGAGGCCGTCAGGGCCGATCTCCGGTTTCAAGGTCGCTGCATATGACGGCGGCGGCGCCGCCATTTCGCTGGATCAGACTTTTTCGCTTTATTTCTTTTCCTTTGCTGTATAATGGGGCTCGCTCGTCTTATTTAGGGCCCTTTGGTTCATGGGGCAAACACAGGAGAAACGTAGTATTCGAATCCGCATATGGATGGATGAATGTCAACTAATTCGTTTAGTTGTAAATCATAGAAAAACGGAGGAATCGTTGAGGATAATATTTGCCAAATCACAAACGAAATGCTTAGAACTTTTTCTAACCAAATACAACCGAACAAGGCCTTAGGGCCCTTTGGTTCATCGGGCAAACACAGGAGAAACGTAGTATTCGAATCCTATGGATGGATGACGTCAGCATTCGTTTGGTAGCCCATAGAAAAAACGGAGGAATCGTTGAGGAATTCTTCGTCTCACAACGGCAGAGGAATACAACAATCCACTCCCAGCTCATGGTTTCGCGAAGTCCGAGGCAAGGAGAGAGAAAGGGAGACGGCAAGAGCCAAACCAGACGGACGGCCACCGCCGATGCCGGGAGAGCCTGGAGGTCGCGCCACCGCCCGCCTCGCTGGCCGCTGCCGTCACCGCTGGCTGTTGACGCGGCGCCGCCACCCACGCTGCGCGACGACGCGCCCGCGCTGGGAAGAGCGCCGCCGCTGCCGCCGCGCTGCTGCCCGCGCTGGGCTAAGCGCCGCTGCCCGCGGGAGAGAAGAACACCGCCGGGCTGGGCCGAAGCGCCGCCGTTAAGGCCCTGGAGACGCCCGCCCGGCCAGGTTGCCGCAGCGCCCGCTATACGATGGCAGCGGCCGCGCCCCACCACCCCCGCCGCGCCCCGAGCACGATCTTGGCGAGCAGCAGCCGCCGCCCGCGGGGGAGAGATGGCGGGCCCCCACCTCCACGGCGGCGGTTCCTAGCCAAGCGCAAGGACCGCCTCGTCCAGCGCCGCCCCTCTACAACCGCCCGTCCCAGCGGAGAAGACGAAGAAGTAGCCGGCCTCTAGCTCGGGCTCGCCGTGCCGCCATGGTTGTCTTTGCTTCTTGCGGCTCCGCTGCTCGCTTCTCCCTCTCTTTCTCTCACTCCCAGTTCGCTCCCAGCCGCTCGAGAAAGGATGAGAACGACGGGAACGGTTCCAAAGGAATGGTACGTGCTTTCCTTTCCTACGCCGTTGGATTCCTTTGTTTCCCCTTTGTTGTTTTTGCGTGCCAAAGGGGGCCTTATAGTTTATAAGTTACAGCAAAGTGTACCGGTCTCTAAATTCGGTTAAGGGAACGTATCTAATGCAAACTAACTTCCCGTAAAAATTTGTGCAAACCACAGTAAAAAACTTATCTAAATTCACTAAAAAATTCACACATGTAGATAATATGATGATACACAACCTTGCAAAATATCTTGTCAAAACTCAAATTCATTTATGAGATATAAAAATAATAAATTTCTACTAAATCATTTGGACAGCTTTCTCGCTTAAAATTTATTATTTTTATATCTTACAAACGAATTCGAGTTTCGACAAGATATTTTGCAAGGTTGTGTATCATTATATCGCCTACATGTGTGATTTTTTTGTGAATTTAGATGACTTTTTTACCATGGTTTGCACGAGTTTTCACGGGAAGTTAGTTTGCACTAGATAATGCCCCTTCTCGCTAAGATACGTTATCGGTTTATAACTTTTAAAATTACTATTTAGATTCATAATTATTGTTTTGGTACTATTTAGGTTCAATTAGTTATACCGCGTCAGCTCATATTGTAAGTAGACCCTCTATCCAACAAACAAATTAGCTCCTTTATAAACTATCCTCTATTTGTTTTGTCTCTTTGTATGTGCGTGCCAACGGAGAGTGGCGAGAGTGTCGAGGTAGACGGCGGTAGGAGGATCGGTAGCCAGTTGAGGTTGTTCGTGCTAGTAACAATGGTTCAAGCTAGTTCTTTTTGTGGTAAGCCTCATAAGGATGGTAACGCACATCTCCAATATTTCTGTAGTACCTTTACTATTAGAGGAGTAACTCAAGAGGCTATTCACCTTCGTTTTGTCTTATTTTCTTTGTTGAGTAAAACGAAACAATGGTTCTATAACAATCGTAACTCTGTAGACACTTGGGAGAAGTGCTCTAATGCCTTTTTAGTAAAGTTTTTCCTAATGGGTAAAACCAATGTTCTTCGAAATAAGATTTCTAGTTTCTAACAACACACGGACGAGTCTATCTCCGAAGCATGGGAACAATTACAAGAGTATATCACTGCTTGCCCCCATCATGGTATGGAAGACTGGCTCTTGATCTAGAATTTCTACCATGGCTTAGTACCATTAGATAGAAATCACCTAGATGCTGCCGCTGGTGGTGCATTCTTTTCGCTAAAAGTTGCAGATGCCAAGGAGCTAATCGAGAAGATGTCCAATCAAGGATGGAGCGAAGAACGACTACAACCCCACAAACGAGGTATGTCCAATCAAGGATGGAGAGAAGATGATGTCCAATCAAGCTAACATCCTTGCAGCCAAGATGGATCTACTCGCAAAGAGGTTAGAAACCTGCGAGAAGCTAGGCGCCCAAGAGATGGTGCAATCTATGGCTGCCTATATGACTTGTGAAGTCTGTGGAGAGGTAGGCTATTTGGGCATCCACTGCCCTGAAACTCACAAGGATCTCAACTTCGTCAACAATGACAACGGTTTTCGCCCTCAAAATCAAGTATTGAATCAGCGTTACAACAACTAGAGAGGTAACAATTACAATATTTTGCAGCGTAATAATCCTAATGGTAGCTATCCTTTCCTAATAGATCTTGTCTATAGTCAAGGAAGAATGACTGATAGCATTAATAAGAAGCTTCTTGCTAATGACAAATTGTTGAAAATTGTAAATGCTAAGTTGGATGATTTCTCTTCTGCTTTAAGGAATCAATTAAGTTTTAATAAGATGCTCGAAACCTAATTAGCTCAATTAGCTGTTGCCATGCCATCTCATGAAAAGGGTAGGATCCTAGAGAAACCTAAGGAATTTGTAGAAACTGCTAATCTAGTCACATCAAGATATGATTTTAGTGTAGATGGTTGAGCTACCCCTGTTAAGAAAGGTGATCCCAAAAATTCTATCATTTCTTGCTCACATAAATTCCATAATGTTGTTTGTTATTTAGGCTCTAGTGTAAACATCATGTCTAGAGAGAATTATGAAAATATGTATTACACTGAATTAGCACCAACTACAATTTATTTGCAACTAGCTGATCAATTAATTCGCTACATAGAAGGAATTGCAACTGATCTTCTTGTTAATATTAAAGGTGCATATGTTCCCGCTGACTTTGTTATCCTAGACATGAAAAACGACAAGAAATTACCCCTCATCCTTGGTCGTCCATTCCTAAACACCGCCAAGCTGCAAATATGTGGCATCTAGTCGGATCGGCTTTCACTTCGGTGAAAGAACAGAAACATTTGTCTTTTCCCCAGGAAAACCCATTCTACTGGAACCACCAACGCTTAAGTATTTTTCAAGGAGGAGGAAGAACCATTGGCAATGAAGGGTGAATGGAAATGGAGAAGTCAACAAGGAGAAGCCTAGACTACATGGACCCTAGCACAAGAAGGAGGCATCTTCTGCTTTATCATCACCGAATCCTGTTATAGGATCGCCCAAAGGATCGGGAGAAGAGAGGAGCCACAAAACAGGAGCCACCCACAAAGGAGGAGCGGCCCACGAAGGAAGAACAGCCATGAACCCACTAATGAGGTAAGTGCCTTTCATTTCCCGCATTTAGTATTAAAAAAATTTAGTAATGCATTAGAGAATATAAAAATACATATATATACATTCTAGATCTATTCTTATTACTCAATGAAAAATAATAATAATAGAATAAAATAAAATAAAATAAATAAGCAAATGTATTAAAATAAAATAAATAACTACTTAGTACTCTAGATAAGTCTAGTAGTTTGCTACCTAGATAGAATTTTAAATTTAAATAAAGAAGATTACAAGTTTAAGAAAAGTTATCCAAGGAGCTATCAACCTCTAAAAAAAGTAAGCTTGGGGAAAGCCACTTCCCCACTAAGGTATGAGTTTTCACTCTTCTTCCCATATTGCATAGTACTTTTAATCTGATTATTTGATGTAATGGACCTATGATAAATCAATGATAAAATTACTTTATAAGAGTTGAAATTACCCATGCTGATTCTTGCTTGTACTGGTTAAAACAACTTCACACTTCTTAAAGTTTTAAGCATGGAATGAACTTTACTCTTTATCAAGGGTTGATTGTGGGATTGCAAGTGCTAGATATTGACATTTCTTAGCGTCATCACCAGGTCTGTATCCCCGGCAACGACGCCAGAAATGTTTGTTGGCGTTTCTTAATGTCACTACTAGTTTTACATTCTCAGCAACAATGCTAGAAATGCTTGTGGGCATTCTTAGCATTATTACTAGGATTGCATCCCTAGCAATGAAACCAAGAAACATCTCAATGTAGTTCTTAATGATTACATAACAAGTCCGCCAGCGCACGGAATTACCATTGTAGCATTTTACCTGGAAGTATTCAGGGTATCATATTTTCCCAAAGGAAGGCACAGGTATAAAAGACTGTATTAGGTACATGAGCAAGATAACATGTTGTATAGCACACCAAAGTTCATAGCAGGGGTAAACTATGATTGATATTTAGATAGTGTGACACACACATAGAAACCAATCTCAAAAATAGAGAATATAGAAAGAAAGAAGAAACCTAAACTGGAGCTGGCATCCTAGTATACACAAGGGTAGAATGATGAAGTTTAAGATGGATTCCTATGGCTTCACGGTTAAGATAGACAAACAATACTTTTACTTGCTTACTTCAGGCACTGGATAACACTTGGTCTACTAAGCGTTGCTGACCTACAGCTCTATGCCACACCCGAACGTGGGGGAGTGCAAGGTGTAACACCCCGACCTAGGGCTTGATAGGATTAATATGGTACTCATATCAATAAGTTGCAACTTCTTTTCTGAAAGCTCATCTCGAAAGAACTCCAGGGTTAAGCGTGCTTGGCGTGGAGCAATTTCAGGATGGGTGACCAACCAGGAATTCGTTCCCGTGTGCGCATGAGTAAGGACAAAATGTGCAGAAAAGACTGGTGTTGGTCTGTGAGGGCAGTATTAGTCCTATTAAGCTGCCAGATGTAAGAGGGCCCAGCCTCAAGGAGGTGGGACGTTACACAAGAGACGGACAAGGCTGTCACTATATGCCGCCTACCCCTCACCCGTGGAGTGTGAGGCAAACAAGGGTAGTCTTTAGCTTAGATACCACATCTATGCTATCGTCTACTACTCTAGCGTCAATCAGGGCGATCCGTCTTTATCAGGGACTCTCTACCAGAGCATCCGTTACTAATCCAAGCAACAAATAATGAACCCGCAAACAAGCTTAGGTAAAGCTCTTCTAATCAAAAGACAGAAAAAACTATAACAATGATGAACACCTACTTGGTCAAGATCCTGTTAAGGTACCAAGAACATGCTCATTGAGGGACAAGCGGAGGAAGATAAAAAAAGATGGTTCTTTCCCAACTCTCCCTCACACCCCTCTCGACTCCACTCTAACTAGATAGCTAAGGTATGAACCCTAGAACATGATGTTCTTATCTCTATGGACAAGATAGCTCTTAACCTTGTGCATGGTATAAACAATAGAACAAACAAGATCATATGATAAACTAGTAACATAATAATCTAGCTCTAGTTCATAACCATATTGATAAAATAAGAACAAGAACAAAATGAAGAACATGATATGAATTAGAATGAAGAACAATGTATAAATCATACCATTCTCCAAGTGCTCTTGCCCTCCTAGTACAAGCTTTGGCCTAGCTCCAAAATACTACTAAAACTAAAAAGAGCACAAGTGTGGAGAGGAAGAGAGGCTCCAAGTGTGGTGTGTGAGAATGGGGGGCTCCTCTCCTCCTTTTATAGTTGATTCAGGTTGGTTTGAGGGGGCAGGGGAGTAATGACGCCTAGAACCGACCATGCAACCGCCTTAGCAAACCGCCATTCAAATCTGGGCCCGTTTGGCAGTGTTAGGGGTGCGACCGCACCAGGGTGCGGCCACACCCTGGGTGGGCCCCCTGGCACCGCCTTTCTCTAGTGGGTCTTGGGCTGGCCCTAGATCAAGCCCATGTTAGGGATTTGCCCAGATTTGATCTTCTAGTGGGCCTTCTCTTTATTTATTGGTTTTGGATCTGCGTTACGCTTTCTGGTTTGCGCATTCTTGACTGTATTTCCACCGTGTTCTTATGTATGTCCTATAAAACAGTAATTCTCCAAAACATGTGGAAATAGATCAACAGTAAATGTATATATGTGTAAAGTATGCTAGTATCCCCTTTCTAGAGCGTAGTTGACGGTATAAGATTGTCGATAACAACCGCCAACACTAGACCCAAGTATAGGTTTGTGTGAGACGTCATGATATGAAGATAGAATAAATCTTTTGCCTGCCTAAGGAATAGTTATGGATACTCTGGAATCTTTTTAAAACTTTAAAACTCCTTGCAATGTTCCTCATAGGTAAGAATTCCTACCAAGGCCAAAGATATTAGGGGCTTGAGCATTTTTACCCCTACTTTGCTGACCGTTTGTGATTTTGCCCTTATTTTTTTAACTTTGTGATTTTATCCCTACTTTTTTATAACGAAGGCAGGGTTTACCCTTGGTCTGTTAAGTGCCTATAATGGTGTTAACTTTAGGACAAACGGATAATTTTGCCCATACGTTTTTACCCCTGTTTTATTATGTTATGAGTGTTTTTACCCCTAGTTTTAGATAGAAAGGTAACATATTTTTGTACAAAATTTTTAGAAAATTTTGACAGCATTTTTGCTAATATTCCATATAAACACAGTTTTAATATCACACAACTTCATATAATATCACATAACTTCAACATATAAACCAGATCCATGCAACATGTCACCACATTACCACAATAGAAGCCAACATAAAGGTCTAAATTACATGTCAAACACTAACAAAGACATGTCAAACAAAAGCAAGAGCTGCTAGTGAGTTGTCTAGGCAACTATAAGTGATCTACATTTATCAGGTATCGAAACCTAACAAAGTAGCAAGCCTCCCAGAAGTTGCTCCTCTTCTACTCCTTCCTGTTCCCCTTCCTGAAGCACTTGCACTTTATATGGAAAAGAAAAGAATTATATTAGTAAAATTGCAAAAATATGTAGTACATGAAAGCAATATTGGTATGTCTTACTTTGTCTCATTGTTGGCCTCTGCTGATCCTCTTCCTCCTTTCCCTCTTCCCGGACCTTTTCCCCTTCCCCTTCCCCTTCCTCTTGCAGCTGCAGTACTACTTGCACTTGCACTAGCATCAACACTTGCACTTGCACTGAATGGTGTTGAAAATATTAGTACAACTAAATATAAACAATTAGGATAAATAAATAAATAAAATTGACAGCAATGCATGTATGTCTCACATTGGTTCATTGGTTCCTTGTCCTGATTCAACTTGTGTTGACTGCCTCCTCTTTTGACTAGCTGTAGAACCTCCTTTGCAAGTTTTGGCTGTATGGCCTAGTTCTTTGCATTCAGAACACCTCTTCCTTTTCTTACTAGTGGCAACTTCATCATGTGCCTTGATCCTAGATTTTCTTGGCCTCCCAGGTTGTCGGGGGCCAAACAACCGGCCTGTTAATCCCTCGGTTAAGCAGAGCTAAGTAAACTACCATTAGGAGCTCACATCCGGCCCAACGAGGGCTGGACTTTGTGGGCCGCCATTCCAACGAGCTGTGGAGGGCCCAATGTGACCACAATGAAAGCCTGTAGGCGGACCGCGCCGCGCAGCCCCTAGAACGAGGGCATGACCCCAGGGCACGCGGCTCGCACCACCCCTGCGGGACTAGAGAACTCCCGGGGTCACGACCCGGGCGCAGCTCGCACGACCCTCCGCGGGCGCCTTCGCTCAGAAGCAACCAAGGCTTGCGCCCCACGCGTGAACCACGACCTTGTGGCCTGCATGACCGGTCAAACCACGTCCTTTCCGTCTGCACCCCATGCAGGGCATGGGCAGGGAGCATCTTGACCGCACTATGCGTTAGTGCAAGGCGTGGACATAAGTACCCAGCGGCACTGTCAGCCAGAGCAGGGCATGGCCTAGCTCTTGACCGCACTGTTAGCCAAGAGCAGGGCATGGCTCGGCGTCTAATCACCCTAATGGTTGACAGTCTGAACAGCCCATCCATCACGACCCACTCCCGTGACGTACGATGTCATTAAGTCCAGGACAATACAATAAGCACTCTAATCAACTGTTCAGCCTCTCCGTCCACTGTGAAGGTATGGGCAGACACTCCAGCGATGCGACCACATCGGCGACCACTTCTGATTAGTATATACGACACAAGGAAGAAGGACGCCCTGACCCTAGGAAGATAGAAGAGCCACTCCACCATTGTCATTTTTCTTTCTTTTTCTGCATGGCATGTAAGGCCGTTCCCTCCCTTCATCTATAAAAGGGAGGGCGAGCCATTCCCCAAAAAAGGGCAAGCAAGCTTTAGGCAACCAAAGCCTCTCACGCATGCCACCACACGCCACAATATTGGCACCACGCTCAATCAGAGACTTGGGAGCCCCTCCCTCTCTCGAACCGTTTGTAACCCCTACTACGAACCGCCGCTAAGTAACACGACTCCTTCGAACTGGACGTAGGGCCTCACGCCTGAACCAGTATACCTCCCGTGTCCTCTTAGCGAACCATCCGGACATAAACGCGCATCTATAAATTTACTAGTTGGCGCTTTCACGAAACACCGACAGTTGGCGCGCCAGGTAGGGGCCTTGCGCGTTTCGCCTCCAAACCCAAAGTTCCGGATGGCCAGATCCCACAACCTCGACTTCATCAGCATCGGGGTGGATTACGACATGGTACTCCTGCCCCCCAACACCGACATCGGTGCCATCTCGGCGTCATTCGCCGACCTACGCCTCTACGCCGACGGATCGGCCCGACTCGACAATGCCGAATCGCACCAGGTCAGCTCGCTCCAGCACACGATGCAGGAACAAGGACCGCCGTAGGAATTGGGACGCTCATCGACGACAGCAGCCCAGGGAAGGGTCTTGACATTTCTCTGACATGCCCATGCCCAGCATCGCGACGGCCGCCGTCGGCCCCAGCTCGAAGAACAGCGATGACAATCGACCCGACAGCATCCACGACATCCCGATCGACAGCGACGAGTTCCGAGATTTGGAGGCACTTCACCCCTTCCTCGGTCTCTGCGACTACCTCCTCAGCAACTACGGCAGCGATGATGACGACGACGGCTACGAGCTCACCTGGCCATGATCTCGGCTACAATCGGTAGACCAACGAACCCGCTTCTTAGTTAAACTCTCACGCACGTTACGATTACCCCGACGCCTTATATAACGTTAAATTCCTAAATTAATTTTGTACTACGGGTCTGTACTTAATTATGAAATCCAAACTGTGTATAACAAGGTTCGAAAAAAAGGGCCGAGGTTCGCAGGCCTGCCCATGGAGGGATCACGGCCGCCCCGGACCACAAGAGTGAGGGGCGACCCGAGAAAGAAGCCCGCTAGCGGCCTAATTTTCCGAGCACGCAAAGTGACTAGGGCTTTCTTGGTCCGTGCTTGAGTCCAAGGTTGATCTTTGATTCAAAAAATTTTTGCAAAAAAGGCATCGAGCCCATGAGCCCACGGACGGCTTGGGAAAAGTACGAATCAACTACCTGGATTAATGAGGCTGGTCACACTGCGCGCCGCAAAGGCCGGGAACCTGGGCCTCACTCGAATCACCCGTTAGTAACTCGCCGGGCACTGTGCCTCGACCCCACCGAAGGGATGGCGCAGCGTTGTCCACCTCCTTCGACCCCACGAAAGGGTCGCATGGGGAGAAGACTCGACCCCAGACCGGGCCCATGCGTTTGCAAGGGCGCCGGGGGCTCGAGGGCAAAAATGTCCAAAATCGATTTACCTAAAAGAACCCTGGGGGCAAACGTGTACGACCCCCCGCGCCCTCGGGAAACATGCGCGCGATCACGACCCCGAAAACAAATGAACTAAACGCGATCCCCAAGTTTGCGGGGGGTCATCTTCCCAAACGCCTCATTCCGCGCCTGCTCATTCTTTTGTAATCGTTTTTTTCGACTAGCTCTGATATACTTTGATCACGCGGATTGAAAGCATAAACAAATGCACAAAACATGCAAACTAACGAACAATTTTATTTCTCCCTTTTTCTGCATTACATAAGTTTTTACAGAATAAAGGGGGGAGGGGGCGAGGTCGCCATCCTAGGCCTACAGCCCCCCGGCCAGGATCTGGTCCACCGGGGAGAGCTCCACCGCGACCCCGGCCGCCTCCTCATACACCGGCAGCATGGGGGCATAGTCCTCCAGGGCCTCACCACGCAGGGAAGCCAATGACGTCGGTCAGGTCAACACCGGTGTGTGCCTCCGCCATCGCCAACCCGACAACCGCGCCCCGGTGGACCACGCGCACCACCGAGGCGTTGACGCAAACCTACGCCATCTCGAGGCGCTCGCGGACGTTGCCAGCAGGGGCATGGATAAGGTCGGTGAGCGCCGTCCCGGCGGCTGTCAGAGCCTCCATCTCCGCTAGCGACTCTATCAAGCATGGGAAGAGAACGTCAGGTCAAGGGGATGACAAAAAGCGGGGTCAGAGCAACAGAAACCCTTACCGGCGTGACGGTGGTCCGCCTCCTCCCGCTGGTGGCGGATAGTGCGGTTCTCCTGCTCGAGCTCCTCCACCACCACCTGAAGGGTGGCGAGACGCTCAAGAACCTCCTCAAGCGGGAGCGGGGGGGAGGTAGATGGCTCCACCGCCGCCGGAGAAGCGGCACGAACGTAGCCCACCGAAGAAATCCGGCAGGTACGGAGTAGCCGGCCTCCGGCATTTTCCCGGCTGCGCACGTTGTGGGTCGACGACGCCACCGACTCCTTGGACTGAGCCCTCCTCATTGGCACGCCCCTCTCCGTGGCAGCAGCGGTGGAAGAGAAATGAGGAGCAAAGGAAGAGCAGGAGAGTAGGGGAGTAAGAGCGGGAGGGCAGAGCGAGACAACAAAGGCAGGGGAGCAAGGAGAGGTTGAGTACCATGACCCCTTTTATAGGGGGCGTGGAGACCCCAAGGGTCGCAGCGACCGAGCGGCGGGAGGATCCCTCGCCTTCCCGCCCGACGCCTCGTCCACCCGCCACCTACTGCATTAATTTCAGCGCTGGGCTCGAAGCCGCGGCGCTGTGAACACGCCTCCCCAGATAAGTCCTGGCACGGGCTCTGAAGCCCGACAGACCGACGCGTCCCATCGGTTGCCCGACGGTCCAGAGGCACCATTATTGCTGGGGGCAAACCGACCAGCAACACGTCCGAAACCAATGCACTCCACTACCCCGAAGCGAACGCGTCAGTCTCTGCGGATATGGCCCACGTCCCTAGAGACTCAGGGGCTACCCCGACGGGTGCGCTCTTGCGCACCCATCGGAGAAGTCAGAACGACCCCGCGATGACAAGTCCCCGCAGGCGTGGACCCACACCTGCAAGGACTCGGAGGCTGCTGTCGAGGGCCAAACAACCGGCCTGTTAAGCCCTCGGTTAAGCAGAGCTAAGTAAACCGCCATTAGGAGCTCACATCCGGCCCAATGAGGACTTTGTGGGCCGCCATTCCAACGAGCCATGGAGGGCCCAATGTGACCACGATGAAAGCCCGTAGGCGGACCGCGCCGTGCAGCCCCTGGAACGAGGGCATGACCCCCAGGGCACGCGGCTCGCACGACCCCTGCGAGACAAGAGAACTCCCAGGGTCATGACCCGGGGGCCGCGGCTCGCACGACCCTCCACGGGCGCCTTCGCTCAGAAGCAACCAAGGCTTGCGCCCCAAGCGTGAACCACGACCTCGTGGCCTGCATGACCGGTCAAATCATGTCCTTTCCATTTGCACCCCGTGCAGGGCATGGGCAGGGAGCATTTTGACCACACTGTGCATCAGTGCAGGGCGTGGACACGAGTACCCAGTGGCACTGTTAGCCAGAGCAGAGCATGGCCTGGCTCTTGACCGCACTGTTAGCCAAGAGCAGGGCATGGCTGGGCATCTAATCACCCTAATGGTTGACAGTCCGGACAGCCCCTCCGTCACGACCCACTCCCGTGCCGTACGATGTCATTAAGTCTAGGACTACAATAAGCACTCTAATCAATTGTTCAGCCTCTTCGTCCACTGTGAAGGCATGGGCAGACACTCCGGCGACCACTTCTGATCAGCATATACGATGCAAGGAAGAAGGATGCCCCGACCCTAGGAAGGCAGACGATCCACTCCACCATTGTCCTTTTTCTTTTTTTTGCATGGCATGTAAGGCTGTTCCCTCCCTTCATCTATAAAAGGGAGGGTGAGCCATTCCCTAAAAATGGGCAAGCAAGCTTTAGGCAACCAAAGCCTCTCATGCACGCCACCACACACCACGATATTGGCACCACGCTCAATCAGAGACTTGGAAGCCCCTTCCTCTCTCAAACCGTTTGTAACCCCTACTACGAACCGCCGCTAAGTAACACAACTCCTTCGAACTGGACGTAGGGCCTCACGCCCGAGCTAGTATACCTCCCCGTGTTCTCTTAGCGAACCATCCGGGCATAAACGTGTATCTATAAATTTACTAGTTGGTGCTTTCACGAAACACCGACACAGGTTTTCTACTTAATTTAGGTTTTTTTGATTTTGTAGCCTAAATCAACATGAGGCCATTGATCTTTGGATGTCATTGGATTGAATGTACCTACATATGCCTATCGGTACCTATCAACAGAGAAGTATTCATGGACAAATTCATCCATGTGTAGCTCCCTACTTATCTTTCCAATGAAAGCCAAAGCATGGTTGCATGGTTTTCCAGTCACTTGCCAAGCTCGATAGCTACAAGCCTTTTTATCCAGGTTCACTGCATGTCTGAATCTATTCACAGTAACTTCAGCATTTGCAGGCCCACATATCAGAACCTCATGGTCTTTGATACTCTTTGCTTTAGCATTCAATTTAGTAATAATAGCTGGGATTATAATGCATGACATATTAGTACCAATCTTGGACCTCAAAACAAACTTCTCAATGATCATTTGTCTAATATGGTCAAGCATTTCTATAATCTAAAAGTCCTTAGTTTTTGATACCCAACTATTAAAAGATTCAGAGAGATTGTTATTGATATAATCTACCTTGCTTCACCAAATTTGCTTCTACTCCACACATATGGATGGTTTTCATCCAACCATTCAATAGCTTTAGGATCCTTCTCCTCTATTTTTCCTAGAAAATAGTTGAACTTGGAAATTGTGAAGCTCTTGGCAGCACACCACATATTCTTGCCATAAAGATCACCACTGTAACTTTTCTTCATATTCTTCTATAGGTGCCTCATACATTCTCTATGCTCCACTCCAGGATACACATCTTCTACGGCATTTTCTATTCCCTTTCCAGCATCTATGCTAATGACCAAACACGCATCAATATTGCAAAGATGTCAGAAAATATAATAAACTTCAAATCACTGAAAATAGAGTTAGAACTATGGAATGTTGATACCTGGAGGTGTACCAATAGCCTTCTTCACATTATTAACAAACCAAGTCCAACTTTCATTGGACTCGGTCTCAATCACTCAATATGCCACTAGAAACAGCCGGTTATTACCATCCACTGCAACAGCTAATGCTAACTAACCTCTAGATCTCCCTATCAAATGTGTCGCATCCATTGCAATATATGGTCTACACCCTTGCAAAAAGCCATCTATACATGGTTTAAGGGCAACAAAGAATCTCAAAAAGCACACATCACCATTGTGCTCTTCAGTTTGTAGCTCCACAATACTACCAGGTAATGATCTCAGAAGTTCAGCTTGATAAGTAGGCAACAAATCATAACTTCCATCCCATTTCCCAAAAATCAAGTCTAGTGCCCTCAACTTCCCTCTAGCGACTCTGTGATATGGAACATTTATGGAATACTTCTTGTTGAGTTTGTCCATCAATGCACCTGGTCCCATTTTAGGGTCTTCCACCAACAACTCCACCACTCCATCAGCCACCTATTTATTAGACGCCATGGTCTGACCACACTTGTTGAATGAACCACATGTATGCTTTGGTCTACTTGTCTTAACCTGCATAAAAATATGTTAAAAAGAAGTCATCAGAATAGGTGAACATACAACAATATATATCAAGTAATAGGTTGTTATAACAAAGTGAGTTAATACCTTGCACCCAATGTATTTCTTGCTAGTAGATGCAAAAAAGGTCCACTTACAACCTTGTTCAGCTTTCTTGCATATGGCTCTAAATCTTGTTGTGTCTTTTTTCACTATTTAAAAAGCATGATCATGCAAGACAACATGATGTGTGACTGCTAACTTGCATTGGTCCACATCTAGGAACACCACATTTACATGAATACATGGATCATCAGCATCATATGATAACATGAGAAGATCATACTTATCTTCCTCATCAACAATTTCACCATTAGGATCAAACTCAATGTCAGAGTCATCGGACCAATCATCATCGTCAGAGTCAGATGAAGCAGCCAAATCAGTGTCATAGCTGCTATCACTTAGTACCTCTGCATCACCCTCAGAAGCACTTCTTTTGGTGGTAAATATCTTTTTTGGTGCATATTGTCTTTTTTCTGGATGGGATTGTGGTTGTAGCATTTGTGGCTCTCTCATTTGTGGCTCTCTCACTAGCATTTGGGGCTCTCTCACTAGCATTTGGGGCGGTAGCAATTGTGCCTTCCTCATTTAGGAGCACAACAGCCCTCACAGTAGGATGAAACCTTCTCTTTGTTGGAGAAAATTGCAGTGGCCCCTCAAAATCATTTATCTGAGCATTGATACATACTATTCCACTCTCAATATTGGCTATAAACTACTCTAATAGATTTTCATCAGATTTTATTTCCATAGAAAAATTCTCCAAATCACGCCACAAGGTAATGTATTGCTTAGAACCCCACAAGCAGTGCTCAGCAATGAAATCAACTAGCTGCAGCAGCCCAAAGCTATTTGTGTCCACAACCTTGGTTGGCAAAGTTCTACCTTGCCACCATATTTTGGGACCACCATCTGGCATGCTAAAAAAAGAGCGGACTCTAACAACAAGTTCCAATTTACTATATTTTATCCTACAAATCAGAATAAACAAGTTAAGACATCTACTAATTGCTGTTATTTTCTACTGCATTAAACCATACATTTTAAAAATCAAAAGAAATTACCTAGGCTGTTCCATGGTGGCCGACTCTTCCATGGTTATGGTGGTGGTGCTTTGCGCCCATGGGCCTAGGGGGGCGGGAGGCGGGGCGGGGCACCAAGCCCCCCAACCTGCGCCGCCAAGGGCGCGAAGCCGGGCAATGAACCGGGCGGAGCCAGCTGGCTTGGCCGCGGCATTCCCAAACCAGCGTCGCCGGCTGGTGGCCGTGGTTCCCACCCACGCCGCTTCTTCTGGTCGCGGCCTTCCCAGCCGTCTTTGCCAGGTTTGACAGATGGAGGACGAAACGAGATCGAAGGGAGGGGAGAACACGGTGGAGGGAGGACAACTCGCCGCCGGTAGTCGGACCTGGAGCCACCGCCGCCTGGAACCAAACCCTAGCCATGCCCACGAGTCACGGCTGCGAAGCTTCGGGACCGACGGGAGGGAGGCTTCGTACCGGTTGAGAAAGGAGAGGGGTAATTTTGTCTTCTCGTGCTAGTGCCTTTTGGTTTTTTTTCCTATTTAATCAAATAATTTCAAACGGTGTTACATATTAGGGGCAAACGGAAGGTTTAGTTCAAAAAACTGAGGGCAAAATCACAAAGTTAAAAAAGGAGGGGTAAAATCAGCATTAGACTTCAAAGTAAGGGCAAAAACACTAAATCCCCAAGATATTAAATCCAGACAAGATAAAGCTTTCACATAGCCACTATGTTTGAGTTGAGTTTAGTCAAATTATGTTGATCTAGGTAGAGAAGCTTGTCATACCTTTTTGATAAAGATCACATCACATATAATGCTACTTTCTCATTGGAAGTATGCAACTATCACCCATCAAAATTTTCCCTTGCCGTTATTAGTGTTCCCTCCATCATGAGAGACCAAAGCAAAGATCCACTCTATGCTATAAGAGAGAAAGGTATGGTGCCCAAAAAGAAAAAAAGAGAGAGAAAAGGAGTGGAAAAATAGAGAGCAAAGCTCTCAAGGTAAAAGAGAGAGAGAGAAATAAAGGCATCCTTACCCTCTCAAGGCTAGAAGAGAGATCATAGTCTCTAAGAGGAAGCATTCCACCAAATACTACCAAATACCACACACTTGCACATCTTGATCAAATTTGTATGTCTTGTTGCTACTTGTGATCCATTTGTTTGACTAGACAACATACTTCATTCTTAGTAGGCATTATCTTTCCGTACCTATAAACTCCACTTTAGCTTGAGATAGGCAAAGGAAGATCTCATGATCTTAAGTGAGAAACTATAAACACCTTGAGTGATTGAGTGTATACCTTGAGGAACAATGCAAGTCTTTTTAAAAATTTGAAAATATTCCAGAGAGTCCTAGCTAAACCAAAGCAAGTAGGGAGTCTCTATTTTTGCAATGATAGTCAAACACTTACCTGTTATCAGGCGATAGCCAAAAGCTCCATATCACCTAAGATAAAGATGAAGTGCTAATATGCTTGATTCTAAATGTTTGGGGTTATCATTTACATCCTTATGCTAAACCCGCATCTTTGCTCGGGACAAGCAAAGGGGTAGCTTGGGGGAGCTTGTTGACGGTCACTAAGTACCGATTCTACCCGTCAACAATATAATGAAATAGATGAAAAATGGAAAATAAAGTGTAGGATAGCGGTTTAATACTAACGGAATTCCACTTGTACATGACATCTTATTTGAATGCAGGCAATATTGGAAAAGTGATAGAAATGGACCAAAAGGAGGCCAAACAAGCGAGTGGGGCCTAATTGGCCACTTGGTGGGGTCGGCTGACCCCGCCTATGGTCGGCCAGCCCCCCTTTGGCCCCTCCACATCACCAATCCTCGTCCAATGCTAGGTGGCACATCTAGGAGCACTCCCCACTGTTGTTTGGTGTCGGTTTGATCCAAGGGTGGACAATGAGCCCTGGTGGATCGCCAGGCCCACTGTCATAGACCTAGAGGACCTCAACCGCTATCAAACCACTTTTGGACAGGTGGCAACCGACTTACCTGCCACTCCAACACCATCAGGAGGCCATCCATCTCCGTTGGATGGGAAGATGGTGGAATGGAGGGTCGGCCGACCCCCAAATCGCCTCTTCACCTACAAGTACCCCCTCACCTCCAAGAGCCTATAAAAGGCCTTGCTCGGTGCTATTGACGCAAAAAGTGGTACATATCTTCCTGCGTC
Source organism: Chrysopogon serrulatus (assembly GCA_015844335.1). NCBI lineage: Eukaryota > Viridiplantae > Streptophyta > Magnoliopsida > Poales > Poaceae > Chrysopogon > Chrysopogon serrulatus. Next base: position 36,680 of record JADLZL010001721.1, on the reverse strand, counting down.
AAGGGGAGCACATGAGCAGACTCTCAGAGAGCGTATAGGAGCTAGAGTCCTTGATCCCCTGAGCCTGGATGAGGCAAGCCGAGCTTGGTGACTTCGATCTAGGGCGTGCCAGTCAATTTGACCTGCAATTGATAAGGGATAGCAAACGTCAAATTCTGGAACTTGTCGGTTTTGTTGCCAGACAGTTCTAAAAGGTATGGTCCTCAATGACTGATGAATCAAAGGAGATTAACTAGAAAGTCAACTCCTACCAGTGTAGAGCATGTAGTAATAACAATATGATTTGAATGGCTGATCATCATATATAGCGAGTAAAGCAACCTATGACAAAAGATACGGATTATGCAACACATGCCAGCTCAAAGACTGTTAGTTCAATAAACATGCCAGATAAAATTAACCATTAACAGTGGGGTGTTTCCATACAGCTGATAATAATGATTAATCTAATCCAATAAAATAACCTATTTACTAATATGGGTGTTTCAATGCAGCCTACAGTAGCAAACAGACTAGATTACGCCAGCGTATTTATTAAGTCTAACTGTATTTAAGACAACAAACGTGCATGCGTGGTCGTTAGAAACATAACTGGATTGGCTATTTAGCCGATATAGGGTCCAAGCAATGGGGTAGTTTATACGTATAAATCTAACCCGATCATCAAATAAACAATAATCTACCAAGACTGGTCTACCGGCCAGCGGTCCTGATAAACTACTTTCATGAAGCATGCTAAACCTACATCCACCTGGTCTATTGGCCAGCGGGCTTCAATAGATCTAACAAACGATACTAGTCTATTTGACTCTCAAATAGATCTACGCGTAAGCACTACTCGTGAAAGCATAACTGGATCGACTATTTAGCCGATACAGGGTCCATGAAGCAGGAACAGACTACTTGTCTTGAACCGCAGCTATCTTTCAAGTTAAAACAGAACTGGTCTACCGACCGGCGGCTCTGAGTCAACCTCAAACATAGCCACAAGCATACCTAAATTACAACAAAGCTGGTCTGACGGCCGACGGCTCCGAGATAATCTAAATCTACTCTTGTTAAGCAAGCATCTCCAAATACGAGCAACCCCTCAAATCAAAGATAGAGCTGGTCTAACGGCCGGCGGCTCTAAAATTAATCCTTGGGTCTACTTGCATCCAGATAAGCCTCGAACCCATAGCACATGACAACCAAGATCGACAGATTAGCCGATACGAGCCTGATCGACTATTTCGGCAAGAATAAGCGTGAGCATGAATACACGCCAGAACAAAGGATCTTTGACAGAGTTTAAGCGCAACTTAATCTGTCAATCTTGATTGGGCAATGATATTGTTGTAAAAGATAAATCAAATTTAAAACAAACAATATCGGTAACTTAATGAATCTACTAGATTGCTAATCTAATAGAGCCGATAACTAGCTTATACCTAACTCTCCCTCGGTCTTCCCATTCCGGTTGCACGGCGCTCAACGGCTCCGCCACTTCTGCTTGTTGTGGCGATCACGGCTGTGGAACTTCATCTTGTCCTCCATCGTGTTTCTGCTTTTAGAAAGAATGTATCTGTTCTCTATGTTATCGATAGATCTCCCTTCATTCCAAAATGTAACTGTCTGTATCAAGTTTGGGAAATGTATATGAATTATCGATACCCTTCTTCTGTTTCTTTCTTTGGGATTTCATCACGCTTTCTGTAGGATCAGTCCCATGTATGTATATGTTCTGGAGTCTGCTTTTCACACATTTCCATATCCTTTTCTTATTCGAACCAATTTTATTCTCTTCTTTGTGACTATAAAACTGTGGCTAGACCCACCGTTTTCTTCATAGGCCCTCCATATCTTCACAATGGATCCTTCGGAATGGCTTTGTTGAAGGTGTTTCCGCCGATCGATCCGGTGCTCAGGGTTCTACAGGAGAAGTAGACCATCTTCGATGAGATCTGGAACACTCCCGTCTCATCATTGACGATCTGTTATCCGCCCGAGACGGCCTCAATAATGAGATTTCTTTTCTTATGGCTAGTCTAGAAACCGCCAGAAACAAAGCTGTAGGTTTGTGATTATGTTCTTCTGATGTTATCTTTTCGACGTCTCACATCTTCTGACATCTCTCTTCCCATCTCAGCTATTTCTAAGGAACTGGAGGTCCTTCGATCGATCATCCAAGGAGCTATGGATCTGGTGAGGCCAAAAGGGATTACTCTGGAAGGACGTTTGATGAACCTCTTTGAACGAGTCAAGGGGATAGCTTTGGACAGCGTCCGCCATGGTGCTGCATTAGCATTAGCTTTAGCTCAACCTTATTCTGATCGTGATCTTTGCAGACTCACTTTACGGGTCCCAAATAGGGGTGAAGCTATTGATCTTCCTCCTTCCGAAGACTTTTCTTTTGTAGCTAATGCTGTTGGCTACTTTTTCTTCAGCCACGGATATCATAAATAAATAATCTTTTCATTCTAAAAGATCTTTATCTAATTTTTGCTAGAAATTTTAGATCCGCTGCTATGTATTTTATTTTTATACTAAAGGTGATGCATGTTGCATCGGCTATTGTTTCTACTAGTAGGATTGTATTTTTGTGCTAAAGATGATACTTGTATCGGCTGTTTAGATTTTGCCAAGGTACACTGATCACCTTTAGAGTAGATCAACCCACATGTTTGGATTTTGCCAATGTTTCATAGAAATAAGCATTTCTAGGAGCACTCCTCGTAATTCGATATGGTCCTTCCTAGTTTGGAGACCATTTACCAAATTTGTTATCTTTAGATCCAATTGGTAGAATCACTTTCTAGACCAATTCTCCTTCAATGAATTTCTTTTCTCGTACCTTCTGATTATAGTATTCGGCAATTCTAATTTTGTGAGCTTCAATATTTTCTAAAACTTTTAGCCAATGGAAATTTAGATCATCAAGATTATCCATCATTAGATTTTTGTAATCATCGACCTTTAACTCATCCTGCTGTAGTACTCTTCTAGATCCTATATTGATCTCCCAAGGCAGTACAACTTCATGACCATAAACCAACTCATAGGGTGAGCATTTAGTCGATCCATGACAAGCCATCCTATAGGACCAGAGCGCCTCATTCAATATCAAGTGCCACTATCTAGGATGTTCCCTGATCTTCTTTTTGATTATCTTGATAAGGATCTGATTGGATGCTTCTGCTTGACCATTGGCTTAAGCATAATAGGGGAAGAATTGACCAACTTAAAACCTGTACTGGCAGCGAAGTCTTCAAATTCTTTAGATGTAAACATCTTCCCTTGGTCAGTCATAATAGATGGAGGAATTCCAAATCTGTAGATTATGTGCTCTTTAACAAACTCAATCACATTAGCTGACGATGCTTTCTTCAGTGGGATGGCTTCGACCCACTTGGTGAAGTAATCTGTTGCCACCAATACAAACTTGTGTCCTTTACTTGATGATGGAAAAATTTAGCCAATTAGGTCTATCCCCCGTCCTCTAAATGGCCATGGTTTCATGATCGGATTCATGGCCGATGCTAGAGATTTCTTAATATTACCGAATCTTTGGCACTCCTGACATCCTTTGTAATATTTAAAGCAATCTTCCAACATGGTCGGCCAAAAGTAGCCTGTCCTTCTAATCATCCATTTCATCTTATGGGCAGATTGATGCGCACCACAAACGCCTTCATGGATTTTGCCCACTAAGACTTTAGCTTCTTTTTGGTTCAGGCATTTGAGAAGTACCCCATCGACTGTTTTTGTAATATAGCTGATCATCAAGAAGAACAAACTTTATAGCTTTATATCTTAACTTTCTGGATACTTGTTTTGACGGCTCCTTCAAGTATTCGATGATCTCGGTCCTCCAATCACTATCACTAGCAAGTTTGTCGCCATTATTTCAACAATCTACCGATACCTAGAAGCACTCTAAGCTAGTCGATTAGCTTCATGATTCTGATTCCTAGGGATATGCTTAATGATAACAGAAGAAAAAGAATCAAGTAGCTCTCGGCAATCTTCATAGTATCTCCTCAATATGTCATATTTGCATTCATATAGGCTGAGCAATTGATTGATTATTAATTGAGAGTCACCAAAAATTTCAATAGTCTCGGCCTTTACTTCATAAAGAAGTTGAAGTCCCTTAAGAATAGCTTCATATTCCGCCTGATTGTTGGTGGACGTTGGCTTTATTGGAAAAGCATATTCAAAACTTGCCCCACTTGGTGAAATCAAAACAATGCCAATACCTCCACCTTGTTTACAAGTGGAACCATCGAAGAATAATGCCCAAGGGGTTAAGTCTACTAGCTTGATCTCTCCTCCTTGATGATAAGTGATGAAATCAGCTATTGCTTGACCTTTAACTGCTTTAGCCGATTCATATCTTAAATCAAATTTTGATAATGCAAGAATCCATTTACCAATCCTCCCATTCAGAATAGGCATGGATAACATATACTTGATCATGTCAAACTTAGACACTACCGTACACTCGGGGGACAGTAGGTAATGTCGAAGTTTGGTGCAGGAGAAATATAAGCACAAACATACTTTCTCAATGGTGAATATCTTGTTTTAGGATCCGGCAACCTTCTACTCAGATAGAAAACCACTCGTCCTTTTCCTTCAAATTCTTGCATCAAAGCTGACCCAATCGTATGGTCATCGGCTGCTATGTATAACTTAAAATGTTTACCTTATTGAGGAGGGATCAATACTGGTGGAGATTTCATGTATTCTTTAATTTCCTCGAAAGCCATTTGTTGCTCGTTACCCCATCTGAATTCTTGATCACTCTTCAATGTTAGCAGTGCTGAAAACGGCAAGACTCTAGCTGACAAATTCGATATGAATCTTCTAACAAAAATAAACTTGCTGATCAAAGACTGTAGTTCGATCTTTGTGGTTGGCAGTACTGTCTTACTGATTGCATCAAAACTTTTCTGACTGACTTCAATCCCTTTTTCATGCATGTTGGTATAAATTAACTGCACTCCATTAAATAATATTTAAGTAAGATTATTCGCAAGCGCACAGATATCATTACCGACATCACATTTTACCCGGAGGTTTTAAATATCATATCCACAGGGAACAGTTAGTGATGATGACAAAGTCTATAGACTTAACCCTATAATTAGGCTAAATAATATCAAGAAAGAGGAAATAGCTACTGAACTCTAGTTCCAATAACCTGTAAGCTTTGTATAATACCATTCTAACTGGGCAAGTATCCCGAATAAGAGAAGAAACAGAGTAATCTCCTACCAAGAACCTATAAGCCTATCAATCCTATCAACGGGAAGTGGACTACAGAGGATTCAATGAAGCTATAAAGTCACCTTCACGAGCTACCACTATCCGGCTAATCAGGGGACATCCACAAGCAATCATAGCCCAGACACCACGTCTACACTACAAAATACTACCTTAATCAAGTAATGACCAAGACCAAAGCACTCAATATGAATTGTGAACTTAAGAACAAATAAGAACAACTGCTTACTTGAATCGGAGTGTTGAATACAAAAGTACCTCAGAATGCAGCTCCGGGCGAGGGAGCTGAATCCAGAAGAATACACGAAGAAGCACCGACAGGCCGGAACTCCTCCAAAATCTCTACTTCTCTACTCTATCTCTCTAATCTCTAAACAAGACTAGATCTAGAAGAACTAGTCTCTCCTAATTGCTACATCTAGATGAACTAGAACTAGATGAACTAGAACTAGATCAACTAGAGGGACCCTAACCCTAATTGTGTAGAGAATATGAAGCACCGGGATCTAGAATGCCTCTAGGAGGGGCCTTGGGGCATCATTATATAGGCCGAGGTGGAGTAGGGGGCAAGAAACCACCACGTTATCGATCTGCGTCTTCATGTTGTGTGCACCGTCGGATCAAACCGACCTTAGATCGATGTAGGGATGCTTTGCTTGGGTGCCAAGGAAGCGTAGGAGGAAGACTCCAGAAGGCGGCGGCCAGATGCCATAGGGGGGCGCCGACCGGCGCCAGGGTGGGGCCAACCGGCCCCACCTGGACTCCCCTATGGGTCCCGCTGCTTCGGGTGTCTTCTAGACCCTTCCTAAGTCTAATGATGATGTTTGCCGACGCGGATAGTTTTGTGATAATTATGCACTCTAATCCTCTTTTATGCTCTTCTGGAATAATCCCTAGAAAATATAGAATATGCAAAACTCATGAAAATTGTCAGTTAAAACCCTAGACTAGTGTGTATTCATGTGCCTTTTCGTGTCTAAAGTTCTAATAAATATTGACGTTATCCAACGTCAACAACTCCCCCAACCTTACCTTTTGCTAGTCCCTTGGCAAACAACCTAAGCCTAATTATTAAAATACTTGGATCAGGAGTTGCTGCTATGCTTTTATTTCTTTTAAGTACACTTGCTTTTAAACATAAATTTTCCTCCAGTTCAGACAAAACTGCTCTAACTTTTAAACTTACTCATTTTATCTTTAGCTATGGAGCTTTACCGCTTTTGCATAAGTCTTGAGCAATCGAAAGATAGAACAATCAAATCAAACACTATGTCTCAAAGTCTTCACAGTACCAATATTCCAGAGTTTTGTAAGTCTTCGAAATAAAACTCAGAGCATGATTGTATGACACCCTCAAGTCTCTTATTATATATGGTATTTATGGATCTTACTGAGGCATTAATGATGTTATGCCTTTCTACAACTAAGGATCATAGTGGAGCTTATAGGAGTGGCAATAACAAGGATGAGCATACTTGCAATTCATATATTGTAAAGTCAAATAATGGATCCACAGAGAATCGAGGCATACAATCAAATCAAGATGTGCATGTGTATGGAATATGGTGGATAGGTGTATTTATGGTATTTAGTGGCTAATCTTAATTCTACTTTTGCTCTTTAAAAATAACTTCTTCCTTAGAATTTTTCACGGGAAAACATGGGCTATCTTTATTCTCTCTTTCTTTCTCTTTTTTAATCTAGGAGGCGGGTATCTATGTACCCATTGTTCTAATTGCTGGGACACTTGTCCATCTTTTACTCCCTTTTTTTCTCTTCTTCTTTTTTTTCTCAATACTTTTGCATAGCCACATGTATACTTTGAATATAAATAATTAGAGAGATAATGATAAGAACTTAGAGCAATGGGGGCTATCATATAGGGTATATTTTTAGGTGTTTTACTCCCAGGGTAGGAGAAAAGACATTTTTAAGGTGGATCTAGATGAAAGTAGAAATGACTGCGCTTACATCCCAGAGTAGGAGTAATACATATGTGGGTGGAGTGTGTAAGTGATCTTGATTTTAAAAGCATGACAAGACTCTCATAAGATATACAACAAAGGTTGACTAAACTCAATGCAAAGCAAGCAGCATGAATACGCAAAGGTTTTCCTAACTCTAAATGTATCATATATGGCTTTGGCAGGAATTCAAACTTTATCATACAAGAGCTCATCATGTAAGATTTTAGGTATTCAAAATAAATCTTCAGAACTTAGTAATGCTAGGAATAAGATAAATAGCAGCTTAGACCTTTATGTATCATATCAATCAATTACCTAGACTTAGCTCAAGCATTTGCCTCCACAAGTTTTAGGTTCAGAGTAAATTCTTATATCAAAGTAGTCATGTCCAAAACTCAGGAGAATTCATAGTTGAAAACTAGTCACTTGAAAGGAATTACGGTAGAGCAACTATTCATCATCTCCAAGACAAAATTTTAATGTTCTCTAGTTTTTATTTGACTCTTACTAACTAGACACACTCTATGATCACACCTTAATACATAGATAAGTATTTTGTTTTTGATTTTAGTTTGTTATTCATCTTTTTATTTCTATTGGACTTATAAGACTCTAAAGACATGGACCTTCATGTGCCCATATATTTTTGGTATTTTATGACTATATAAAATAGACTCGATAATCGCCTAGGTATAGTTACCTGATAACTAGGGGATGCTCCTCCCCCAAGCTAGATGTTTGCAATACTTGGTGTTGATAATCTTTAGAGTGAGCTAACCAAAGCCAGCTAGCCCCGTGGGTGCCACCGATAGACTCTCTCTTTGTCATAATATTGTTTCTCGCATAGTTATACTCCAACAAGAAAACCAAAACTCGAGGCTCGAATTTAATAAGAGGTTAGCGATCAGCCAATAAATAATTGATTATTCTTATGAGTTGATTTCAAATTGATAAGTTTTAGCATGATTCTCTTTTTTAGGATTTTCTAGTTTAATTATGCAGAAATTAAATATGTGTGAATGATGTATAGTTGTATTTATTTATTATTTTTTATGCCACCACAGAGAATATTATTCTTATGGGGCTTAGGCTTTTCATAATGCAAGAAAGTAAATATAGGAGCTATTATTATTTGTTTTTATGCCACCACAGTAAATATTCCTACTGGGGTTACCACAAGTTTATTCACGTGGGGCTTTTAATATTCTATGATGCAGTAAATGAAGCAGTAAATATTATTATTTATTTATTTGATATTATTATTATTTTTTTAATATGCATAAAGATGGATATGCTAAAGAAAAATTATTAATGTAAATAGGAATACAAATTAATTAGATAACTACCATATTACCTTATGGCAAGGATATAAAATTTAAAGTTTACCGACAGGGATTTCTTCCACTCTTGTGTATCTCTCCATCTTGAGAGATGGAGGTCGTGATGGTTGCATACCTCTAGTGATGGTAATGTCACTTTTGTTCTTTGATTTAGCCAAAGGTTGAAGTAGAGCTTTAATAGTAGCTGGCAGCATCTTGCTTCATGTGCATGTTCACAGAACTTTCACTTGTAGAATTAATAAACTTTGCTCGATGTGTTGTCCTGTTTGCAAAACTAAGGTAGAGATCAAGTGCATAGGCTCTGGCTGGTGGAAAAATACCAACAGAACCAAATTTATCCCTTTATTTATTTTTTTCTATCCTTTGAACAAGATAAAGTTGGTGTTACATGATTTGTTTATTTATGACATGAGTGGTAAGATCAAAAGATTAAGTATTGATCTGTTGCGTTTAAGTTCACATGGTAGAAAAAAGAATGAAATTGCTTAACCAATAGAAGGGTTGTCTATCTTTATATAAATCTTCAAATAAGTATGACTATCATCTTCTCAAGATCGAATATAATGTTTTAGCTTATTTGGTTAAGACTGAGATTAAGAGAACGGTGCCATGAACAATTTTAAAGAATAAAGCATGTTGAGTTAATTTGGTTTAATCAATTTTAGTTGTAACTCTAACATGTTTGTGTCTGCATTTATGTGTGCACCAAGATCAAGAGGAGAGCAGTGACCACTTAACTTAGGATATTACCTTCATTATTAGAGCGTGACGACACTAAGTGATGAAGGGTAAATGACTGGTGGTCCTTTCTCTTGAATCTTGAGTTGTTCATGAACATCTTGTCTCCTCTGTTGCACTCATTCCTTTGCCATCTTTTGACTTCTTTGATCTTTTGACTCTTTTTACTCCAGTCATTGTTGACGGTCCTTAATGCCTATTTTATACCATCAATTATTGCATGAATTAATATAAAATGAATCATAAAGTATAGTTGTAGGGTTTGATTCTAACGAGTTCCACGAGTTGTGTTGTTCTCGATCGTTTTGCAGGTATATCTAATTTTGCACAGAATAAAAGTATCTCAAATAATGATTTGGAGTGCATCATTATGAAGAGCTCATCAAGACGATCGAAACGGACATATGGTTTGCCCTATTTGGAGTCCGGAGTCAAAAGGTATCAATTCCACACCGAAACCAACACTAGAAGACTCTAGAAGACACGAGAAGGCGACCCACCGAAGGAGGGGCCCACCTGCCACTGGGTGGGGCCGCCCGGCGCCCACCTGGGGCCGGCCAGTGCCCTCCAGAGCCCATTCGGGGCCCGCTTCGACGGACGGCCTCCTACCGCCTTAGGGTTTGCATCTCCACCGTTGCCTAAGTCGATTTGATCCAACGGCGCACGTTCATCCCACCGGGCTATAAATAAAGAGGCAGACCCCCTCCCTGAGGGCACCACATTATTATGGGGATGTAGAGGCGTCCCTCGAATGGATGACCTCTCACCTCTAGAGAATTAGGGCTAGACTTTCCAATGTAGTAGATTAGTTCTAGTTGAGAGTTAGGGAGAGGGCAGCTACACCCGGGTTCTGGAGGAGTCTTCAGAGGAGTTGTCAGAGTTCTGGTATATCTTTGTATCTATTCTTGTAAGACTTATGCTTTAATATATTTTATCTTCTTTATTTACTTTTATGCCTAGCATTTAATTGGTTAGTATAGTTGTTATACTTTGGCATGGGATCTCCGCCTGTATCGGGTGCTCTAGTTATAGATCGTGACTAGAGTAGTAATCGGTAGTGTAGACATGGAGTCTAGGCTATAGGTTACCTGAGGTTGCGCCCAATTCTTACGGTTAGTTGTGGTAGCCCCAGAGATGATAGCTCTGTTAGGCCTTTGTATTCCACCAAGTCGGAGTTTGTGTTTCATAGAGCTTTTGGCAGCCTTCCCCGACTACCTTCTTCCCAGTCTTATTCGAGAGTTGGAAAGGTACTGCTGCTCCAAAGTGTTATGGTGTGATTGCTTTATCTACCATGAATTAGTTATATAGAACCAAAGTAATAGAAAAGTATTTAGGAACCTTGAGCTCTCCCCGTTGTCCTCTCACTTTAGCTATCTACTCTTTTATCATAGAATTCTCCTCCTGTGTGTCATATATGCATAATTCCTATCATCTATCATTTACCCCTACTTTAGCCTAGTTGGTGTATTAAGTTAGTAGATACATGATGGTGAACTATCAATGTCTTTAACCAATGTTTCCTAGTGGTAAAATATAAATAATGATACCTGAAATACTCCCGGTAAAATACTAGAATGGTTTTCTATGCGCTTGCGGAATCCTTCAAATTTTAATTGTGCATAAGAAATACCAACAAGCATTTTTGGCGCCGTTGCCGGGGAAACAATTGGCGTAAAGATTTTGATAATGATCTTGATATCTGCTAATCTAGTATGCCACTAGCTTTAGTAGGATTACCCTTTGTTTTGTTGAGTTGTGGAATAAACAGGATATCAACTGTTCCAATCTTCTGGTGAAATTCCACAAGACCAAGACAAGGAAGATATTGAAGAACCCAGGGTGCCTGAACATTCATGATTCATCAACATGGGAACCCTGTCATCTCACAGGTTTGTATAAATATATATATATTATTCTAACCATGTGTAGATTGGAGAAGAAAAGTCGTCATCACATAAATTCAAAGTTCATCATATGTGACGAATACAACTCACAAATACCATTGTGTGTCATGGTAAGTTTGATCAAGAAAGGTGAGAAAGTCTTGCTCATAGGCTTTAAATTTGATGAGTAGTTATCCTGTTGCATTCCACTGCATGTTTACTTTGAATAATCCGTGCATATACTCTATCTCATATCAAATCCACAGCATGTTTCCTTACATACATACATGTCACTTGCATCTCTACTTTAAAATGAAAAAAATATTCTCACCTTGCATGATCATGCTTTCATCTCTATTTGGGTATATCTCTATGTGCTTTTATGCTATCTTTGTTTGCTATAGTATGCTTTGGTTTGGAAGTACTGCACATACTTTCATAGGCTTTTAAATTAAGCGTGGTGCTTAGGTTAAAAAGCCTACCTTAATCAAATTAGACATGGAGTTTGGTTTGGTTATTGAACTAGAAATTGTTGTAGTAGACATTGGTTATTTTGTTGGACTAACCCCTATAGGAAACTCTTAAATTCAATTTGGGTAAGCCAAGAGATGAACTCACATCAGAGATGAATCAAGGCATATGATAAAGTCCAATAACTTTGCACAAAAAGGAAGACACAACTCATTCTCCATAGAAGTGTTGTAAGTATCAAAGTTTATTCCCTTAATCTTTTGTTGCAAGTTACCTTTGCCTTGACCATGTTAGAATGCAGCAAACAAACACAATCTATGCTAAATCAATCATAAAAATTATCCTTTTATTAGCATAGATGAAATTCACATAAACTATATGGACCATAACCCACATTCCAAACTTGTTGTAATCCTTTGGGTATATGTCCACTAACATTTATGCAAGAAAGAAAGAATAAATGTTTGATCATGGTTCAAAACAAAAAGAAAGGAGAACAAGTGTATAGAAAAGACTAAGATGAAAAGAAATCAATGTAAGAACACTTCAACACCTTCTACACTTCACCATGATAGTGGACCAATCACCCTACAAGACATAAGGTGCATTTATCCAAGCTTCATGCAACTTTAAATTACATTCGACATCTTATACCACGTTGTTAATTGTCTTGGTTATCCATACCTTATGTTATGCTTAATTTGCTAAAACTTAAAATAAATAAATAAAATTCTCTTTTTATTTCACCTATATATTCTTGGTTCTATTTGAATAAATATCTCTAGTCTTTTGAACTTCCTTACTCTATTATAAGTATGCTTCAGAATATCACTTAAACATATTATATAAGAATTTGGTTGTATATATAGACTATCGATCCTCTCCTGTATAAAAATGTTTAAATCATAGAATCAAATCAAGGTTAGAGTTATTCTTTAAATTTATATCTTTGCCTGAACCTTGTTTGAAAAATTTGAAATAATGGTGAATCATTTAAAACACGGGCTACGATTTAATCATTAACTCCTTGGAAAACACTATCCATACTTTAAATAAATAGTATATTCCTTCGGGTATGTGTTGTCTACTAATCCCTTGCAGAGAAGAAATAATAAGAGAAGCAGAAGACTACAAGAGTGAGAAAGGAGCACAACATGTGAGACAAGATGCAAATAGACCATTGAAATCCATCTATCCTTTACCATATGGTGTCATCATACTCCAGTAATAAAGATTGGAGTCGAGATGCTAACAAAAAGAAAAGAAGAAGGTGGCACCACTATTGGAAGCGCCACTAGTGGAAACACCACCTCAATCCTCATCCTTAGGAGCAAACCGAAGTACTCAACCAACAAGCCACTGCAAGGAGGAGTCCAGTTCGAAGGACTCAAAACATCGAACCCTCGCCGTGAGGTAACATCGGTAGTTATCCATATTTACTTTCTTACATTGCATGATTTATTTTCCCTTAACCATATTTACTTTTCTACATTAGTATTGCATAGGAAATAACAAAAATAAATAGATATGCATTAGGTTGCATTCATGCATCTTAAAAAAAGCTTTAAGCTCCTCGTCTAAAGCTTTCTCTAAACTTAGGTGAGTTCTGCTTATTAAAGAAATTGATTTAAGCTCACCATTTGAATTTAAACCAAGTGTAGATGCTAGTGCTAAAGCTTCGTCCTCTTCCATCCATTCTTTTACAATAGCATATGTATTTCTAGTATGTTCCATGCTTTCCTGCCATTGTCGTTGCTCTTTTTGTGCATTCCTATAATCTTCATGACTCTTATTCTTAAGATGTCTTGATGGATTTCTAGGATCATTATGAAGTTTAGTAGAAATAGCATAAGAAGGTTCATTGGGGTCAAGTATGGGTTTAGAGATGGGTTCAGAGATATTTACTGTGGGCATAGAAGAGGAGAAGATAGAATTTATTCCTAAGTGGCTTGGCGCTCCTTCTATGGCATCACTTTCGACATGCCGTCCCTTGCACTCTTTCCAATGTCTTTCGGGAGAGAAAGGAAGTTGACGACACTTTTCCCAAGATGTTCTTCTAAGAAGGTCGATGTGCATTGATTTACAAGCATCTTAGCTAATTGGAAGTCTAAATCATCAAACTAGGGTTTTAATGGTTTAGGATTGACAGCTAAATCTTGAGAATGGAGTGATTGTGTTTTAACTACCAAAACTTCCGTTTCTAGTTCAGGTGATAAGTCCTTCTCTTCCTCAGGGAGCTCGAAATTAGCTAGAGCAACTTTTTCGAGCATAGCCCTTGCTTCACTTATGGGCAAATAGGGAAAGGCTCCTCCAGAGGATAAATCAAGGGATTCTTGATAACTCTTAGTAAGACCCAGATAAAAGTGTTGGATAAACACGGGGTCTAGAAAACCAAGGTTAGGGCCAGATGTAACAAGTTCATTAAAACGATCCCATGATGTACTAAGAGATTCTTGTTCTAGTTGCCTAAAAGTTAGAACCTCTTTCCGAAGGTTAACTACTCTATGGATGGAAAACAAATATAACAAAATTTAGAGTATAATATTTCCCAATCACCTTGCATACTCCCTACGGCTCGATTATACCAACGTTTGGCTCTTCCGGTCAAGGAGAACGGAAAAAGCTTCTATCTAATAGTCTTATCGGACATGTCAGCAATGCGCAAGCATGCACAGGTCTGCTCGAATTCTCGTAAGTGTGAGTATGGGATTTCGTTACCTTCTCCCGAGAAGGGTTTATCCCGAATCACATTAATTAAACATGGGCGCAGCTCATAGCCAGGTGTTATGATAGGTTCATTAGATTTTGGTGGCCCGAAGCTTTCGCGCATGCCATAAAGATAGATAGGAATAGAATTAAAAGCATCCATAAGGATGAACACAAAAAATAATGAAGAGAATGGGATAAAATAAGAAAAGATAAAAAGTATAATACAAGATTAAGCTAGACTAAGTCAAAATCAGCAAACCATTCCCCGGCAACGGCGCCAAAAATGCTTGTTGGTATAAATTAACTACACTTCATTAAATAATATTTAAGTAAGATTATCCGCAGCGCCACGAGATATCATTACCGACGCGTCACATTTTACCCGGAGGTTTTAAATATCGTATCCACGAGGAACGAGTTGTGATGATGACAAAGTCTATAGACTTAACCCTACAATTAGGCTAGATAATATCAAGAAAGAGGAATAGCTATTGAACTCTAGTTCCAATAACTGGTAAGCTTTGTATAATACCGTTCTAACTGGGCAAGTATCCCGAATAAGAGAAGAAACAGAGTAATCTCCTACCAAGAACCTATAAGCCTATCAATCCTATCAACGGGAAGTGGACTACAGAGGATTCAACGAAGCTATAAAGTCACCTTCGCGAGCTACCACTATCCGGCTAATCAAGGGACATCCACAAGCAATCATAGCCTAGACACCATGTCTACATTATGAAATACTACCTTAATCATGTAATGACCAAGATCAAAGCACTCAATATGAATTGTGAACTTAAGAACAAATAAGAACAACTGCTTACTTAAATCGGAGTGTTGAATACAAAAGTACCTCAGAACGTAGCTCCGGGCAAGGGAGCTAAATCTAGAAGAGGAATACAGCCACGAAGAAGCACCGACAGGCCGGAACTCCTCCAGAATCTCTACTCCTCTACTCTATCTCTCTAATCTCTAAACAAGACTAGATCTAGAAGAACTAGTCTCTCCAAATTGCTACATCTAGATGAACTAGAACTAGATGAACTAGAACTAGACCAACTAGAGGGACCCTAACCCTAATTGTGTAGAGAATATGAAGCACCGGGGTGTAGAATGCCTCTAGGAGGAGCCTTGGGGCGTCATTATATAGGCCGAGGTGGAGTAGGGGGCAAGGAACCGCCACGTCATCGATCCGCGTCTTCATGTTGTGTGCACCGTCGGATCAAACCGACCTTAGATCGACGTAGGGATGCTTTGCTTGGGTGCCAAGGAAGCGTAGGAGGAAGACTCCAGAAGGCGGCGGCCAGATGCCACAGGGGGGCACCGACCGGTGCCAGGGTGGGGCCGACCGGCCCCACCTGGACTCCTCTGTGGGTCCCGCTGCTTGGGTGTCTTCTAGACCCTTCCTGAGTCTAATGATGATGTTTGCCGACGCGGATAAGTTTCGTGATAATTATGCACTCTAATCCTCTTTTATGCTCTTCTGGAATAATCCCTAGAAAATATAGAATATGCAAAACTCATGGAAATTATCAGTTAAAACCCTAGACTAGTGTGTATTCATGTGCCTTTTCATGTCTAAAGTTCTAATAAATATTGACGTTATCCAACGTCAACAATGCACCATAGAGCCCAAGAATTGTCCTGCTGGCACTCCAAACGCACATTTGTGAGGGTTCATTCTTAATCCATATTTTCTCGCACATTCAAGAGTAGCTTTAAGATCTTTTAAGTGTTCTTGATATCCTTTAGACTTCACGACTACAACAACGATGTAAATTTCCATAACTTTGCTGATTAACTCATGGAAGATATAATTCATTGCCCTTTGATAAGTTGCACCGGCATTCTTGAGTTCAAAAGTCATGACTACCCATTCATATAATCCCAAAGCACCAGGGCATCTGAAGGCAGTCTTGTGGATGTCTTCTTCTGCCATGAATATTTGATTATACCCAGCGTTACCATCCATAAAACTAATCACTTTATGGCCTGTACTGCATCGATTAGTAGATCGACAATTGGCGGATAGCCATCCATTGAGATGGCTTTATTCAAGTCCCTGAAGTCAATGCAGACCCTTACTTTTCTATTTTTCTTGTACACAGGAACCATATTGGATATCCATTCTGCATACTGGCACTGTCGGATGAACTTTGCTTTATACAATCGAGTGATCTCTATTTTTACATCTGCCATAACATCTGCCCTAATCCTCCTTGGGGCTTGCTTAAACGGCTGATATCTAGGTTTGATCGTAATCGATGTTCAACTAACTTTCGATCAAGACCAGCCATTTCATAATACTCCGAAGCAAAGCAGTCTTTATATTCCTTTAACAGAGCTATTAACTCTTGTTTATACTCAAGATCTAATTTAGCACTAATATATGTCAGCCTAGGTTTATCACCATCTCCTATATCCACTGTTTCTAATTCATCGGCCGACACGAAACCTTTGCCCATCTTTTCCTCATCATCATCAACTAGGGCATCCATTAATTAAAACTTTCGGTCTTTGCGACACTTGTATCGGCCGTTGACCATCTTTAAACACTTTGATGATGTCTCCTTCATGTATCTTCCCCGAGAAACACTCCAAGCCTTCAAAATTCCACTCATCTGTTCTAGCGTGAGCAATACTGACAGAGGAATCAGCTGGGACAATCTCAACGGTATCTCCAACCCACTAAATCAGACTTTGATGCATAGTGAATGGGATGCAACAATTAGCATGAATCCAATCTCTGCTGAGAAGTATACTGTACATGCCGTTGGCATTAACCACGAAGAAGGTAGTAGTCAAGCTCTTTCTGCCAATTGTCAATTCTATGCTAATAGCTTCCTTGGTAACTAAGACGTTACCACTGAAATCTGTTAACCTCATGTCAGTCTGACATAAGTCCTCCATCCTCTTGCCAAGCTTTCTGAATGTTGAATAAGGCATGAGATTAACAGCAGCGCCCCCATCAACTAGCATTTTTGTCAAGGGCTTCCCATCAATGAAGCCTTTGAGATACAAAGCCTTTAAGTGTAGGTACTTCTCATGCTTTTCAAAGGTAGGACTCTCTGCTTGATAGATCCACTGAGCTACAACTATTTTCTCATCGGATTCTTCTTCATATTGATCAACAGCTCTAAATTCAGCAGGTAACATAAAGATAGCCGATACTTCAGCCGAAGCTTTGCTTTTGCCTTTATCGGCTGTTTGCTTGACTTGCCAAACTTTGGGTTTCTTTCTTTGCAACTCATCATTCCTCAAGTGTTGGACCTATCTCTTCTGGCTTCTGGTCAATCCTCCTGGACACCACTGACCTTCTTGCCAGACGTATCCTTGGTCAGCCATTTTCTCCTAGCCGATCACGAAGATTTTCAATTTTTGTGCGCTGATCTGCTTCTCTAAAGTTTAGGCTCATGCATAGGTCGGTGGTTGGCTCTTGTTTGTCGGTACTCCCAATACTAATTACTGCACTCAGGGCAGTTATTGAGGGTAGGCAACTTTAAGCCTCCATTCCAGCAATGTCTAAAGAAAGGACAATTCCAATGATATTCGTTCTCCTCCTTAATCCTCCTTTCTTCATAATAACGCCTTTCATATTATTCTTCTTCAAGCCATTCTTGATATTCTAAATAATCCCTTTCCTATCGCATTTGATTCTTTTCTTTCTGTCGCTGCTATTTGTTCAATAGAATCCTGACAGTAGGGCGTCTGCGCATCTCACCAGCTTTAGAAGTCTCAGGGCGATCATATCGACTATTTTGCTGATGTCACTTCTTCTTGATCTCCTGATATTCTTTAGCCGAGATTTGCCTCTTTAAGTCAACTGCTCCCGCTTCTCTAGCCCTATCAGATGTAAGCACCTTAAATTTACCCTTCTGAAGAGAAGATGCGACCATGTGTGTTGGGAAAGGATGGCCTTCTATACCCATACCGCCTTTGGTCTTTTCCGGACCAATTAGTCCTTTGTTGATAGCTTGTTTGAATGATTTCTCACGAAGATCTTGCAATCATTAGTGTTATGAGCAGTAGAATTATAGTATTTACAATACCTCTTTTTCTTGAGTTTCTCGGTCGATGGTATCTTATGATTCCCTGTCAACTTAATTTGACCCTTTTCTAATAGTAATCAAAGATCTTATCAGCCTTCGTGATATCAAAGTTATACTTCTTCTCTTCCTCCTCTGTGGAATTGTTTTTACCTAGGAAATATATTCGAGAATGTTTCCATACCCAGTCTCAAAGCAAATGATTTCATCACTTTCTTCTTCATCGCTCTCATCGCCTAACTGTTCGGCATGCATGAACCAACACTACCAACTTTTTGTGGTTTATTATAACGTGTGTATCTGAACTGCGCTTCAATGTCGGCTATTTTTCTAGCCAAAGTAGCTAGATTTAGGCAACCGAACCCAATCTTTTCTCAGATAGCTGGTATTAGCCCTTGAATTACAATGCTAACCACCTCTGCCTCTGATAGTGTCATTGTATTGCATTGATTTTCGACCTCTCTGAACCTTTGAATATAATGACTTTCAGATTTGGAGTTTTCTTGCGTTACATCGACTAAGTCTATGACTCCCTTTTCCATGACTCCCGAATCGAAGTATTGATGAAACTTGGATTCTAAGTCATCCCATCTATTAATAAATTCATATGGCAAGGATGCAAACCATGAGAATGCAGGTCCAGATAAAGAAAGAGGGAAAACCCAAACTTTGAGTGCCGGTTCATCAGCTATCTCTCCAAGCAATCTGTATCTTGGCGGTAGCAGCACTTGATCATACCACGCTGGATATGGTTTCTTGTAAGTGATGGATGCATTCTTAGGTTTCAAACTGAATTAGCGCTGTACCATATCGGTCACTTGGCTCATCAGCTGTTCCATCTGAAATGATGCCCCCTGCTAGGCGTTTCAGTGTCCCTGACCTTACTGGTTTACGTGCTGGACGTTATGGTGATAACTGGGATTTTCCTGAGCATTAAGGGTATAATACTCAGAGACATAATGATATCCAGAGGGAATTTCACCAGGTGCTACCCTTCCTTGATATGGTGGAGCGTTGAAATCTCTGGCAATCCTTCTGCTGTGAGGAGCTATTTTTATAGCCAATTGACCAGCATTATGATCCCTTACCGTTGTTGTCTTGATTCTTTGCACAGTACCACCTCCATTGGTACAAAGATTGCCCATCGGTTGTTCTCTAGACATTCCTTCTCTAGATGATTGACCTCCACCCACTTGTTTGTTTCCCACAAAATTAACATAAGCTAGGCCTCTGTTTTCTGTATTCAGACTGAAAGCTTCTTTTATAGCATTGGATATGCTGTTTAGAAAAACTTCATTGTGATTGGTAAGTGTGGTGGCAATAACTCGCTAATAACTTCATACATAGCATTCTCTGCTGGACTTGGGCGGCCGGGTCTCGCTCTCCATCTAATATCACTCTTGGAAAGTGGATCTTCGGGAAAACTTCTCTTCCTCTATTCTTACTGAAAGACACAAACACTTGTCTTGAAATTAGGCGACAGCCATTGTGACTAATTCTTTCATATCATTAGGAAGTTCATCTATGGTCACGTTCAGAATGTTATCATTGTCCATGTTGACGATTGTGGTCCCACCAGGCGTGCCAAAAGGTGTGTTGACGCAAAAAGTGGTACAGATCTTCCTGCGTCAAGAGGAGCAACGAGCGTGCTCTCGAGAGAGTGTCACGGGGAGCTAGAGTCCTTGATCCCCTAAGTGCAGACGAGGCAAGCTAAGCTTGGTGACTTCGATCTAGGGCGTATCAGCCAATTTGACCTGCAATTGACAAGAGATAGCAAACGTTAAATTCTAGAACCTGCTGATTTCGTTGCCAGACAGTTCCAAGATGTATGATCCTCAATGATCGATGAATCAAAGGAGATTAACTAGAAAGTCAACTCCTACCCGATTAGTAGAGCATGTAGTAATAACAATACGATTTGAATGGTGATCATCATATATAGCGATTAAAGCAACCTATTTTAGCCGATCTCATCAATTGACAAAAGATACAGATTATGCAACACATGCCAGCTCAAAGACTGTTAGTTCAATAAACATGCCGGATAAAATTAACCATTAACGGTGGAGTGTTTCCATACAGTCGATAATAATGATTAATCCAATAAAATAACCTATTTACTAATGTGGATGTTTCCATGCAGCCCTACAAGAGCAAAATGCAGACTAGATTACGCTAGCATATTTATTAAGTCTAACTACTTCGGGAAGGGGTTCTACTTTAGCTTTTAATGCATAAGTTATAGGCACCGAGAAACTGAATCCTTTCCCCAAATTTAATATTTAATTTACCATTGCGACCTTTTTTGAATAAGTTTTAGTATCGGTAATCCAATCATTACATCAAAATCCCAAACATCAAAAATATAAAAATTTAGCAAAATTCAGAATTCATTAATAATAATAGGAAGTGCACATAAGACTCTGAACTAGGAATAATATGTCCTGAATGATTTTTCAATAATTTATTTGTAGGAATTAATGGTATATCTTTTAAGAACTTTTCAAAGAAATGTATGAGACATAATATTGACTCCTATAAGCTGGGTTATAAAAAGCATCAAAAGGATATGTATCTATTTGCAATTTCATAGTGACAAGAGGGAGAATCAAGGCGAATACTTCCGGTGAAAGCTCAAATTCTATCAATCACTTATCACCAATAACATAAATTAATTCTCTTATTACTTCTCTAAGAAATTTTAAATCAGCAGGATATAAAACATGTGAATTTTTAAAACTCCTAGATTCTTGGGGTTTAATAATCTTATGATAAAATGAAGTATTCCCATAATCATCAAAAAGTTCATCCTCAAATTCAAGCATCCAATTAGAAATTAGAGTTATTTCCTTTTCTTCAGATAGTTCAGGTGCTAAATCAACTAAAGGTTGAGGTGAATCGGGTAAAAGTTTATTTTCAGCTAATAAATATTCTTCTTCTAACAACTCTTCTTTTTCTTCAGGAAGATCATTTAGGATATTAGTAAGAATAGTTTTAGCATGCTTAGCATAGTATGCATAAATGCTCCACCCGCGGCCAAATTAAGGTACTTCTTATTTTTATCATTAAGGCCTAAAAAGAAATATTACAAAAGCATAGGTTCTAGTAAAGCAAGATTAGGTCCAGAATTTACGAATCCATCAAAACACTCTCAAGCCTTGCCTAGCGTTTCATTATCTAATTATTTAAACCCTATAATTTCAAAGCAAAGTTTAGCAACTTTTCAATAGGGAAAATTTTAAGACAAAAAATTTGCACGCAATACTTCCCAATCTCCTTGATTACTCCCAACATGACAATTATACCATCTCTTAGCCTGTCCCGTTAATGAAAACAAAAAAGAGTTTCCATCTTAAAGTATCATCGGCCATACCCTTAATACTTAGACATGAACATGTCTACTCAAAATCAGTTAAATAGGAATAAGGGTTTTCGCTAGAATTACCGAGAAAAATTGTGTTCTGAACTAATCTAATTAATCCTCGGGCATAGCTTATAGCCGATGATGTAATAGGTTTAGATAATTCTTTCGGCTAGAGGTACGATCCCGATGGTGCTCCGTATTGATACAAAAAAGTTGGGATACGGGTTCCATATATATAAAATTATATATATATTTATTATTTTTTAAAGGCAAAAGTATAATAGTAGATTAAGATAAACTAAAGTCAAAATCAGCAAACCGTTCCCCGGCAACGGCGCCGAGAAATGCTTGTTGGTATATATTAACGCACCCTATATTATTATTATTATTATCGATTATCCGCAAAGCGCATAGATATATCTTGATTAGCACTTCACCAAAGTTAACCCGGTTTTAATGTCGAACCCAAAGGAACAAAGTAGTGATAATGACCAAATCTATAGTTCTTAACCTAATGCCACAATCAATCCAGAGAATATTAAGAATGAGGAAGTAGCTAATGACTATCTAGTTCCGATAACCGGCAAGCTTTGAATAATATTGTTCTAACTGGGCAGTAACCTTAATAAGAGTAGAAATCGAGTTCTCTCCTACCAGGGAACTTTGTGCCTATCGAACCTATCAACGGAAGTAGACTACGAGGATTTAACGAAGCTATAAAGTCACCTTTGCGAGCTACCACTATCGGGCAAATCGGGGGACATTCACAAGTAATCATAGCCTAGACACCACGTCTACACTACGAGTTACTACTTTAACCTAGGAGCTACCAAGATCAAAGCACTCTATATGAGCTACAAACCTAAGAACGAATAAGAACAAATGCTTACTTAAACCAGAATGTTGAATACAGAAGTACCTCAGAATACAGCTCCAGACGAGGGAGCCGAATCCAAAGGAATACAGCTACGAAGAAGCTCCAACAGGCCGGGACTCCTCTAAATCTCTACTCTTCTACTCTATCTCTCTCATCTCTATCTTGATTGCTAGCCTAGATCTAATGGATATCTATCTAATGCTTCGGGCTCTTCAGCTCTTGATCCGCTCTCTTCGGGGGGCCTGGCCCTTTATTTATAGCCCTGGGGATGAATGCGCATCGTTGGATCAAACCAACTTAACCAAGGGCCGAGATGCATCGGAGAGGCGGTGGGGGGAATCTTCCAAAGAGGAGACGGCCAAAACCCTAAGGGGGGGCGCCGCCCATCGCCATGGTGGGGCAGTCGGCCCCACCCCACTGCGAGGTCTGCCGGTCCCGCCGCTCGGTGTCTTCTAGATCCTTCCCACGTCCTGATGACGATTGTTGCCTTCGCAGTTAAGTTTCGTGGTATTTATGCACTCTAATCCCTCTTTAAAGCTTTTCTAGATAATCCCCTAGAAAATATACAATTCACCAAAACTCATGGAAATTATTAGTAATAACCCTATTCTAATATATATTTATGTATAATGCATGGATAATTAATAATAATATTTATGCATTAGTAAGTGTCAACATGATGTAACGGTATATTGAATAATACCCCTAGCCCTTTCAGTCTTGTTTGCGGCTCACTACAGAAGTATGTGTTTGTTGGAGCAAGCGTTTCTTTGCTTAGAAAAGTCTTAGCAAATGATGCGGACATCAGATTTGCTCCAACAGTGGGATTATACAGGGTCTTCACCCACTTCCTGCCAACTTTTGTTCGGATTACGAGGAGGGACAGCAAAATCCAAATTTCTTCGGTTGCTAACTCCACTTCCTCGGTCCATTCTTCCTTCATAACAGCTAACAACACTTCGACAGATGTTTTGAGATGTTCTTGGTCGAGGGTGTTGCTTGGTTTCTTAGGAGTGGGTGGCCACCGGTGGCACAAGTATTTCGAGGTGTTACCGAGATCTTCAAAGAGACCATCCTCAAAAAATGGAAGGTCCAAAGGTTAGAAACCTTTCTCCAGACTCTGGTGTTCGGCTGAGGGTCTCTCTATGGGTGGGAATGTTTTGGCTTTAGCCAAAGAGACTTCCTCTTGACATGGTTCGGCCTACACTAGGAGAGGTTGTAGTGGAGTGTTTTCTAAGATACGGTTTAGGAGTGTTTCCCCTTTCACTGTGGTTAGGTGTGTGAACGAACCTTCGACGGCTATATCAAGGTATAGGGCAGCTTCCTTTCTAAGCCCTAACCAAAAATGCTGTAATAGCACATGGTTGGGTATAGATGGGTCTAGGCCTAACTGTGATAGGAGTAGGAATCTATCCTAGGCTGTACCTAAGGTTTCCTTCTCATTCTGTTGGAAGTTGAGTATTTCTTGGCGTAGGGCAGCAGCTCAGGATATTGGGAAAAAACATGAGACAAAATTTGTTCCTCAATTCTTCCCAATCTCATGATACCTTTCCTACATTTTTGGTGTACTATTGTTTTGCTCTCTCATTTAGAGAAAAGGGAAACAATTTCAACCATAGAGTCTCTTGTGACATGTCTGCTATGGTTAGGCATGCACAGAGTTGCTCAAACTCCCATAAGTGATGGTAAGGGTTTTCATAATCTAACCCTGAGAAGGTTTTGTTCTTGAACCGTGGCTATAAAGCCAGGACAAAGTTCATAGCCTAAAGCTGTGATTGACTTTGATAATTGTGGTGGCTCTATGAACTCGCCCTTATGAGCCAGAAAAAGTTTTGAATTGAAATATTCTTCATTTTTTCTAAAAAGAAAGGATAAAATAAAGGATACACGGGTGGACTAGGTTCGAAGAATAAAATGATAACCGTTCCTAGCAATAGTGCCAGAAATGCTTGTTGGTATTTTTTTAGCGAAAAGCAAATCCATAAGCGCGCGGAAGTACCGTCGTAGCACTTCACCCGGTGATAAACGGGGTATCATATTTTCACGAAGAATGGCTATGCTTAGTCGTTGAACTTAGTCCTCCGTGGAGGGTCAAAGGAGGGATAACTTGGGTAGTGAGGTTTTTCTACGGTTTAGGTTCTCTATACGAAGATAACCCTGCTCACTACACTCTTGCTTCGGGCACCGGATCGCACCTAGTCTGCTAGGTGATGCTGGCCTATAACTCTACGCCACACCCGAACATGGGGGAATACAAGGGATGCTAGGGCTATCACCACCTAGCAGTTACCCCTCACCCATAGAGTGTGAGGCAAACAAGGGTAACCTATAACTTAGACACTATGTCTACGTTATCTATTACTATTCTTGCATTGGCCAGGAACATCCGTCTTTATCAGGAGTCCTCTACTAGAACATTGGCTACTAAGGCAAGTAACGAACAACAAACCCGCAAGAATGTAATTCACAAGAAAACATGAAATAGAGACTCACCACTGTAGTCGAACACGAACCTTATACTCCAAGTAGTATACGGTCATAGAGATACACTTCGAGAGGGAGCCGACACACTCGGCACTCCGCCTCCTCAACCCAGAGACACCGAGTCCAAGATGAGAGATGGCAGGCACGCCCAAACCTCCTCTCTACTTTCTCTCACTCACTCCCTACACTAAACTAGCTAAGCTAGGATGGAATTTGAGCTTGGCCCTCTTCTTCTTCTCTAATTGTGTTGTGTCCTTTGAGAGGGGGTGTGGGGGTCCTTTTATTGTTGCTAGAGGTCGTTTCTGGCCTAGACAGCAGTAACTCCTCCTGCAACCGACCTTGGAGCCACCTAGGTGAACCGAAAGGGAAAAGTGAGCCCGAGAGGCGGCGCTGGGTGTGCGACCGCACCCTGGTGTGGGCACACCAGGAGAGGCTCAGCTGGCCACCGCCTTTCTCTGGTCGGTTGCTGGTTGGGCCTGGATGCTTGCCACATGTGGTGCTCGACCCAATTATGTAGATGGATATGGGTTCTTTTGGAATTGCATTTGATCTTGGACCGGATCTTTAGATTTTTGATATACTTTTGGCCCATCTTTGATGTTCTTCCATATTGTCCTACAAAACATGTGCACTCACAAATACTATGGAATTTGTTAGTGTATAGACCCTATATTCTAGTTATGGTGGTGTTTCATCTCTCTTTTGTATTTATGTTGGTAGTTTAAGATGTGAGTTAAGCATTGCCAACAAACTACACTCCGAAAAAATACAATTTATCTAAGATTGCCATCAGCAGCACAGGATGAGCCAGGATCACATCAGGGCCTCTCTAGCCACAAGTCGGGCCAAGGGCAACATGATCGGGGACGGCTCCAAATCTGCGTAGGTCGGTAGCTAATTTGCATAGGATAGACAAGGATCCGTGCGGGGATAGCGGCCGGTCTTCAACAAACAGATGTCTAGCAGTGGAAAAAGAAGAACTGGGACTGCTCGATGAGGAAACAAAGAGCACATCTCAAGACTTCTTCTACCTACCGGAATGAGCCACCAACCACAATACTACTCGAGGGATTAGTCTCGCCTATAATCCCTCTCTCAAAGAATTCTTCTACACACTCCATACTACACAAGAAGGAAAGACAAGAGGCCCGAGGCTAATCAACCTCACAAACTATCGACGAAATATCAGCGGCAGTCTACCACGGGTATACCGTCAGTAGTAATTTATCGGTGGAGGCACGCTTAGACTATAAGCAAGACGTAATAGGAAGAACAACACACACAGTTTACCTAGGTTTGGACCGCTAGATGCATAATACCCTACATCCTGCTCTTCTGTTATTAGGAAAAAGATGCGTTTGAGGGGGTCCCTGCCCGCCTTATATAGTCCGGGGGTAAGGTTATAGATCCTGAGATCCCGATATAGTCAATTACAAACAGATCGTATCTAACTGGGATACAATTGGTTTCCTAACCAACTAGCTGTCTTGCATAACAAACAACTCTTGATTATCCGCTTTGGGAGTCCGACCCGGTCAAGGAGGCCGATCGGTTTTTGGTCTTGTGGGCTGGTTGTCCCAAATCTCGAGTAGGCCCAAGGCCAGCCGAGAGGATATAGGGGTCTAAACCCTCATAGCTAGTCCCCGAGCACCATGAACCTTGAGTAAAAAAACGCCGTCTTGACATTTGTCAACCAAGTGAGGCTTGAAGTCTTGCACAATTGAAGCCTATGGTTGATCCGCCCGACTAGTTTGATGAAGAGCCGACCAGTTTGATGTAGAGCCGAAACCAATGGTTCTTTCCTCGTTACAATATTTTGAATACCGACTATCAAGCCATAGTCTGTGACAAGCAGTGTTATATATCGGGCTATTAACACTTTAGCTCGATGCATGTGCCGAGCCAAATCAACAAGTGTTTAGTCATAAGGTTGTTCCTCATGTACAACAAAAATCAAGATGGAGGACGGACTGCCTATGCCGAGCTGCTCAAGGACCCTTCGTCCACCAGCTTGATGTCCTGCATCACCCTGGCGGCAGTATCCCAGGAGCTGGCGCGAAGACCATTCTCTTCTTCTAAACTGGTGTCGGCCGCTACCCCTTCTTCTATCCTTTTCAGGTCAATTTTTGGGTAGTGCGACTTCACCAGTGCAAGAACAGAGGCAGCCACGTCTTGACCCGCCTCTCAAACAAAATCCTTGAATAAAGGCCAAGCCCTCTTACATTGGTCCGTGACGGCTTTAGGGGCGTTCAAATGGATCGATCACCTTTGGCTCCCCCGGCATCCTTTCCTTCATCGGCTTGATCCGACCTCCACGCTTCTTCTCAAATATCCTTGACTTCTTATTTTCCTCGGCTAGCACTTCAAATTGTGCTATGTGCTTCTTGTGGAGCTCTGCATACATTAATCAAGCCATTATGTATCAACGACATAGCACTTGCACAGTCCATGTGCAAGAGTGGCTGGTGACCGACCTGCCATCTCACCCTCTATTTCTTCGACGCATCTCTGAGCATTCTCCTTCTTAGTGAGCAGTCGAGACAGCTCTATGCTTTGAGTTGGTCGCCCTCTTGTAGCTCTGCATAAAGCAAACTTAGCTCGAGTTATCCTATATGAGAATGTGTGTGTAGAGGGTGTCATACCATTCTTCTGCCCTTCTAGGACGGCGACTTTGCATGTCAGGGTGGCATTTTCCCCCTTCAGGCGCTCATTTTTGGCCATAATTGGCCGAAACTGGTCTATCATGTCTAGGCGTTGTCGAAAGATATTTTGCAGACCCTACAGAATAACAAGATCTTAGCCCTGACTAGTGTCACGACACATAAAGGATACACGGGTCGGCACATCACCTGTATCGTTCGCGCAACTGCTTTTAAGGTAGCATCAATATCCTCGGCAATGGGGGCATCAACCTTAGCCTCAAATACCTCCCATTCACCGTCTCGGTCCTGGCAGGCCATGAAGGTCACCTTGCCAGGAATGTGCTCCGGCTTCTCAGGATGCCCAAGTATTTCTTCAAGTGGCTCCTCTGGGGCATCCCGTGCATCAGGCGCAATGGCCTTGCTTCTGGGCTTGACGGTGGTCAGTGAGGCACATTTAGCAAGGGTTTGCGTTCCCTCCTCTCTCATATCCTCTATGGATTCTTCCCTATTTTGGTAGGAAGAAAGCAGTGCACCTGAGGGGGAGGGGTGGTCAGTTTCATCATGACTGGTTTAGCCTTCTTGGCATACCTCTCCTTGTTCTTCTTGGGTCTTGGTGCCTTCCTCTATTTGCCCATCCTGAGGACTTGCAGGTTCTTCTGTACTGGCTTGTCCACAAGACTAGAACATGGACAAGCATTGCAGTTAATATATAGTATTGACTTTATGTTTTCACTATGTTAGACATTCGTACTTGGACGACTGCTTAAAGAAGTGGCTGAACCCCCCAACTCCTCCATGGCCGGAAGACCTGCTCCGACCACCAGCAGTAGCCCTCACACCACCTGACTCCGAGCGTGGTGGTGGCGGCTCCTATGTTAGGCCCCTCTGCTGTCTTGGCGGAGAGTTTTGGGGAGCTGACCTCTGAGTCATCTCCAGTACATTTGATGTCGGCCCCCATGGTGATCGGGACGCCATCTGCGCCCAAAAGGCATCACCCATGCTGCTCTCGGTTCTTGTTGTGAAGTCCTTGGCGGCGCCTTCCGGGTCCTCAACGGTGCTTGGCACGGTGTGCCGTGGTGGTGCTCAATTGGCGTGTTCGCTCCTCGGGTGCTTGGTGCTAAACTTCGGCTCGGAGGAATTGTATCCTCTGCGTCCTCGAGTCCGAGCTTTCAATTATTGCTCGGCGTCGCTCCCATCACCACCGATCTTCAACTTGCCTCCGGTCATGGTGGCGATCGGCTTGGCCTTCTTCGGCTCGTGCCGGCATTGGCGCCTTCCCAGTCACCTTCCACTTCGTTTGCTTTTCAACGGCAGCCGGGATCGCGGTCGTCACCTTGGTCAACCTCCTCCATCGGCTTGGGTTGTTTCCACCGCCAAGGATTGCGTCTCCAATCGGCCTTGGCTCCACCGGCACCAAGGAGACGAATGTGGATCGGTCCTACCCACGATATCGCCGAAAACATTCAAACATGAATAAAGTGTATATACAACAAGTTACTGGTTAATTCAAAGCCAGGGAGTAGACGCGTACCCATGGAGGAGGGTTTCCAAGACTGAATTTCACTACTGTAGGTTTCTTGAATCGATAGTTGGTGAAGTGTTCAAACATCTTCGACATACGGCTCACTACCTCCTCCTCGGATAGATCTTCTTTTCTCTCCCTGGACGGATCGTTGGCACCTTGGTATTCAAACCAAAAATTCACCCTTTCCTTTAGGGGATGAATCCGATTCCATACAAATGTACTGGCCACTACAATCCCATCCGTGGTCTTTGAAGTCCATGAAGGATATCAGCCCATTAACCTACATCTGATCTACTGATGGCCTCTGCAAGCATCACGGGTTGGATTGAGGAATTGGTTACATCGCACGGCACCGCCCTGCCTTCCAAATTCTGGTTAATATAGAACCACTTCCTCATCCAATTTTTGGTGTTAGAGGTGTGATCAATGGTCATCTAACTAGATTTCACACCCTCTCTCAAAGTTATGTAGCACCCTCGGGCCACACAGGATCCATCGGACCCTTCCCCTTCTTCTTTAAATAGTAGAATTGGCGGAACAGATTGAAATACGGAGCAATCCCCTGTAGCCCTCACAATACGACAAAGATCATGAGGGTCAGCATGGAGTTGGGGTGGAGATTGCAAATGGAAACCCCAGAATATGCATAAATTGCACAAGAAACTGTGTACTGGGATTCCTAGTCCACGAAGGAAGCAATCCTCAAAAACCACAATCTCGTCTTCATGGGGATTCGGGTAGCGCTCGCCTACCGTTGGTGCTCGCCACACCTCCAACTTCGGTGGCGGTAGGAGCTGAAAGGTCCTAAATGGCTAGATGGGGTGAATAGCCTAATAAAAATTCTACAAAGCACTTAACAAACCGGTTAGTGAATAAAACGGCAAAGCTAGTATTGCGCTAGCCTATAAGGGGTTGCAAGCCAATCTATCCAATGCTAGCAATTCTAATACACTAGGCACACTAAGAATATGGTCCTTAGCAATCAAACTATACTACACAATCTAATGTGCTACTTTGCACAAAGGTAATCGCGAGGAGAGAAACCCAGGAACGCAAACCGTGCCATCGGGATGTCGTACCAATCACCTTCTTGATCAATAATGAATATCCAAGGTGATGATCCAATCAATCAATGAGAAATCCAAATATGATCTCGATGGATCAATCCCAAATGGACATCGGATTTTTTACCGAGGTTCGCGTGCTTGCCAACATGCTACTCCTCCCGTTGTGACGGCACACTCATTTGGGATTCGATGGCTAATTGGCACCACACCAAGCCTCCAACCGGCACCGCAAGAATCACCACAAGATGAGGGCAACACAAGTCAAGAGCATTCCACTAGAGTACCTTTTGCGATCTCCCACGAGGACAAGGTCAAGAACCCCTCACAATCAGCTCCAGAGTGGCCAAGAACAATCTCCAAGCTTGCTCAACTCCGGCTCGCTGCTCTAACCATCTAGGTGATGGCAACCACCAAGAGTAATAAGCTCAATCGCAGCAAGAATGCTCACTAGTGCCACTAGATGCTCAATCACAAGGCAAATGCACTAGAAGCTCTCCCAATCATTCTCTAGATCAAGCAAGAGGCATGCAAAGTGAGGGAGTTGGTTTTCTTAGCTCTAGAGGATGTCAAGTATGTCAAAATGCCAAGAGAGACTCCCTAGAGCCAGCCAATTCACTTATATAGGCGCCCACCAAAGCACCCAACCGTTACACTCAAGAACCCCTGTCTGCGTGTTGATCGGACGCGCCCGGTCCCGGCATCCGGTCACTCTCACCGAGCGACGTGTCGTTGACATTTGAATGTAGCCATTGCGCATCAACGGTCGAGCCAGCTCGCACCTTTCGGCACACGACCGGACGTGTCCTATGCCCTGACCGGACGCGCCAACAGCGGCATCCGATCGGCCACCAGATAGGGTAAAACACGACCGGACGTGTCCTCTGTCTTCGACCGGATGCTCCCGGCGTCCGGTGCACACACTGCCCTGATCGCCTGAGTCAGCTCGCTCGACCGGACGCGGCGCCGGAGCGTCCAGTCGCCGGCGTCCGGTCACTCCTGGAAAAATACCAGACTCCACTGCTTCACCGGACGTGTCCGGTCCCTACCAGGACAGCGTCCGATCACCTCGAGTGACCAAAAACTTTCTCAAAACCCTCCGAGTCCCGCATTGCAAGCTCGGTGAGAGGGTTTTACACTAAACCCCACCAACTTCTACCCTCATGTGCCAACACAAAAATGTCTCTCCACTTGTGCATGTGTGTTAGCATTTTCAATCAAATAAATTTTGCAAGAGATTGTCAGCTCACTAGGTCCCTAATGCACATGCAAAGGCATTGCTCACCTAGTGGCACATAGATAACCGATATTGCGTGACATCGCCCCTCTTAATAGTACGGTTATCGATCCTAAACCTGGCCATCAACTTTTCTACTCACCTATGGCCGGCAAAATGAAAATGCCCTAGCATATACCTTTGCCTCTAGCATTCCATCTTGCTCCTCGTCTTCCTTCATCTCCAAGGGTGGCACTTGATCATCTTTGGTCTCCATCATCACCTTGATCTCCACTCCACCACTTGGCTTGTACCTTCCCTTTCTCTAATGCTACACACTTAGTGTCACACCCGGTTTCGGAAGAATACCAGAAGTGTTAACTATATGTGTGCCCCCCAGGATGTCCACACAACACATATAGCGACAAATATAGAGATTATCAAGAACAATGCTTTATTACATATTGAATCATAGTTACAACATGACTACATCTATTACAAACCACAATGTAAACTAATATATATGTACTCTTCGGTTCTCCATACTCCACAGGGACGGTTGACTGGGGGAGGACTCGCCTAGTACTCATGGAACTCCTTTGGTAAACTCATCTCTTGAACCATCATCCGGTATCCATCCGGGATTTTTCCAAAGTAATTGAAAGTAAAAAGCAAGCGTAAAGCAAACCACCGCTTAACAAGTATAACAAAGGGGTTCATGAAGGCTCAAAGGCTTGACACCTTTGTTTGGCTAGCACTTTTAGTTGGTCATATTTTACTAAACCCGAGTTACTACTTTAGTGATAAACCATCCCAAGTGAAAGTAATATGAGTCAATATTAACATCATTCTCAAACCATCCAGGTAACCAAAATAACCACTAATCAAGAAGGATCTAGGCCGCTGTGTCCGTGAGCATGGCTGATATATCAGTTCAAAGAATTCTCGTAGAATTTATACAACTTTACCCCCCGAGCCGTGATTCCCATATGCCGAGGCCCGTCGACCCCATATCACCTCTTCCATGGAAGTGCGGCAGGGGTTTCACTACATAACCTTTCACTAGACACCCTAACAAGGTAGTGGCCGCTATGATTTCAACAGCTAGGCGAATGGGCCCCCCTATCAAGATGACACATATGGTCGCAAAGCATAGTCCGTAGCTTGAAAGGCAAGAAACCATTTTGCAACCTAGGCCCCCCCACTTGCGCCTTTCGGTAACCACTAACAAGCTAGAGACGTACTAGTTATATGATTAAGGTCGAGCCATATGACACTCGTGGTTGTCTTGTACCTACTTGGTGTCCGTGATCGGGATTAAGTCCTTAGGGAGAGGAATCTAGAGCACATAAAACCTATGCTCTAGCCCTCTAAACCATGTTGCTAAAAAGCATCATTTTATTACATTGTATATATCATTAATCAAGTTAAATTATTAGCTTTGGTTATGCACGGTAGCAACTATCCAACATGCATACCAACCCACGAGAAACAAGGATATATGGTACAAGAATCATCTAGGTAAAGTCCTTATAGGCATTTCAAATTAGACACATGCATATGAATGAATGAATTAAACATTGTTCATAGGTACAAGGAAACCTTTATTACACATGCCTTTCAAATGCTTGCTCAAACTCTCTGATTTCTATATAGATCATCCTTGCATAGCTCCTCTTCTATAGATCGCAACAATCATCACAAACACCATAAAGAAGCCTAAAAACAGTACACCAATCATTATAAAAAGGAGGACATAAAGGTTTAAACACGTAAGGCTTGTAACTACTAGCCTAAAACAAAACAAGAGGCACGGTTTAAAAGAGATAAAAGGTCATCAAATTATTGGATTAGATGAACATGATTCTGAGATGATGGATGATCTAGGTTGAGCTACTATGGTGGATAACTAGAATGGTCATGCTTTTGTGGTGAACACAAGGCTTAGCAGAGTTGATATACCATGGCTTGAGTATGATGGGTGGATAAGATGACATTTACATCAAAGGAAGCTTTCATTTGACACATGATTTCTGGGCTGCGAGTACCAGCCAAAGCACCGAGGTGGGCGCTAGATCAACGAGGGACATACTACAACAATTTGAGCACCGGCTGAACATGCTTGTGCAGCGGGTAGGGGTAACTGTGATCATCAAAGGAAGATCCTTGCTGAAATTATGTAGATAATATTTGGTGGGATTGTTTGTAGCTACACATAGTTACATCAGAGGGGCTTAGCGATTCGGGCAATGATTTAATAGGGAGCAGCGGTGAAACACGATTGCATCCAAGACTTGCAATTGGGCAGACAATAGGGGTTATGATCACAAGGATTATGTCCATAGCTGCACTCATTGGAAAATACATTTTCTGGAGTTGTTCTGGACTGCATGTGCTATGTTGTAGCACAAGGGGCGTGAATGGTTTAACCATTTGTTATCCAGGGAACACGAATACGAATGGATGGCATGGCTGATTTCTAGACAGCAAGAGTAGTAGATAATATGGCCTCAATATCTCGGCCATTGTGGCACATAAGACCAATCCGGTTTACAGAGACATGTGGAAGTATATGAGGCATATTACAGTTGAAGGGCTTGAGGATTGGGCTTCTGGATTAACGGGGAAAGTGGAAACAATTTAGTGTTGCACAAGTGCTAGAACAGCAGGGTATCGAGCACGATAACTGACCAAAATATGATACTCTGAGGGTGATCTGAATTACAGGGCTATGAATTAGTGTATGACACATTTGTGGTTTAAAAGGAATTGACAACCGGAGTGATGGTTTAATGGGAAATGACTAAACAAGTCAATGTTGTGCAGCTGTTGCGGCAGCAGAGTAACGAGCACTAAGCTGACGATATCTCTTTTGTCTTTGATTTTCTAGCCATGAAAATTTGTAGAGGCATGTGCAACTTAATGAAGAACATCATGATCAAAGGGCTTAATGACTGGAAGACAGGAACTGAAGGAACGTGCATGCCAGTCGGCAACGGTGCTGCTGCGAGGTTGCAGGAGCAGCAAGCACGATTGCGTTAAGATCTTCACTGTCGTGGCTCCTCTGGCCACATAAATTTTCAGGGACATGTGCAAGTATATGATACACGTGTGGATCAAAGGATTTGCGAAACAGAGATCTGCGGAATGCTGGGAACATGCTTGACAGCCAGCAGCAACGCTGCTGTCCCTGAATAACAGCACTAAGTTCACGGCGAACTGCACCGGGGATCTATCCTACTTGAATTAAGATAACAATTTTCTGATATAGATCAACATATAAGATGGAGGGAATATGTGGTTCTCACATTGAGAATTGCAGGAGCCGGCGATGAAGGTGATGGCAGTGGGTATCAACATCGGGTGAAGTCAGGGGCCCTGTGATCAACGGGACAGCACTAATTCCATTTTGGAGATGATGTACACTACATGAGAGATCAAATGAATGATGAGACATGCTTTAGCAGGAAGATCAGATAGGGGAATCTAGAGGGACGTCCTCACCATGGTCTGATCAGAAACAGGGGCGATGACAATCTGCGAGGTGCTGCTGTGGATTCACGGAGACAGCAGAGCACGCCAGGGTAGCCTTCGATGAAGCGCTGCAGCAGCATGATTTTCCTTGAGAAGTCACAACAGAGGTAACATGAGTTTCAATGAAGAAAAGAGAAGGCATGATCCTTACTGCAGCGTGATCCAAAGGGTTCAAGGATTATCCGCCCGGCGTGCAGCTGCAAAAACGAATCCATAGCAGCCAGGGCACTCCAAATTTTGGTGGAGAGGGAGGTAGAGGAAGAGGAGGGGGCGTCCATGGTGGATGAAGGGAAGAGGAAGAGATGGGGCGTCTTTCCTGGTCCTTGCGTGAGGCAGAGAGGAGGAGATGAAGGGGCTGCTGCTGTTTGCATGGAGGCATGCAATTGAAGAGAAAGGCAGGTGCGACTAGGTGATTAAGAAGGAGTATTATGTATTGTTGTTATTTTGCATGAGGGGAGAGAGAAAGGTCGGCACTGAGGGGAGGGGGGCAGCATCTTCTTCATGTAGAAGGGAGGGAAAAAATATTGCTGTTGAGTGTTGCATGCTTGTAATTGAATAGTAAGAGATAAACTGATGGAGTAAATTAAGGAGCACTCTTAACAAAGGTTTGTCTAGGGAATTAAGAGGGGAATGAACAGGTACATGTATTTTTGCATGAGAAGAGATTGGCGTGGGGCAGCAGTAGGAGGGAGATGCGTGTCTGTCCTTTATCTATCCAGATTAGAGAGGGCATTAAGGTGGAACAATAAACATTGAAGAATGTTATTTTTTGCATGGGAAGGTAGGAGCATGTGAGTAGTAAGAGGTTGTAGCCAGCCATGGGATGAGCTGCTCTTTGCTATACATTTCAACAGAGGTTTGAGAAGGGAAAATTAGAGAGGAATTGTGATGAAGCAAAGGAGGGAAAATTAAAGTAAGAATAAGTGGATGTGCTGATATTCTTGCTGCAGGGAAAAGAGAAGCGACAATAGTATAGGCGAGAGAGGGGGCTGCATGTTCAAGCATGAAGGACTATAGTAAGAGGGTCAGCAAAGTGGAGAAAAGTAGAGATGAATGTTGAGCTGGTTTGGGCTTGATAGACAACAAAAAGAATATTGGCTTGATCCATTAGCGAAAACAGGAGATGCGGGGGGGCTAGTTTGGATGTGAACTAGGATTATGGATTTGGGCATGAATGTCGAGGGAGGATGCAGTCAGGATTGGGTTTGGTCCATTAGCGAAACAAACAAGAAGTATGTGTTTTCCATGATAGGCTAGGTGAAGGCAATATCAGTCAATTTAAGATTCATTTGTTTGAACTGATGAAAGAAAGGAGAAAAAAGATTGGACCGAAAATTCATGGCAACCAAATTGACTAAGAGCTCAAGAAAAAGAAAAGAAAGAAGAGAAATAGAGAAAGGTCATGCTAAGGTTTTATAGAAAGTCGGCCAAAAGACATGATTGAAGTTTTAGATATTTGTTTGATGTTTGGGGTGAAGAAGTTGGGATCAAACCTAGGCGCATTTGGAAAATATTTAAATTCATTTTTCAAACAAAACTTAATGCAAAGGCA